>JADDOH010024820.1:0-427044 GCA_016648135.1 Agrypnia vestita
ATTGTCATTTTACACTTCAATGTTCAGAATAATTATTTTCAATTAAATAAGCGTATACAAGAACAGATATCAATAAGACATCATTTACAATGCATTGCAAATAATATAACCGGTCAGTAAGATCAAGCGGTTTGAAACTAAAAAAGTAGAACAAATTATTTAATATTTTTTATGCTTATAGCGTTAAAAACCACACATATTTTTTTTAAACGTCTAATGATTTCGATACTGTATTATATCTTCATCAGGACGATCGGACAATAACTTCCATAAGTTTAATTTGTAAGGAAAAAAGGCAAACAGTGTTAATGATCGCAAAATTATACGGCTTTCTCAAAATTCACAAAGGAAACAGCCCCATCAGATCAGCAGTATCCCAATGTAATGCAATTCCCCAACCTTCAAAATAACTTCAATCATTACAAAAATATTAAATAACTCCAACGTATTTAAACCAAAGTATACAATTAAAATTTCATGTAGTCAATACCTTAAAAGATATTGAATGAAAAGTTCGTATCATTTGATATTGCAAGATCATTCATTAATGTTCCCATTCAGGAAAGCAAAACACTAATTTTAGATATACTAAAAACACCAGATTTGTCGGAAGGTCTAAATGATTTATCTCTTTTATAAAACCTTGTCTCAATCAAAATATAATAAAATAGTTATATTATGCTGTACCCATTGATAAACCTTATACGCAAATATAAGGTTTATCGATGGGTGCATGTGAGGCAATCCAAATCCTTGCAATATTCAAAAAATTCTAAAACAAATAATTGGAAATCAATTTGATAAAGAAATTTATAACATCTAACGCCGATATCTCAAAACTGCATTTTTCACTTAATACACTAAAGTACTCATGGTTCGATATTATTATGCACATTCTTTTTACATTTCTAATAATATTTTACAAAGTCCACTGTCTGTGAAGCCTCTTTGTCGATGCTTACATCTGCATGGATTTTTAAGAATGCTGCTACAGACCGGTTAGGCAGCAACGCTTTCTTTCTTCTTCTTCTTGATTTTAACCTTAAAAATAATACAATCTGTTAAATTTGACAACGCTGGAAAATGACAGATGAGTGTGTCCATTTTTAACTAAATTTTATTAACAATTAAATTAAATTAATGGGTATTAACAATTAAATTAAATTAATAAGTGTTGGAGAGTGTGTCCATCTTTAATTAAATTTTATTAACATAAACATACTTTAACTAAATTATTTATTTTGTAAATTTATTTATGAAATTACTTTTTAGTTTACTAGTTTAATATTTTAGTACTGTTATTTAAATTTATTTTATTCATGTTGTAAACATTTATTAATGTATGTATTGTGTATTAAAAAAAATACAACACAAGCAATCATTGTTTAAAAAATATTTAGTTATAGATTATAGTTGTATATTCTTACCCTCATCTCCTTTGCTGGAGCTGGGTTCTAAGGATTCCATTGAGATATTTATCCGTCACACCAATATTCATCTCCTTGGACTTGAATCTGTAGACATAATAATTTTACTTATCATTTACACATGTCAGTGGGAAGTTCTGTTCTTTCTAAAACCAGCAGTGAAATAATAATAACTCTTAATTAATCATTGTATGCATGTTATACAAAGATAATGATGTAATAATAATTAACCATAATTTTTTTTTGTATTTTAATCATACGGAAAACTTGGACAAATGAGTCAACAGTATTGAGATTTTATGGGAAACATAGCCTGTAAATTTATAGGAAACAAGATTTTGGAAGGGATAAAATAATACATAAAATCTAGAATTCGGTTAATTTTAAATTAGTAATCCTCTGTGACTACATTCAAAACAATTTTTTGGATATTGCTGCCTTCGCTTTTATACCCTATGTAAATTAGTTTTCCTTTGTAAAATAACTTTTTCTAATAAACTTTCAAACACAATTATAATAAAACATTCCAAATATAATTAATATAAATATAAAATACAATCACTCACGTGTATTTTCGGTTTCAGTATGACAGTTCAAAAGGACGATAAAATATTTCGTTTTTGTAGCAGATATCCTTTGTGAAATGTCAATATTCAGTTTCATATCGAAACAAACATATTATCAGAGGATGTCAATGTCGGAGGCGGTGACGTGGTAGCTGGATTGTAAAAAAATAAACAAGCAAATCGCCACAAAATAAAGACATATTCGATATTAATTGAAAAATTAAAATGGCGTCGCAAATTGTGAACAGTGTAACCAATTTGAACATTTTGCGAAACCAACATTAATACCACTACAATAATTGTTAAAATAGTTGGCAAGGGTAGGTAAGTACTGACACCAAATTAGAACCGCCGAAAAATGAAATTTAAAAAAATTCCCATAAAAGAATTGATGCCATTATAACGGAATCGAAACTTTATGGATAGAGTGCGCAGGCCCTGGGTTGCCCTCAGACTAAAGCGAAAATGAAATTCAGCAAAGATTACAGCGGCGTTTTGGCAAAACGGAAAACAAATGTCAACGAATTGCTTTTAAATACAAATTCATAAAAAATAAATCTGGTTTAGCTCGTAAATTTTCTAAAAATGAAGCTAGAAAAAATCTAAAAATAGGGTCATCTGTGAAAAGCTGGGCCCTACAAAACGTGTATTTTAAAATTTCAATCCGTCTTACAGCTGCGAAGCTACGGCCGAAATAGTGAAATCCGGATGTAAGCTTCCGTCACGCAAAAACGTTTCACTTTAGAACAATATTTTTCAATAGACTCGCTAACGGCACTCATCTTCTATCGAGTGGGGTACAGATGATGAATGTAGGCCTCTCCGTCGCGGAGCAGCATACAAAAATATAAAAAACGCCGAAAAAACGCACTAAAAAGATTACCGCTGCTTGGACACGCGTTTGGAAGTAATTATTTTCAATAGAAAAGATGCGCACTGTTGAGCGCCACGCGGTGATGCCACTTGCGTGTCTGTACGATTTTTTTTCACCGAGTTATTAAAGAAACGGAAATTTCAACTTCGACTGCGTACCGAGAAAAGTGGAGGGGGTAAAATTTTTTCAAAAAATGCGAAAAAGATGGCGCTTCTAACTCTCGTTAGAACCTAGTACTCGATTTTTTAATTTCTTTAAAAGTACGCCTACAGTCGCAGAAACGGCAGTCTCGCGAAAACGGACCGAAAACGGGGATTTATTTTTTTATGTCGCCGAGAAAGAAAGCTACGCAAAATTGATGTATGTAAAAAAGAAAGATGGTCAGATTTTACACAAAACGTCATACTTTTATTTTGAATCTGATGGAAAAACATCGAAATATGCAGTAAAAACCCATTTTCACTCAAACAGCCGCAGAAAAAAAAGAAGAAGAATATAAAAATTTAAAGTAAAATGTTTGTACGTGGAAACTAATCATCTTTCATAATTTTTTTACTAAATATTTTTATCGTGTATACTCGCGGAGAAAACCGCAAAAAAGCGCGCAAAAACGGAGAAAAAAACTGGAAAAAATCGAAATGTCCATTTTGGCGACAAACAATCAAACATTTAAACATATATATATCGCGGAATGTGGTCTATTTTTTTAATATATATGATGATTTTAATTGAAATCTTTCCAGTGAAGTCATTTGTTTCCGAATTGTCATTTAAATAAAATTTGGAAGATTGTTCACGATCGCACGCATTCCTAGAAGCATAGACAATATACGGTGAAACCATCTTTATTTTGCACGCGAACGCACGCATGGAAAGTATAAAGCCGGCACTTCACTTCACAATTATTGTTTTATGAATTTAAGAATGTTATATATGTACGCACAACCAGCGTTGCCAACTCTACATATTTTTACGTAGATCAACGTAGATCTACGTACTTTAAGCTTTTCCTGCAATCCTACGATCTTCAGTCCCAGAATCTACGTATTTTGTATTAATTAACAAAATTACAAATTGTACAATTTTACAAAATAACAGCTCATTAGGCTGAATGGGTATAATTTCCTTTTCATTTGTGAAAAAAAGCTAATGTTCCTTTTCTTTCATACTACCGCGGACTCGCTTCGCCAACACAACACTCGTGTCATTTATTCCATAGAGCTGTGACTATGTAAAACGAAATATCTCATCTCGAAGGGAGAAACTTACATAACCAAAGTGTAATCTAATCTGTAAACTTAACCTAGAAATAATAATGAGTGGTTTTGATTTCTATCTTCCGATATTGTTCAGCTTTCTGCTCAATTTAATTGAACTCAATTATGGAGATAAGCAGTGACAGTGATGAAGAGCGGAATGTTACTCCCACTAAAAATAGAATGCTGCATTATGAACAAAAATATTCAGACTTGTGGGAAACAGACAAAAAATTTTCGCTTCCCCTTTGAAGATGAGCAGAGATAAAGGCTGAAGAACTTAAGGTTTATAAACCCTGAGACATTGATGGACCCAAATGCTAACGTTCTGTACCATCTATAGTTCTTTGGGGCAAATATTTCCAAGTAATATTTTTATCCTTAACTTCAAACATTTTATTAATGAGTTGAGTCTGCTACACTTTACTTAGTTTTCTACTATCTTTACTTTCAAGATTATGTCCAAAAAACCTGACGGAGCTAGACCGGGAATGGCGAGCTCTTAGAAATACAAGTCTCCCATTTCAAGAGGAACAGATAATTTTTGGCTTCATGTGTCTAAAATAAAGAAAGGCGATTCGTCGCAAATATTTCCATTATTGGCCCAATTTGCTCACATTGCCACAAGCAGTGCAAACGTCGAGCGTCTGTTTCTTACGAAAACAGACATCAGAAATAGACTTTCTACTGAAACTCTAATAGGCTTACTTTACACAAAAAGTGGATTAAAAGGAAACGGCGAGCCTTCGCAGGAACACATTAAATATTTTAATAAATATAAGTATAAATTTCATTAATTTACCTGAAACTAATAATGAAAAAAAATAACAACAAAACACTTGTTTTATTCAGTTTTACCTACCCTAACCTCTTTATTTCACTCAGAAAATATGTAGATTTACGAACTTTTTACAAGCAAAAAATTTACTAATTCTACGTAATTTTCTAATGTGGCCTACGCCTTTTTCAAAATCTGAGTTGGCAACACTGCGCACAATCAAAATGATATCATTTGATAATAAGACAGATATAGGATACTTTTGGTTTAGATCCAGATTGAAATTGAACTAAGTACATAACTTCAATCAAGCTCTCAATTTCACGGATGCGAGTTTCGTGGACAGAATTTTTATAAATTTTGCAGACACTGATTATTCTAGATGGGTTTTGTTACGGATGTTGATTATTCAGGACAGGATTTTTGTAGGCCAGTTATATTTTTGATATTATATTTGAAAAAAATGTTCAAGGTATTTGGATTGTTGATATTTTAAATGCTTACTTATACCTAATGCCAAAAAGATTTTTTTATCCATGAAAATCCTGCCCGGAATAATCACCGAACAGTACCTAAGTAATGTTTACCTAAACGAAACCAAATTCCATAATATTACAAATATGCATCCTGGCCCATATGTTCTATAATTGTCAGATGCCTGATAAATATTGTGCTCAAATTTAATATCTTTTATTGTGAGATCTATTTGTCATTTTCAGCAATAAATATAATTTTATTTTTCAAAAAAAAAAGTTTTTTTTGTTCCCGCAGTCGTCAGATATATAAAAAACCCGAGTGCGTGATTTTTTAGCCGGCACCTTATTTCGCGATTCGTATTCGGTGTCGCTGTCCTATTTTAATTTAGGAGTTAAAATAGGACCGCAAAATGAATAAAAATCGCCTAGTGAAGTGCCGGCTTTATACTTTCTATGCTTTAAGAATTACTTACGTTCGTGTACAAATTGATGGTTTCACCGATATATTGTCTATGCTTTGAGTAATGCGCGCATTCGTGGACAAATATATTTTCACAGATAATGTGTAGTGAATCTGTAAATTCGTTGACATATTATCACTACCCCACTCTGCCCGACCGGGAAAAGTACATTTATACTAGTGAAAGTATAGTCTCACTAAAAATGAAAATTCGCTGTAACATAAATACTAGTGTAAATAAGATAAGGAAGAAACCTTTGCCAAAATATTTAGGAGGGACAAAAACTCTTTCCATTTTGTCAATAAAAAAGATAAAAAATAAATTCAAATGCAGTTTATTCTGTGTTAAATGTTTTATATTAGAAAGTATACTTTTACTGTCGTTTGTTTTTATGCAAAATAGGAATTGAATAAATCAGTTAGGCCTTACGTGGTTTTGCCGTGTGCAACTCTGCGGAAATGCGCAAATCAATTGAAATTACATAATATCTATTTACTTAACGGTCTAAATAAAAATAAAAATTGCATTGTGAATAATGTTTGATAACAAAGGTAATATAGATAGATAGGTATTAAAAAAAACATCAAATTAGGTACGGAAGTATTAGAAAAACGAAAAGAAAAGCATTTCTTGGCTTACAATAAATAACATGTACAATTCCTTTATCCGGAACCATTTGGACTATGCTAGTTTTCTGTTTGATCCTCTACCGAAATATTCAAGAATAAAACTAGAGCAGAAGCAGCACAAGACAGGGGATCATGGAAGCACCTTGTCAAATCTTTGGGCCCCCGACCCTACTAGGACAAGGGGAAGAAGATGATGAAAATTAGACATAATTCAGTCAAAATGCTTGAGGTTGATTATTGGAGCTATGAGATCATCGCCGATCAATGCATTGCAGATGGAAACATTGGAGCCCCTTCTCACAATCATCATGGCAATCAATATTTAGCTGACAATTATATTATAAAGTGTTTTAGAGATCCCAAACACCCTATTCTTGGTGTTTCTCAATCTCTTTTTAATCTCACAAAGTCAAATGGAAAGGTAAGACTCCTCCTCTTTTGACTCGAAGCTTTTCCAGATTCAAGGATTTCATCCCTCGTGTTCAATCAAACCTTGTTCTCTCTATCCGGATCCAAACTCCAGCCAACCGGCTGCAAGGGTGCTGCATTTCATTGTCCAAATGATCTTATACAAGGTATATTCCAACTCCCAAAAGAGACGTCCGGTTTTACAGCAGAGTGCTGGGTAATCCGAGGAGCGCTAAAATCATGTAAACCAAAACAATCTAAGAAGTATCTCCCGAATGATGTGGCTAATCCCAGAGTGCTATAGGATGTTTTAGAACATTCCATATTGACATTACAAGGGATTAGGACAGTGCGCAATTCAATCTGGATTCTAGCATATTGTTACAATATGTTTTGTCGGAGGCTCCCTTTAGGAATTTATGAGAGGTTCGCAGGTGAATTGTAATGCATAAGAATATTATTCTGGGTATTTAGTATCTTTATAGATACAAACAAGAAATAAGTATGTAGGAAAAAACTTTCTATAGAGGGGTGTTTCAACACAAGTATATCTAAAATATATTGCATGTTTTTTGACGAAGGTGTTAATTAAAATATTAATAATTAAATTATCATTTTATTTTGTAATCCAAGGTACATAGATGGTCTTTAATAATATCCTACCGTTGCCACAGGCTACTTTATATAAGGTTAACTTATTACATAATCCATAGAATATAAAATTTGTATAAATAAAACAATTATTATACTCGATATTTTGAGATATTTCTTACACACTGCAGACAGTAGGATGCAGCAAATATTACATAAGATATTTACATTAAATTTCAGAAAAAAATGTGAACAACAATAAAAAAAAAATAACACAACAGTGGATCATGGCACTTATTTTTAGTGTTTAATTGTAAGACATAATATTTTTTTCAATAACACTTCCTACATAATTTATTCACATTATATTTATCAGGTTCAGTGTTTTGATATTGGTTGACAATTTCAGAGCTCTTGTTTGGATAGCTTTTAAAAGCTACAAAAAATGTGTTGAAATTAAATATTTTTAAAGAATCTTCGAGCAATATCTTATGTAAGACAGTATCTTTTTGACCATAACATATAAGCATAATTTACATTGTAAATATGAACATGACAATGCAATAACTCAATAGACTAAGAAATTTGTGGCATACTGTGTTTGTATTGTATAATAGATTTTGAAAGAAGGAAATACCGTGCTTCAAATACCAACAGGCACATGTCAGAGGTTACAACCCTTATAAGAATAAAATCTATGGCAACACCGACATCTGTGCCTTATCTAAAAGTATTCTATCTACCTGATTTCTCATTAATATGTGTATGTACAATAAGCATTATTCCCATGTTTACCACTGTCCTGATTGACAATCGTGATAATATACCTTAAATGTTTTGTCAATATTTTTCTACCTCTTCTTCTACATACGGTTGGCCCATTTACAATATTTTACATCATTATGTCTTTACAAGAATGTGCTTAATTTAACAATATGGTTGCATAAAATAGACAACCATGCACATGTAACTAGATCTAATTGGCTAATTATATGGATAAAGGGACATTGCAACTACACACACATGGAATTTTACAATTTGTAAATTGATAATTGGTAATATGACGATCAGCTACACATGGAATTTTACAATTCGAACTTGATAATTGTAACCATGACAATCAGGATAGATGATAGTATGTGAATAATTACAGATATACGAGAATGTAGTACCTAAGTAAGATAGGACATGGAAGAAAATAATGGTGCCATAAACCTATGGATAATGCCAAAACATAAATTGATGACCATAATCTTTTCTAACCCCTGCAGAACACGGTGATGGTACTAATATTAAAGAAAAATATTCCTGTCCATTCTTTTATATTGCTTCTCAAAAGTGTACACAAGGCTTCATCCACAAGTGAGCCACTTTTTTAAGTTTATAACGCTACTCTGGAAATATACTATTAAACAAGTTAACAAAAAACATACTTACTATGTTTGCAGTTAAATAAAAAAAAATAATGTGAACCATTGCAGATCTACTTACATAATGTTCGTTTTGGATATTTTTTTATGTTTAGTTTCCAGACAATTTATCAAGTGACAAACAATTTTCCATGTTTTTTTATTTTATTACATTGTTAATATATTTAGACCCCGAATGCAAGGTAACTGTGCCTCATAAAAAAATTACAAAATAATATTTTGCAGATTGAACATATTTCCAAATAATTGTTAAATTTATTTATCAAATACACATAGATTTTCACTGCTATTAGATGAAAATAGAATTGATTGTACGTTATTCTGACATGGGTCAGTTTTTAAAATAGCCGATGTTTCGTAAAAACCTACTCACGGCATAAAAGGAATGCCAGACAACTGATGGTGCGTGGGACTGTCTCAAACAGAAGAGATTTGTTCTCTGTCGTGCATTAACATTAAAATATTCCAAAGGAAATTTATGAACCTATTATAAACGTAAGCTAATAATAAAAACTAAATTGTCGGTGATTGGTCTGAGTGCACACTCCGATTTATTGAGTGATTATACTAATTAATAAATTCATGTACTATAAAAATTTTGAAAATCAAAGTTTAGTTCATATTATTTTGTTTTTATTAAGATAATTTTTTAAAGTTACCCCAAGCTAATGAAGCCTAAAAATGATGTGTTAAAAATGGTTAATTTTGATCACTAAAGCCCGGTTGTATCAAGTTGGATTAAAGTAAAAGTTCGTTTAAAGCATAGATTTTTGCATTCTCCACCAATCAAACGATCCATTCCCATAAAAATCTATGCTTTAAACAAACTTTTATTTTAATTCAATTTGATATAACCGGGCCTAAGCAGTCTTGAACATACAATTGTTGAAAAATTTGCCACCGTCAATCACTTCTTCTGTTTTGTCTCACAAGCCAAAGGCTAATTTTAAATCTGGCATACCTGTGGTGGAATAATTATTTACATTTTTTTATACTTTAGATATAGATTTTTGAGAGAATTATTGCCACAACTTTCATAACCATACATATAACACTGGTTGTGTTTATGAATAAATTGATGTTGTAATTAAGAAGCACATTTAAAAATATCTAGAATCATCAATAGCTTTTTGAGGAATGCAGATAACATAAATATTTCAGGAAAAAATGTTAATGGCTGATTGAAAAATATTCAGTTCAAATGAACAAGTAATAAATTATTAAATTTGGAGATTACATATACTGTGTGTATTCTGATGAAGTATTGATCACCCGAAAAGCACTCTTCATCACCGCTTAACTGACCAGAAAAGTAGTATGTGGAATAGGCGTGCTGTCCCTTTATTTACTTCATTAGTTATGCTCTGTTCTGAACACAAGATGATAAAACCATTTCATGAGAGAATTAATTTAGTCACAATCTTAAAAATAAAAATTAGCAATCCTTTTTATCGAATTAGTACATAAACTAGAGAAGAAATCAATTACAGGTCATTATATTTAATTATCACAGTCTAATCTTAAATTATGTATATAGAGGCAATATATAATGGCTGATAATGTGAAACTTAATACAAATACTGTTTGACACAGTTTAAGAATCAAAATTTATACCCAGATTGAAAATATAGTATTTCATAAAACATTCTGAATTATAAAAGTCACCTATAACTGGGACAAATCAAAGTTAATTTTTGCAGTACATTTCATCAATTTTTATATAGATCAGTAAGTGTTGCAGACTACGTTCCATAGCACAGATCTTTTAGAACGACATAAAGCCAAAACAATTTGAAAACATACATGAAAATTACAATTCAAAATATCTCAAGTTATACTTCAATGAAACGTAGCATGAAACAATTACTCATAAGTCTATGGAAGGCAATTAGCATTCTGGTCAAGTTGGTATGCTTTAAAAACAGGAAACTTTAAACTCTCACAAAACATTTATGTAAAAATTTAATAAAAATGATATATACATTTTTTAGGTCTTATAAACAAAAATTATATTAAATTCAGTTAAAGATAACAATAAGTTATGTTGCATTTCATGTAGATAATTTGTACATAATAAATTTTACAGGCAATGTTCGGCAACTACACTAAATAACATTCACATATTACTTCTTGTTAAAATATTATAATTTTATTTACACAAGCCATATTTTTAGAATGGCACAAATTTTTATGAATGTCACTCACACAAATAATTGTCAAAAAAATATAATAAAACCCACTACACATTCCCGCTACAAACTTAAATAATACTGTATTATTTAAGAAGAACTAAACACGTTTGTCCTTGCGAGTAGAGATCAAGTATCCTTTATAATAATCTCAATATCACAAAATTAAGTCTCAGACCGCTGAATTGCAAAATCCTTCGAGTACTTTCATAAAACACGGTTAACTGTCTAAACCACTAAAACTTCCAAAGCGAAATGTTTAAACTTTTGTTTCATTACGCCTGAGAGGCTGAAGCTCTCTCTGTAAATCATTGTAGTATTCATGATCCGATATTGACTCCTCCTCGATAGATCTTTGCGCTACAAAGGTAACCGGCGTGTTACCAACAGGGTTCTGCAAAGTAGGTGTGCTTGCGGTAGAATTATTGTGTTCCAATGTATCTGGACTCTTTGGTATAATATCTGTTGTGGGGTTCATCTCTCCCGATGTTGTCAGCAGGTATTCTGGATTATCTACACCTTTTTTAATGACAGGAAGGAAATCAGGATACTTCTGAAAATTTCCATGATTTTCTGAAGTTTCCTGATTGTTCGAATCTCCTATGAGATCCATGTATGCTGAAGCATTAGGATTCTGTTGAGGTGATGGCATCAAATAGTCATCTTCATCGAGTGGCAAATCTAGTTTTATATTACCGACTTGAGCTTCTTTTAACTTCGATACTGAATCAAAGGTGTCCTCTGAGCTTATGTCATCTTTTTCAGTAATCTTCATCGGGTCACTGCAGTATCTTGAGCATGAACTGTCGGAGTGGACCATACCACCATTGCAATATTGCCGTAGATCATTTATGTCGATACCTGTAACTTGGGCATAGCGAAGCAATTCACTGTCCCAATGGTTGGGATTCCTCAAGGAAATATTTTCTAGAGGAATGCTTTCTGAAATAGAAGCTGTAGCATTTTGCCACGATCTTGATGAGCATGGCTTATTTGGATCATTTGATGTGGCCCCAATAGACAGAGAGTTGATTGCCGCAGTGTCATCTTGGAACTTTGGTTGTAAGTACTCATCCGCTTCCACCAACGATTCTGGTCCTTCCATGGCAGAGGATAGATGTCTTATTATTTCTTTTTCATCCTGGAGACAGATATACATTATTATATACTTTTTGTTGTAATAATTTTATAATTAAAAATATAATAAGCGGTGAGACATATATTTGGAAAATAAAAAAACTACTTTATTCCATAAGAAAGAAAGAATTATTATGTACTTGCATAGGAATTGAACCCATGAATTGAATTGAAATACTGTTAGAAAGGTTTAATTCAAGTTAACTAAATGAAAAATTCTCTTTCTTGATTTGATTTAAAGTGATTCTAATTGAATCATTGAAATTCATTGAACCCATACTCTTAATCATATTGCCAACCAAGTGACAACCATCATTATGCTAAAATATAACTACTGATATGAAAGGTATGAGATATATAAATGTCGGACAAACGAATAAAGAAAGAATAGTACGAAATACAGTCGTCGCTCCCTGTAACGAAGCTCCCTATAGCAAAAAACTCTATAACGTAAAAATGAACCAGATTTATTTAGTTTTCCATAAGAACCCATGTACTAATTCACCTTCTACAACGAAATACCTCACCCTCTATAACGAAAAATAGGTACACTCCCGCCAAAAAAGCGACATCTAGAAAGTCAGTTTCTTGGAATTTTCTAACTCATGGCATATGAAATACTTACGTGAGGCCCGTGATATTGACAGAAACATCACAAACGGCTGGCTGGAGAAGGTTTGGCCAGATTTTTTTTTAAATGACACCAGACAAGATTCTCAAATAAATCGAATAGAAAAATAAAACTAAAGGTTATCAGAAAGTCAAAAAATTTACCCAGTTTCAAGTGTAATACAATGGTTATAAATAGATAAATAAATTATTCATGCTTTAGCTACACGGATACAAGTTAATTTTATTCATCATCTTTATAATGAAAACTTTCTATAACAAAATAAATTGCTCGGTCCCTTGAGTATCGTTATGGAGAGTGACGACTGTATATGACACAAGTGTTGATGATCACACAAATAGAGGACCTATGAAGAAGATTTGACATGACCAGACAAACCAGATATTGGAAGATGGTCCTGTTAGAAGCCCTAATAATCAATGAGCATACATGAGAATACAATATACATATATATATGTGTAAGATTGCGGAGGGTTATTAGTTAGTTAATAATATCTTAGAAGTGAATAAACGGAACAAACCTGTTGAGAATAGGATGGCAGTTTCATATATTTATCCCCGGGTATAACAAGATATCTGCCTGGGTCCTTAGCCATTTCAGTGAATGTTTCTGCTAACTGTATGAAACTTGGCCTGCTACCTGCATCTAACATCCAGCAAGACACCATAATACAGTAAATATCCAGTGTGCAAATGTTGGGTTGGGGAAGTTTCAATCCATTTTCAATAAGCTCTGGTACGTCTCTTGCCGATATATTCTCGTAAGGTCTTCCTCCATACGTTAACAACTCCCAAATTGTTACTCCAAAAGCCCAAACATCACTTTTATGTGTAAATATTCGGTGCTGTATACATTCCAAAGCTAGCCACTTAATGGGCATCTTTCCACCAGCCGCTTTATAAACATCCTCATTTATGTCCAAAAGTTTAGCCAATCCAAAATCAGTTATCTTTACACAGTTAGCAGTCTGAACCAATACGTTTCTGGCAGCTAAATCTCTGTGAACCAATCTCTTTTCTTCCAAGTACGCCATACCACGAGCAATTTGTGTGCACCAATTAAGTAATGCTTTGGAACCAATCTTTTCCTTATGAATGCGGACATAATCAAGAAGGCAACCTGACGGCATAAGTTGGGTAATAAGCATCATTTGTGAAGTCATGCAAACGGCCAGTAGTTGTAAAAGATTGGGGTGATCCACACTCGCCATGATATACGCTTCTTCTAGAAATTCTTTACTTGTGTTGGCGCCAGTTCCTTCCCTCAATACCTTTATGGCTACAGGAATCTTAACATTTTCACCTTCCGGTACCCAGACACCCTTGAAGACCTTACCAAAGGCACCAAAGCCCAGAATCCCACCCTTCCTAAGTTCAGCCTCTTTGATTATCCTCAGCTTGGCAAGATTTGGTTTTACACTAGAGGGATGAAGTGGTTGGTTATCTTCGCACCCTGTTAAAACTAAAGTCATCTTCATTTTCATTGCTTCCTTTTTGGCTCTAGCTTTTTGGCGACATATATACCCGATCACTCCTAGGAACACTAATATAATCAACGCACATATCAAGACACCGGCTAGTATGGTAGATGTCTCAGCTGTGTCACTGAGTTGGAAGGAACCGACCGGCACAGCCGAGCAATACGGTTCTATTGTGACTTCATTAGGAAAAATTTTATGCGGCAGATTTGGAGGGCAGCTGGTTGTACAATTGAAAGCGGTGGTATTGTCGGAAGAAGGTTCACCATCCACAAATATTTTGAAATTTCTGCATTTCAAACAATGCGAAACATCAGGTCCGACACAGCCTCTGCATTCAAGATGGCAAGGTACACATATTTGGGTTTCTTCATCGGCATAATGGTCTGGTGGGCATTCATCCTCACATTGTTCTCCTCTTTTGAATTTGGTACACTCTTGACACACTTGCTCGTGGAAGCCATACCCCGTGCACTTCTTGCAGCGTGGGTGACATTTCCTGCAGATAGCTTTTCCCGCCAGTGGCTTCAGGGGACCTTGTTCTTGAGGACCTACCCATTCGTAGTAATATCCATCTGGACAAGATTCATTCTTCTGTAAACATCGTTCCACAATTACATCACAGTTTATCACCGCTTTCTCGCACGAATTACATCCATTCGGACCAATTGTATTAATTGGACCCATGCAACCATCCACGCAGTTCTCGTGACAATGGAGGCATTCTCCAGTGTCTGAACGGTATTTGGTTGTTGGACACATAGGAACGCAGAAAGGTCCATCTCTGGCGTGTTTGCACTTTGGACAGTGGTCTTGTCCCGGCCCGGTACACGTTGAGGCGCATTCCTTGTGGCATGGTTTACATGTCTTGGCACCAGCCTTGTACATTCTGAAATGAAAAAAAATTCTTTATTAGTGTTTTATGGTTTAGGGTTCCTTTAATGATACATCTACAGGATGATTCAGAAATAGTTTTCTTGTCAAAATATCTTCTTTTTATTTATATATGGTATTATTTCCTGGCTTTGTTACTTTACTTAGTTCATAAATATACAAATGAAACACTAAATTAATGCGATATTAATCTCCAATGTCAATTTGTCACACTATATAGAAATACAAAATAATATTTCTGTATCAAACAATTTTGATAAGTCAAAGTATATTCGGAAGTAGGTTAAAAATATATTTTTTATCAAATTATTAATTTTGATCAAGTTTTATCCTCGCAAAAATCAAGTAAAAAAATTGTGTAGAAGGTGTTCGGAATTTTTTGACAAGTAACTCTTTCCGAATCATCCGTATTAACTTAAAGCTAACACAAAATTTCAGAATTTGACCTGAGTAAATCAATTTACACAAGGAATTTATTCATTTCTAAATACGGTAATACTTTGGACCTTAAATGTTAATACACATACCTATGTCATTGCATTATTGAAGAAAAATGTTAATTGAAAATATTGACATAAGTATTGAAATGAAAAATAAATAAACCAAATTATTATAGGTGGATTTAGATATGACAAGGACACTAAATGTAATAGGTTATTTAAAAAAGAATGACTAATTTTTAAACAAACAAAATCAAATGAAAATTAATGAACCTGCTATTTTTGTTTATCGACTCATGCATCGCTTTTATCGTAAAGAAAAAGGGTCGTAAAAGATGAAATGTGTAATTTATATTGCTTGAATTTAAACTTAGTTAATCAAGCGTGGGGTGGAACAAACAGTACGGCGTTTGTTCTGAATCCCAAACGTAGACCTAAGTCTCAAGGATCATGAGGGCGGAGGATGTCCTGCCCCCGTTGAATACAACGTATTGAAAGCTGTAGTGGAAGAAAACACGCGACAAGAAGATGACCCACCTCGCTTCATGACAACTTTCACCTCTTCAAGCAACTAATGTTTTCTATTTCTATTTCTAGCTGTTCTAAGAAAAATCAATCTATTTCAATCGATATCTGTTTCTAGCTATTCTAAGAAAAAATTAATAACCAGAGCAGCAGAAAATGGCTGTAAACAATTTTATTCTACAGCATAACTGTAATTTTTAGGTAAAAATGCCCAGAATCAGTGATTAAGTAAGTTTACATATTCATGTTATGGTTAATTCGATTTGAAGACTACAATCGGCCAATATTTTTGAACAACCTATGTGTATGAGAGGTATTTACAATGTGCGAAAAATTTACAAGAACACATGCAGGCATTTAAGAGGAGGAAAATAAATAACAAAAAAATAATGTAAATGTCTAATAATTTTAAAATTTCGCAAAAAATCAACACAGCAACCGCCATTCGCAAAATTTGATAAAATAAGTAAATACCGAATTCTAAGATAACGACTACAGCAGTATATTTTATTAGTACATCGCCAAAATAGGAAAATTTGCCCTAATTTAAAAAATATATTTATTTATATGACGTGTGCTTAATTTTGTGTGGTTTTAATATGAATTAATAATAATCACGACAAAATTGCACTCTTTATGATATGAATATATTTTGTAAACAAAAAATAATACATTTGCGATAATAAATACTTCCCCACGATCACCCCATGCAAAATACTGCAAATGTAATAATATTCAAAATTTAAAATGCAATTTAGGAAAGAGAAAGAACACAATATTTATGACATTGCTAACACGATAGTGATAAATTTCGCCTTAAATTATTATTTTTAAAATCGAATAAGTAATCATATCAGATATGTTATTAGTAAAATAATATACATACCCGGTAAAGGTGTCGCAGTTCTCGAGGCACGTGTCTCCGAACTGGTAGTTCCTGCAGGACAGGCATTGATCCGGGCCGACGCCCCAGCAGCCCTCCGCAGAACATTGTGGATCGCACACCAAACCCTCGGCCTCTGTTGATTAAAATGACAAGGAACAGTATAACAAGCAAACATCATAACAGTCTTGATAACTAATTCTTAATTAACTCGCCAAATAGTCGCAATGTCATGCAAAAAGATGCAATTGTCGCAATTGATCAGCAAAAGAAATCATACACGCGCAAAAAAAAAAACATTGTTAAATTCATGAAGTGTTCCCTCTAAGATTCATCATTCTGATACAATAAATGCACATTATTATATCTCGGAAAAATTTATGACTTAACAAATATAAAATAAGTTTTATTAAAACTACCTTGACTGACATTACTATGTGACGTCTGTATTCGATACCTAATAACATACAGGGTGTAACAGAGCTAGTCCACAATACTTTACAGGTGGATTGCTTCTTGATTATGAGTCGAAAATGTTTAAGCTACCATGACATTCAATAGTTATGTAGATATGCAATATCAAAGTTTGAATTTTTTTCAATATTTCTGACTTATTTTTTTGCAATACATTGAACTGTCATCACAGTAACTTAATTCGATAATGAAAAATTCATTCGCTTCAATTCAAGTAAAATAAAATGATATCGTGCTGAAAAGTACCCCCAGTATATTTAGTTCATTTTAGACTAGCTGTGAGCGAAAATAAAATTTCACTGCGCAGAAATATTACATTCCACGCAATAGTGACTAAAAAACTTAGCGGGAACATTGTCCATGGCATTGGGAAATATGATTACGAGGATTGCACAGAACAAGGCGACCATAGTTCGCTGTATTCGCAGGCCCAGAAAATTGTTTTCAAAGCGTTCTTACAATGCAGTTGGTAAATTCTCCCATGCGCATAAAAAGCAACGCAAAATTACTAACATCGCTGTTCTATCAAGCGCATTCTAAATGACGGGTTTAAAAAATAACATTCATCGAATAAAATAATTTTGTCGAGGTAGGTATTTTGCGTGAAAATTTTTTCAAATAGAAAATGTATCTCATCAATGATTTCGTATTAAAATATTAAACAAGATTACTTATACGGAGTATCTCTTAGCTAGTAGCAAAGAATTTAGGAGAGTCTTCTTCATTCAATTTTGAATAGAAAATATTCTTTATACTTTGGGTGAAATGTCCATGATTGCATTTTTTAAATATTTCTGACTTATTTGCAGTAACTTATATGGAATATTAAAAATTCACTCCCTTTGCAAGTCAAATAAAATGACTAAAATGTTACAAAAAATATTTTTCTAATTTCTGCAATGTTTCAATCATTTTATTTGATTTGTATCAAAGCGAATGAATTTTTAATGTTCAATATATAACATGTTACAAAAAATAAGCCAGAAATATAGAAAAAAAATGCAAGTGTTGCTTATCTCCGTAACTATCGACATTTCACCCAAAATTTAAAGAATATTTTCTATTCAAAATTGAATAAAGAAGGCTCCCCAAAGTTTTTTATACTAACTTGTACACAAGTAATCAATACATATTTGAGTTATATTTTGCTGTCCCTCTCAGCAAGTATAAAAGACAAATGCGAATGTAAAAATAAAATTAGTAACAAAAATATAAATCAAATGTGTGTATTGCTTACTTATGGTACGACATACGAGACACTATACAAATGTCTCGTATGTCGTACCATAAGTACATATAATGTAATAAAGTACAAATAACACAAATAATGGATCTAATGGTTATTCAATGTGAAAGTTTTTGATTTTTTCTTTGTAGTTATACATTTAAAATGTCATACAGAATATGTATAGTATTCAGTATCACCATACGATTTAATTAGGCAAAATATATACAGTAAACAAGCAATGCTACACACGTACATAATATTAAAAAATAGGCAAAGATAAATGCGCAAAGCAAAATCAGCTGACAAAAATTAAGATGCCACACTTATCGGAATACAAAACGTCTTTGTTAAAACTGAGAAGGGGTATATAACCAGGCCATGGGGTACTCCGTTAAGTGTGACACCCCTGTACTGTTTGAAGCACGACTTACTGCAATCTTTCTCATCCTTGTTATTCTGCAGCAGGGATGCGTGCTCGGTGGACTTCTTGATTTTATCCCAAGCGATGTCCTGAGCGAAGCACAGGTTTTTGTTTTCCAGAACAACAACCGCTCCCGAGTTTATTCTTTTGAGGGATTTTAGTTCAAAAGATATAAGCGCCGTCTTCACAATATACAAAGACGCAAAAAAGTTTTCCATCAGTTGTCGACCACCGATAACTTCGACGTTACGGAAGTACGACAAATTCGTAAACTTGGCGTGGTATCCTTGAATGTTTATGTAGCCGGTGACTTCCTTCAGGGTACTGAACACTTCCAATTTGTCGGGGTGCATCTTGGGGTACCTCGGGCCAAAAGAAAAATTGGAATAAATCTGCTGGAATCCTTTAAAGGATTGTTCGAGAATCTCCAGGGAGCCATCAATGATAGTGCAGTCTTTAAAGCTGTCGATGTTCCCGGAGTGCACGGACTTGACTCCGGAGCAGGTCTTGGGGCAGGGCCCATCACACGGCACGCACTCTCCGTTCACGGCCGTCTTCTTGGGTGGGCAACTGCGTACGCAAGCCCCGTTGTCCTTCAGCAGGTGCTCGGGACAGTTCCTAACGCATGTGGCGCCGTACGCGTACTTGCCGTTAGGGTTCGTCTCCCAGGAGTATGTGGTGGGGTTGTAGCGCTGCATGGGGGGACACTCCTGCGTGCAGAGGCCGTCATCGAAGAAGTTCCGGCAGGCCAGGCAGTCGCTCTGCTTGGGCCCCTTGCAACCTCCGGCGCAGAATAGGTGGCAGCACTCGCGAGGGTTGGGCCCGAAGCAGCGGCCTTGCCAGCACTGCGGGCTGCAGTTGTTCTTGGAGAACTTCTGGCAGTTCTCCGGGCCCTCGCCCCAGCAGCCCGCGCTGCAGCTCTTGTCGCACGGAGGACACTCCCGCTCGGGGGACGTGAAGTTGTACACGTATACGTATTCCGCCTTCGGGCCCGTGATGATCTCGTCCCAGCTGATGGTCTTCACGTGGCACAGGTTGTAGTTGTTGTAGATTCCCACGCTTCCGCTGAGCACGTCCCTCAAGGCCGGCAGCTCCAGCGAGTACGTATTGGACAGAGTCACCATCAGGGCGAACTCTTCGTCTCTGACGTTGAGCTTGAAGAGGGTCCTCCCTCGGATGATTTGTAGCCGGGGTAAAACTATACGCCTGACGTCCACGTGAGATATGAGCACGTAGCCTGTGACTTCCCGGATGTACTGGAGAAAGGACAGATCCAAGGTCTCGTTCTGCAGCCATGTCAACTCCAGATTGCCGTCCACATAAGTGCAGTTGGTGAATCGATCTCGAAGATTCCTGTAGTGATGGTCCCGATTGGATGGAACAGACATCCGTCCGTTGGTGCCGATGCATACTGGAAACAAACAAAAAATCATCATTAATACAATGTAGGTGCACAGCAACATCTTCAATAATCAATATTGGGTATTGACACTCCTGAAAAAAAACTCCATACCCCCAGTAACGAGCCCATCGAATTTGTAAAAACTCTAAAAATATTTATCGCAGTTGAATGATTTCACAAAAACAACCTAAATTAAAAACTCGTACAATACGTAGCAGTAACATAACGATTAGCGGCAAACTCGATCTTGACACAATATGTTTCTGAAAAATATAAGAGAAGTAATTATTAGTTAATTTAATATAAGAGATGTTTGGGGATATTGTATTATATACAATCAGATTCGGGGCAAACTTTACGTCCCACCCAACAGTAAAATTATGGTAATATACAATACCAAAATTGAATATTTCATGAAACAAAACGGGATAAAATTAAAACATGAGGCAGGTGCTGTTATAGAAATGGCATATTTCTTTTAAATACGCTGGTGGCAATATTTGGCGGGATAAATTAATATATCCTCTCTGCTTACCCCCACGGATAGAAGACGTGATGGTAAGTAAGTATAACTATAAGAACTATATGGTAAGTAAGTATAACTATAAATATTAGGTCCTTACATATGAAATTGGCGTTTAGTATGGGAGGAACATAAAGCCGATTTTTTTTATTATAATATATTTATTTAATCAAAGTATGTACCATTGCTATCTATGCACTTTTACCATCTCATAGGTAGTTCATCGATCCCTTTACTAAAAAAACCATTCGGACGGGAATCACTAAAATCTTTGAAGGCGGTTTGGACTGCCCCATCGGAGTTGAATTTTTTCCTTTGCAAGAAGTTATCCAAATTTCGAAAAAAATGGTAATCTGTTGGGGCAAGGTCCGGAGAGTACGGTGGATGTCTTAGACATTCCAATTGAAGCTCTTCTAATTTGGTAGCCGTCTGTTGTGCAGTGTGTGGTCTAGCGTTATCATGAAGCAGCAGTGGCCTAGAGCGATTACCCAGCCTCGATTGTTTAGCAGCTAGCTTTTCCATCATGGTTTGCAGTTGCTGACAATAGACATCTGCCGTACTCGTCTGGCCAGATTTAAGAAAGCTGTAGTGAACGACACCAGCACTGGTCCACCAAACGCTCACAAGTAACTTTTTTGGAGTCAATTTTCGCTTGGGGCATGGTTTGGCTGGGTCGGCAGGGTTCAGCCATTGCGATGAGCGCTTCCGATTATCGTACAGGATCCACTTTTCATCATAGGTAATGATTCGATTTAAAATCCCTTCATTATTGTGCCGGTTGAGTAATGCAACGCAGCAGTCAACGCGCGTTTGTTGATTTGCTTCACTCAATTCGTGAGGTACCCACCTTTCAAGCTTTTTCACCTTACAAATTTGCTTCAAGTGGATTAAAACAGTTTTATCACTAACACCGAAGCCTGCA
The DNA here is from genome assembly GCA_016648135.1 of Agrypnia vestita. Taxonomy (NCBI): domain Eukaryota; kingdom Metazoa; phylum Arthropoda; class Insecta; order Trichoptera; family Phryganeidae; genus Agrypnia; species Agrypnia vestita. The sequence goes on from JADDOH010024820.1 coordinate 22,044, forward strand.
GCTAACTCGGATGTGGTTTGCGATGGATCCGCTTCCACAATAGCCTTCAATTCTTCATTATCAACTTTGGTCTCCGGCCGTCCACGGGGCTTGTTCTGCAGGTCGAAATTTCCAGAACGAAAACGTTGGAACCAAAAACGCACTGTGTTTTCTTTTGCGGCACCGTCGCCATACACATCATTAATCCTTCGAGCCGTTTCTGCAGCACTGGTGCCACGGTGGAACTCGTACTCGTAAATAACGCGATATTTCAAGTTTTTCATTTTGTAAACTGAGTGACGCAAAGAAAAAAACAATTGAGGAAAAAACAAATGAATTATAATTTTCAAAACACAAATACATGAGTAAATAGCTGTATAAATTTGGATTTGGAATTCCTAACCAAAGAGAAGATATTTGAGATCAAATTTGCCAGTACGGCAAAACGTCAATTTCATATGTAAGGACCTAATATAAGAACATAAAACACTCGGTACCAGGTCTAAAATACAGAAGAACTTTGAATATCCACTTGGGTCAGCGGATCAGTTATCCAAAGTGTATCCAGATATTCCACGAAATTTCGTAGGATCAAACTCGCCGTCAAATTGGGTTTAATTTAGTGACCGACCGAAGATTCGATTTCTGTCAAAAAAACTAGGTTCGGCCGCGTTTTCTGTTTCGGCCAAAAATCGGCCGAAACTTGCGCTCAGCCTGAAACTTTATAGCCGAAAATTTATGGTCTACCAATTGTTAGTTATTTATTGGATTGCTATTGTCCAAAAAATACTACTAGAAAAAAGTTGTTTTCTTTAAAGTATTAAGATTGCTATTGTGATATCTAAAAAGTAGTAGTTCTAAATAATTATAACTAAATATTTTTCAACTAATTGAATTGATGCGTTTAATTTAATATAACTATTATAAGTGTAGAAACACACTAGATTTCATTTCATAGGGTATAAGGTAAATTTTACCATGCCTAAATAAGTTTCGGTGTCGTTTTCGGTTTCGGCCGAAATCAGAACAGCCGAAATTAGGTTTCGCTTTCTGCAAAAAGTTTCGGACGGCATTTAATTTAATTTTAATTTGTAAAACCGATTTCTGGAGTAATTATCAACTCGCCCGTTGTCGAGCGAGACGGAATGGCGTCACCTATGCATGTGACGAACCGGAACAGCGAGCGCTAATTTGAGGTGCACATCCCAGCGAGTTGTGTAATGATAATTGTATTAGTCGCCCGGTGGGGCGCGTCTCGGACGCCCGGGGTAAGATTGAAAGCGTAAGGGCACAATGTGGTACCGGGCACTGCCCAATATAGATATGCGACAGGCGGCGTCGCCAAACCCGTTTGACGCCGATTGTGGTCGGTGGTCGGGCAGTCGTTCTCCAGGCTGCAGACCCCGGCTGGCGCTACTCGCGCACTTCAAAAGTCTGTCTTCTCAATCTTCTGGAACCGTGCGACAATCTCATAAGGTTGCATATCTGTAAGTCACGCCGGTACCGACATAAAATGAGAAAAGGCACCCAGAAAAAGTTAGTAAAAAACTTTCTTTATTCGAAGGAGTACGTTCGGTTGTCAACATTTTTTTAACCAGTAGCGACGGAAAATTAATTATACCCTCGTTATCCATACATAATAAAAACAGCGTAAATATTTCAAAGCCCTTAACTATAATTTAAATTTATTATTGGGAATCTCCATCACATTTAAAAAATATGGACACAATACAAATATCAAATAAAGTTCCCTCTTTTATGTAAAATTGTAACATTGTTAAAATACTTTTAAAGAAAATAAAAATACTTAATAGAATATTTTTTTCAGATCTCTTTCTTCCTTTCTTTTATTTTTAACTGTTCTATTCATTGACGTATTATAATTATATCATTGGTTCTATTACTATTTTATCTGTTCTACTGTGAGAATTGAAAAACTTGCCTGTTCTTCAATTCTATCTATATAATTTAACAATATAACCCCGGCGGCGGTCCTCGAAGCCCAGTGGATATGACACTGGCTTCTCGCACCGAGGGTTCTGGGTTCGATACCCGTGAGGTCACAATTAATCTATATATGTGATTTGCTCAAGCCTGGGTGTTTTGTGATGTGTTTGGCTTCTGTAATTGGGGCTCTTGGCCTGTTGAAGCATAAACATAATAAAAATAAATAAAACAAGTGTACTTAAATTATGCAAACAAACTATGCTAATGCCGAATTATTCACAATGCACGTTTATTCAAAGTGAAATTTGTGAAAAATTATTTCAAGTAACCCTGCTACACTTGAGTACATTATATGCCTTTTTTAATACATGCTACATTAGTATGTTGTGAGTTGTGAGGAAATAAAAGCAAAAATGAATCTGATTTACATTGCGATTACGATTTTGTATTTTCTCCTTCTTCAAAATTATGATTAGCATAATATATATACTTGGACGAGACTTTGATCTCTCATTTCAGATCTGTCGGCAAAGTTATACGTAATACGTAACTGATACGCAATACGTATCAGTTACGTATTGCGCACAATTTTGTTCTGTCCTGTATGCACTTTCCATACGAGTCTCAGAACAAATCTGAAACCTCAAAATATCTTAAGAAAGAAAAGTGATTAGTTAAGACAGATTTTTATGATTCGCCCTAGCTAGACTCGCTTGGCGTATTAAAAAATCAAGTCAACGCATGAAGAAGAACTGTTATAATAAGAACGATTACAAAATGAGTATCTAAATACTCAAAATACTATGTATTTCGGAATCTAATAGATTTAAAAAAACTTCTTTGGTATTAAATACATTTTTATGCCTCTACACCGGATTCCCAATAGGGGATTAAGAAACTAAATTAACCCAATTACCCAAACTATAAAATTCTATTTAAAAGAGTGTTCTATATTAAGTTAATAAGTAGTTTAAATTAGTTTATGTCGATTGCATGACATATTTTTTTGTGAAATCATGAACGTACATAAAATTTAGAAACCAATGCTTTTAACTAGGGATGCATCGATACGCACTTTTGCCGATACGATACCGATACCGATGCGGACAGTGAAGATTTCAAAAGGTGTAAAAAGTCGTGGGTTTAGATTAGAAACAGACGGAATTACTTCTACAATATTTATTTAGAATGTTTACTTTGTAAAGAAAATATAACAGAACATTACGTTCAGATTATTAAATTAGTTGCTTGTAAGTGTAGTAGTCATGACACTCGCCTAGTGATCTGGTGGTCGGTGGTTAGAGCCCCATTCCAGGACACCAGCAAGTTAATCCTATTTCCATAGCACAGACTTTTGGCTTAGTTTGATAATAGTAAGAAGATTGATGCGACACGTATTCCGTGTTCGGATTGAAATTATGAAACGCGGGGAGTCCCTGAGCATAGACAAAATGTGCCGCGTTTTTACACGGATTATCTATAGTGCGAAATTCAAAATGTATCGGCAAATCAATATCGCCGATTCCGATATATCGGAAAACCCACGATAAGGCCGATTTATCGGTATCGGATGCATCCCTACTTTTAACTATAAGATCAAGGCGGCTTGGATTTACGAATAATTGTAAATTGTTTTAAATTTTGTTTCTCGATAAAGGGTAGGTATCACGAAAGATGTGAAGATTTGCATAAAGTTTTAAAAATTTACGTAAAATTAATACTCTTCAAATAGTAGTCAAGGCTAATATATAAATTGCAGTTTTGGTAGATGTAACATTGTACAAACAAAAACTTATTTCGGCCCTTTGAAGATGATTCAGATGTATAGGACATTTTAAGTCGAGGATGCAAATAATTGAGTATCTGATATCTGACAACTCGATTAGATCTTATTAATTGATATGGCGGTTACTTTGTGGTGCGACGTGATTATTTTAATTTAAACTAAATTGAACTTTGTAATGCACACACGTTGAGTTAAATTTAACGCGACTATAGTTTCGAGAGAAGCAATCCCTCTCATCATCAGGTGTAATTATAACTAACCTAAATACAGAAATTACGAAAATATTTGAGTAGAGTACGGGTCGCGGAGCAGTGGAGGCGATTTTTTTGTGTGCTCTTTTCAAGGGGAAGATGCTGAGAAGCGATCTTGATAGTGTTTTAGATAATATTTTAACCGGTTATTTTCGGTACAGTTAGTTATTTGGGATTTGTATCTGATTGTATCGATGATTGGTAACTAAGATATAATTGTTGTCTAGTACCTATGGTTGCCCGTCGAAATGCAAAAAAAAATCAGTTGCCAATCATCGACACAATCAGATACAAATCTCTAATAACGGTTCGTGTGTCACCGGTTAAAATACCATCACTAGATCTTGATCTTATTCGACTACATCCCAGAAAAATATTGATTGCACACAGCTATGCATTAAAAAAAGTGAAAAATGTAAAGCAGCTTTGGAGTGGTCTGAACGATTTTGAAAAATTTCGTCGACCGTGACAATTAACATTACTTTTTACTCCCTTTCTTTTAACTCGTAGCGTCTGCTTGTCTGCCGAAAAAACTTTGGATCGATTTTTAACCCTTTTCCCGGGATCCAATCGAGCTGAAACTTTGCAGGCAGACTCGTGGCGACGATAAAAATGATCTAACAAATTTTAGTTTTAAAAAAATTAACAATATTATAGAATAATTTTGGATTTTTCGAAATTTTTCATTTCTTTCGTACCGTCGCCCGACTCGAGCCCAACGCGTGGGGTAAGCGCCAAACCTGTTTCAACCAGTAAATGAGAAAGGGAGTATAATCAAAACTTGGTTTTTATGGGTTAGTTTTTTTAATATCTTGTTAGAATCAAAAGAATCATTCGTTATTTTCTGTATTTCATTCACATATTTAAGATAATTATTAACTTATTTATTTGTTTGTTTACTTTTATTTTAAGTTTGCCACGCTTGAAAAACCATCCCAAGGCCTTGTCTCTCTTGCCTGTCGATTAGTGACAGTTCTACACATTTGTAAGCACTACATTTCGTCCCTTTCGTCGTATATTTTACTGGCTGTGCCCGCGCGGCTTCGCACGCGTAGATTTTTAGTAACTTTTAGTTTTTATCAATTTGTGAATTAACCTTAACATACAGATATTCGTCGCGGTCTTTTTTATAGATCGTTTTGAGTTCTAAAACTTCTCTAAAGAAAGTATTTATAATCTCTTACCGTTAAAGCAGCGTTCGTAAAAAATGTAACGCTCGACCATTTTTTCGTCGACTTTAGCTGTAAAATAGGTCACCACGAAAAAACCCTTTTATTTTAACGAGATAATATGAAGCCTATGTCCGCCCTAAAAGTCCATTTTAATATTTGTGAAATAATTTTTGAAATCGGATGAGTAGTTTCAGAGATTACCTCCTACTTCCAAACTTACAAACTTTACCTCTTTATTTATTAGTATAGATTATTTGCTCGATGTTGCGCGTTATATACATACTTAATTCTGAATAAAATTCAAACATTACGAATAACTTCTGATTGAAAAAAAACTGTATGTAATTATATTTTCTGACATCCGAGAAATAATAAGAGCGCGTAAGTAAATGAAATAATGTAGAATTTACGGAACAAAAATCGTGTTCAATAATACCATGGTACAATAATTTACAGCTGCCACCTATTTGTTGCATGTGCTCGTAATATGAAACGATAAGACAAAAAAACGTGTCTGAGAATTAATTGACTAAGCATTTTTATTTCACTTTTAATAAAATTTTATTTGCGTTGCGAGGCCGCCAGACAATGGAGGCCTTGGTACTACACGAGTAAATGCATGTACATACGTATTATACATGTCGCAAACTCAACTTGTAGAACGGCCGAAACTGTAGAAAATAATGGGCGCTTTCTTTATTTTAATTATCATTTAAGAAAAGCACTCGGGTAAATATGTTTGTCACGAACAATTTTATTCTCGGTTGGAATATTGTTAGAATTGAGTTGGAGGCTCTGCGGGTAAGGCGTGCATGATTGGCACAATGTCAGCAAACCGCGTTGGCGACCCTACTGATCTGGTTTCTTATGTACTACTCTCTTTTTCACCAATTTTCCTCTCTGTTGGCATGGTCAAAATATCTGAAAATTTGGAGCCGTATACTTGATAAGCCAGGATCACGTGTGGGGTATAATAGCGAGGGCAGCCAAAAGCTTGGCAGTCCCATTTTTGTATTCCTGATTGTTTTGTGTCGTACCGCTATATACATTTTGATACTACACCAGCAACAAACGAAAATAGCAATATTGGAATCTTAAGATTGTTATCCTAACACTTAATAGATGAGAATAAAAATAAAAAATAAACGAGACGTATACATTGGTGTTCGTCGTACTCAAATAAGATGATTTGTATATTTTCAGATTTTCAGATCTCAAAGTAAATACCTTTATTTGCGGTATCCGATGTCTGCCTTTAGAAAAGGGATTGATTTCTCCGGTGCTTTCTTATCCAGGCGGTCTGGTCTGACAGAGCTTCAAACGGATTATCGAAGTACCTATCGTAAGCGCAACCTCACAATTCTCATGTTTCGACTAAAATTATACGAAATAACAATTATTATTGTTTCCCATAGCGCCCTGATGTAAAATTATGGCAAAATTATCATCGTCGTATTGGACTCGTACTTATTTTTTGACGTTTGAAGGATAACCGTCATGGGCGTCATGTACTTCTTTGTCTCTCTCTCTCTCTTTAGAGTACAAAATTAAAGAAACTAACATCGACGTGCACCTACGTCTAGTTTATTTTTTATTTTTATTCTCGTTTACTAAGTGTTGGGATAACAATGTAGAGATCTCAATATTGCTATTTTCAGAATGGCCAATGGTGTACTCAGTTGAAATAGTGTTAGAATCAATCTTGCCGGAAAATTTTCAGAAATATCGACATTTGTAGATGATTTTTTCGAAATATTCAAAGAGAAATGATCAGGTCCTCGGTCTATTTTTGAGTAAAACAATTGAGTAGCAGCAATGTTTACACTTTTTTAAAACAGCACACAGTACATCCATAGAAATGTTGTATTTAGTTGCATTATTAGTATGATTATGTAAATAACAACAAATGCACTTCTAACGTGCTTCACCTAGGTACTACTATCGTGATATTTTTATTTTTATATTATGTTGTGCAAGCTGAAATGAGAGAGAAATTTCATATTATTTCGCATTAATAAATAAGATGGCGATTGAAACAACAAAAATGTGGGTTGTTACGCCGTGCGTGCCCTCATTTCAGTCGATTCGGGCCATCATCCGATGCAATAAAATTGCGAAAACATAAATCCCAGCATCCAACCCTAGTACAACACCCAGCCATTTAGCCTGTAAAACAAGAAGTACGAAGTAACGCTCTATTATTCACACATTGTTTAATTTTAAACCAAACTCGAAACGATAAACGTTTAAGACATTAATCTAAATTTATGAGAAGTGAGCCGAAGATTTTATTAATATTGTAACGCTTCTGGTAATTAGTATTATTCATACTAATTACCAGAAGCATTGCAATATTACTGAGATACAATTACACACTAAGAGCCAATATGTCTCAAGGCCAAAAAGGTTATTTGGAAAAAATTAACTTTTTGATTATTTCACCGTTTTTATTTTAAATTAACTTTCTAATTTTTTAATATATACTTGAAATTGTGTATATTGTAAAACATTAGGTATAATGAATCAAGGTTTATCCGATTCTCATAATTTGATTAATAATTTTAAATATTCAATACAAGTAAGAATATTTGATATATTGACTGAACGGACACAAGTCACATTGTGTTAAAAAATTAAGAGCCCGAATGTCTTTAAGAAGGCTTTTTAGGAACTAAATGATATGGTGCCGTATGAACAAAAATGTATGTAATTTTAGTCAAAAATGGACTTAAAAATTGTAAATGTAATATGTGAACGTCAATTATTTTTTCATACTATTGAATTGTGATTTTTATTTGTATTGAATTATTTATTTTACTTTATAAATATTAAAAATTCGATGGCATGGCTGTTTATTGTACTTTATAAACATTAAAGATTCGATGGCAGCTTCGAATAGTATATTTAAAATAATTTATTTATATCATCTCGCATTTTGTGTTCTGGTTGAACAAACTAAACAATAAAGCTAAATAATTTTTGATTAAAAACTTTGATTTGGATTCGTTATTTAGCTTTAGCTAACAAGCTTAAAATATTAAGAACAAAAATTTTCTTTTACAAAAGTTAATTTGAATATTTCAAAACGAATTACTATTCAGGTAGGTTGGCGCGGGGGCGGAAGATGAAAAATCTCCTCATTTCACAAACTACTAAACTTCTTTACTCGGCTGCTACCCACCTGTTGGCGGTCAAACACGTTACACACTTTTGTTTACTATAACGTGGTGACTATGTCCTGTCCAATAAATAATATATGTAAAACTATATTGAGGGGTCTGCGGGGTACACTAACATTTATTGTAATTCATTAAAAAAACTAAAACTTGGGAAAATATTTATATGAAGGTTTTGTTTAATAGGACATTGGAAAATGGGCTAAAAGATGTTATTAGATCTTTTTATGGAATTTAATAATGTGATCGATTTCATTGTTTTACATTTCAATTTTCAGCTAGTTCAATTATGTTATATTTATATACCTATTACTTATGTTTTACAGAAGGCTTGAACGCAGATTTACTATCAAAAGCGGTATTGTGTAATGGGGGGAAAAATAAATTGATAAATGAATACTTTAACAAAAAGAAATGAACAAGTCGCTCGAGCGAGCCTCTCTCTCCGACCAGCTCACCTCTGACTTTATGCTTCGATTGAGAAAATGGGAATGCGACCGTTGGAAGCGCTGGTGGAGAGATCTCAGTCGTGTAAAAGCATATTTTGTAATCCGATTTGCGACCAATTACACGTATGGACAGAGTAATGAAACCGAGCTGGTCAAGTATTTAGAGATGCGATGTAGGTAGGCTACCGTTGATTGAGGTAGCTGACTCGGTCTGCGTTGCATAATTAGGAGACAAACTATTAAAAAAAACTGGACTTTAAATACACAATCGGGGGCTTAGAACCACATTGGACTCGCATACAAAAACAGAATTTTGAGATAATCATTTTGATGTCTGTCACAAGGCTGTATATTTCTGCGACATCAATAATAAATATGATTGCGGTATTATTACAGATTGGTTGGGCCCGTAAGCCCCGGGTTAATATTACAAATAATGGTAAACAAAGTTCGGGATTGAGGAGAGGTTTTGGGGAATCCAACGAGCTCCAGAGATAAAGGGACGTCGCGAGACTTACTTTTGCCCGAAACGAACTCGGACGACGATTTGGGGCTGTGGTAGTGGTGGTGGAAGCCGCGCGCCTCCAGCGATACGCGGACCAGCGATAGTACCAGAAGGCAGCCCAAAGACGCTTTGCCCAACATCGTCGGACTAGCTCACCATGACAGGGGACTTGTCCCGCGTAACAACGATCACTGTTTAATCCTGGAAAAGCTCACGATTACTTTCGTCTTTGTCACAGATGTTTAACGGGTCGCGCAGTTTCAACATCACACATAACGAGGCAGCACCACTTGTTGCGGACTAGGCCGCCATCCACACGGCCGCCGGGCGCGACGCTCCATCGCTGACTGGCGCCGCCGGACCTGCAACAGAGACAGGGTGAGAGGGGTCGGGGGGCTGGACGCCCACGGCCAGGTAGTGCCGCGGCCCGCCAACTGTGCCGGCGGCACCGCCCGGACTACATTTTCAATTCACACTGAATAACATTATTTGAAACTACAACAAATTTTAAATTTAATCTGCTTTCAGTTTTTAAATTTGCTGGGAGCTTGAAACGTAGATAGAAAGTGAGTGATTTTTACAATAAGGATTAACTGGCACCATCCAAGCCGACTATGAATAGTGAAAAATATTGCATTTTATAAGTTGCCATGTTTGTACATTCTGATTATACATAATTATCTTACTTCTCTGACATTGTGTGGCGCATGTCATTAGTACATGATACTGTAACTTATTCGTTGTAATCTGAAAAGCTTCTACGCATGTACTGTATTGCACCAATATACATATAATAAATAAATAATAATTATTTTTTAATGACATTCATTAAAGTAATATTTTAATGGAAATTTTTTGAAAAAAAAACACAATGGTCGCGTCAGAGCATTCCCGTGAAGCTCCTCCGCCATAACTTAGATGTGCATTTGTCCGAGACGCAAAAAGATCTTGTACTAGTTAAAAAATTTAATATCTCTAATGAAGCATATCTGATTTAAAAAAAAGACGTTTTTAGTTTTGAAAAAAAAATTTGTTTATTAAAAAAAAAAAAACAATTTATTTAATTTTTGAATAAGTACATGAACTTCTTTTCTGTCTTGGACAGACGTGCATTGGAGAATGTTGCACCTTAGTCACGGCGGAGGAGATCCAAGGGAATGGGCATGACACGACCATATTGTTTTTCTTTCAAAACCTTTCCAATAAGATAATAGTTTAATATATACTTTATTAAGTGTATTTTTTTAATAATTAATCACCTCTTTTCAAAATAATAAAAAATGACAAAATTTCTACCTAAATTTCAAGCTTTCAGGGTGGTGTAACCCCTTAAGGCACATCTAGCTTTAAAAGTTAACTTACTGAAAAATGATTATTACACAGGGTAGTCAGCATATTGAAGAATGAGTTGTACGTAAGCATATATCTTGGAAAACAAGCAGACTTTAATATTTATATATCTGACAATTTATGAAAAATATGAAAATAATTGTGATAGGAAAGTGGTGAGATTTTAATTATGTATAGCTTATTTCTAAGTACTGACTGCACGCTGCTAACAGAGGGGTCTAGCTACACAAATGTGTGTTTGGAGTTGGTATGAGTAATGTCATAATATTTATCATTGACTAAAATCGCTATTTCATACCCACAGCCGTTTATAAGATACGGTTGGATATACATACATATGAACAAAAGTATTCGAAGTGAAACAAGCGTAATCAAAATATTTATTTGCTTTTATCTCCAAACTCTATTTATGTAGATAGTTCAGTGATTTTTGTAATTCTCCCATATCATCTTTGCAATTCACTGGTTAATAGTGATTTTTCACAAAGGGAGCGTCCACAAACCACGTGGCTAGAGATCAATGGGGGAGGGATAAGGCAGAATGCTACCTTGGGCTACGTCTGGGCGGCGGGGGAGGGGGGGGGGGTCAGATACAAGTTACGTAATTCTTCAAATAAATTCAAAATCGAACCATGTGGTTTGCGGATGTTCCCTAGCGAGTGTGTGAAACAGCATGCTTAGATTAGTGTATGTTAGTAAATATAAAAATGATAATTTTTTCTACGTTAGTAAATAGGGATGATTAGTAAAAGTAGAGATCATGGCCGCTGATCATCCCTAAAGTTGGATAATGAAATGTGTTCCGAAATGTCGGATGGTGATCTATTCCTACGATGCTATTTCTTTAATGAAGTATATTAAAATATGTTAGGTACAACTAATATTAAATTAAAATAGCAATACGTAAGGCATTTTTCAACACAAGAAGACCGTAAAACGTAGCACGACAAAAATAACGAGAAAGTTCGCGAGACCGCGTTTCACAACCAGTGCGTTGATACGAATATTATTCGAGATCTCAGGTACATAACAGTTAAAATTAACCCACTAGTAGAAATGGTGAGAGTTTGCCGCACGTTGACATTTCTCGGCTGGCGCGCAGAATCGCCCTCGTTCATGAAGTGTCGAGAAATTTCGAGAAGGCTTTACCGTTCACATGTAGCAATTTCGATGGACCTCTCAGGCTGTTTGCTCTCATAGTCCAAAGGATATTTGAGTAAAGAATTTCAAACTTTTCTCGAGTCGTAGCGACAGAGTATTACAAAGATTTTTCTATGTATTTAACAGTAAATAATATTAAATGCACAATTTCGCGCTTATCATGTAAATAATAATAATAATTTCTCACGCTCCCATTTGCATTCCAGGCACATTCTTTCGTATTTATGTTTTCCTGAAACATTTCTTGCAAGTAAATATTATAAACATACCAAACAATGCATATATGTATAGAATATAAATAGTACAAACGTACGCGTAAAAAAACTTTTTTTCAGAATTGTTGACACAAAGATGGCAGATAAGATATTCCTGACAATGTTTTTAAATTATATAACGCCCCTTTCGCGTATCTCCAATAAAAATGATGACATTCTATCCGAGAAGTCTCCGATAAAACGTAGTTAACAAACAATGTAAAACTACTTTGTATGTGAAGGGCATAAAATCAACGGCAGCAATATCCAAAAATTAAAAAAAAATGTTTTGAATGCAGTCGCCGAGGATTACTAATTTAGAATTTACTGAATTCTACATTTCATGTATGTTTCAATCCTTTCAAAATCATTCTCATAAATTTATAGGCTATGTTTCCTATAAAATTTCCAATTCCGTACATTATAAATTAGTAATCATCAATGACAGCATTATTTTTTTTTGATATTACTGCTTTTGCTTTTATAACCCTCATATAATAATATGTATTAAGATTAAGATAATTTACGTAGCATGAAAAATTACACGTGATTTTTTAGCTGGTAGTGTTGGGTCGCGTCACTGTTTATTAACGTTGGAGGTAATCTGTACGTAAGGCAACGTATGGTCGAAGTCAATATTAATTTGACGGTAAAAATCAGAGGTGCATACTTAGAGATTTATGTTATAACTGGTTTTTACGTACGTCGTTAAAGATTTCATCAGCTTGTCACGAACCTGTATACTCCAGCTCGAGTGCGGTGCTTCCATATACACAACTTTATAGTTTAGTGGGCATGCGCAGTATTCTAATATAAGATAATTTCAACGCGCTGATGAGCTGAAAACTATTTATGATACTAATATTGAATATTGGTCGTCTTGTAGATATACTTGTTTATTGTGGAGTAGTCTGGGTTAAGTTAAAATGTCAAAACATTTTTGAATAAAATTGTTGTAAATATAAATATACGTAACTATAAAATCAGAATTAGGACAATAATAGAAACCATAGAATAAAAAAGTTTGTACACAAAATTGTCTAATGTACAGAGGTGTAAAAATGATGAGATGCCGGAAAACATGAAGAATGTAAATAGCTGAATGAATTTAATAATAAATGCTACAATTGTTATAAAAATAGTATAGTATTGTAGATGTTTATACGATGTTTATTATAGATTGTATATGTAAATACATATATATATTTATAAAAATTTGATTATATAATTATTATTCAATATATGATATTATGTAATATTAACTAACTTAAGAATTTAAAGAAAATTTTGAGTAAGGAATTGATAATGAAAATTGATTCAGACCTTGCAAGGGGATGCGTTGTCTCAAACTTAAAATAAATTAAAGTTGAATAATAAAGATTATATTACAATATGTTTAATAATAATTTATTTAACGATTTTTTTAAATAATATCCGGTGTGATTACATTTTTAAAATTGTTGTTAACAGAATATTTATACATTTTTTAAAAACTACGTAATATTTATATTTACGTAATATTTATTATTAATATTTACGTAATTATGCATAATATTTATTCAACGATCAGCGGTTGTATATGTATATGCACATCTCACGAAATCACAAAAGCGACGTAGGTACGTATAATACTAATACCATTTGAATAATAACCGTAACGAGTTTGGGAAAGGCGTGGATTACCATAAATGGATAGTAGAGAAGTGTGGTGGAGAAGAGCCGGAGGATTGAAAAAGTGAGTTATAAATGCTGAGAACATTACAGGTGGTCGGAGGACGAAGGTCGACCCTCGAACCGTGAGATCAGCTATATTAGTCCGTAGTTTTCACGGGGCAAGCGTTTAGTTTAGTCAGAAAATAGAAGGTAAGAATATTAATGTCGTACACTAATTTTACTACTAATTTTAGATGCCTCATTAGAATATCAACCTTGCGTATTATATTATTGCGTACAATATTTTTTCTGGTTCACTCTGCTTTATATTCTCTTACACATTGTATTGTACATATTTAATTTTCGTCTCTTCAAACATTGTCTGAATTTTACTTCAAAGTGGTGTCCTTTTATTTTGTGGAAATTTAAAACAATAAGTCTTTATGCTAGGTATATAAATTCATAGACCTTGTATTAGAAAAAATATAGCCGAAAGTAATAGGCATTTATTCAATAAGTGATGTCAAAATTATTTTAAATATAATATACTTTAGAATTGTGTATTTTTCATTTCTCAAATAAATTATGTTTGTTTTTTTATTTACACCGAACTGTGACAGTAGATGTTATTCAATAGAATGATTTTTTAAGGTATAGCGGAACTGGGGAGCTAGTTGTATGTTAAAAACATAGACGTACTATAAATATAGACTAGTCACTAAAAAACAAATCTGAGACATCTAGTCTCTACTGTCTTCTATCACGTACTAAATGTATTTTAGTCAGAAAGAGATTTAAAAAAAAGAAAGAATGTATTTTCATAACCACGTAATAATAATAATAAAATAAGAAAGGACAATAAAACATAATTTTGTAGAACGAATGCGTATGAAGTTGTAGCTAATCGCAGTGTTTACTTTTTGCCTTAACAATTTAAAAAATCCAAAATGAAATATGTCTGTTGTGTTAAACGTAATGCTTCATCACGTAATAAAGAAGAGGATTATAACCTTTCATATGTGAGTTTTATTTCAATAATTTGTAGAGTTTTCCGACTTTAGAGTACGGAGATTTCTGTATTTTGTACATTGGTAGTCTATGATAATTTCTCTTTCTTTCTTATAGCGCAGCTAACCAACTTCCGCGATGTGCGTCTATTTTCACAGTAATTCGTGTTATAGCGGATATTTTGGTTTGTAACTAGTCTATATTTATAGTACGTCTTTGATTAATAATGATTTCATCAATGTGGAATATATTATTTATGATCTGGACTTCAGATGGAATTTAATTCCCAGTTTTGAACCAGGAGTGTCCGCACTTGACTGCGGACCAGGCCCCACTCGAGTATTGTTTTCACATACGAACATCGCTCAGAGGGGTTTTTTGTTCCCTGTTCGGTCTCCTTACAAAGAACTGCTTGTGAAGGCAGACGGTGTACCTTTCGATGCAGGCTTTGGTCGCTGGGTGCAGGTAAGGAGGAGGCTTTGAATAACTCGGGTTTGGTTTTTCAGTCTGCGTTTAAATCTTTAATTGTCGGACGAGAGCCATTAATTTATTGCAATAATTCTACACGACAGATGATGATTGGTCAAGAATAACTGGTTAAGAATATAAATGCAATTTAACTTTTCGAATTTTATAGTACTTCAGTGCTGCAGTGAAGTGCTATATTTTACCTAAATTTAAATAAATTACCTATTACAAAACAATATTAATCAAACAACTAATTCACAGTGAACTAAAATATACATAAAATAAAATATTTAAATTATATTTCAAGTAAATTTCATATAATTTATTATCACTAATCACAAAAAATATGAGAACATGTATAAGTGGAAAATAAAATCGCTATATTATATTAAAAATCATGTCATGACCGCTATTATACGAACATAACATTGTACAGTCGTCAACTTTGACGTGATGACAGACTCGACACTTCTTATAGAAACTTTGCGCGTCTATAAAAAAGGGCGTCCCATCTATTTTGTCTCAGGATTTCATAATGATGTTGTTATAAGACTAGGATAACTGCGCTGCCAAAGACGGGATCAAGATTCAGATTACACTTTATCAACTAGTCAGCAGTACTGTTTCTTGGATTGTGGATAGGGTAAGCCATTACTGACACTACAATGTCGAAAAATTGAATACAATTACTTGGAGAGGTAAACTGTGAACGCGAAACGGGCCCAGCCACATAATAGGCGCAAATGAAACAGAGCATTTGGCCGTGCCCCCAGCGGCGATGGCATTTCGGGGCCTCGATGTGTGGTGCCTGCCTCTGATCTCCGATATTATATAAACTAGACCCGAGAGCGCTCCTATTCCAACACTCGGGACGCCCGCCGTGTGTTCATCGCGAACGGAGAACGTCTCCCGCGTGTAATATTCGACAGGAAACCGAGTCGTACAACATTTGATTGATTATGATATAAGAAAACGTGCATCTTTTATATTTTGAATTACAATTACAAGTGTGTACAAGCCGCTTAGCAGGCAGGGGGCAGGAAAATTACAACTCTGGGTTAAAAGTTTGGGTGTAGAGTGTAGATCCTTCTTTATTATTTATTTCTACCTTCAATTAGGGTGAAATAGGTCAAGACTTGCTCGAACACAGAAAGCATACATAATTATATATAAAGCTCGAATATATAAGCAAACGTTACTATGAGCCGAATATTTGACAAATTTGAATATAAGACATTTTTTTTCTAAAAAACCTCTCTAATAACTATTGTTACACAATTATGCAGGGAGATTCCTGCCAAAATTATGAGTCAAAAATGTTTAAACAATAATTTTACTCCTACTTGTTACTTTTTTGTGATTATTTCTTGCTTCTTCTTTGCATTCCTATTTATCCTTTTTATTTTACCTTTATTTCAGGTTGCCACTTCTTTTGTGGATCCAAATAATGACGCTGTTTTGATAATAAATGTAAAACTGCCTTTTGCTTTTATTTCCATTTACTTTCTGCATCTCGCATGATACTTTTATATTTTTAAAATATTTTTACTCATGGTTTTTTACTCTCTTTTACATCGATCTAAGGTGGTAAAATGATAGAAAAGCTACCTACCTCAGAACAGGGATTACTATATATTTAGCGAGGTACGTAGTGGCCGAGACGCTTGCTACATCTTATTCTATATTTATATGTATTATGTGTGTATGTATCAAGCAATCAAATATCTTATATCCAATAAACGCCGATTTATCGGCAATGAAATGTCCTAATATAAATAGTTATGGATATTAGACCAGGCCAAGTTTGTATTCTGTTTTCAAAATTTTTAGTCGTACGAACAAAAATTACGCGAGATTAAATTAACGCAGTAGGATGAAACATTGTGTCACTCTTCATGTAGACCCAATATAGATAGCATCAGCTGATTATTGCTTCATTAGATCTCTACAGCATTATGTAGATGAAAAAATAATGATAACGTTACTGAAATAAAAACGGTCCTAACATAGTATTTTACATCAGAGCCTACGAATATTCATAAATAAAAAATCAAAAAATTGCTACAACGACTTTTTTAGCATACACGTGATACCCCTGCGGAGAAATGGCGTGACGGTAAGGCAAGTCAAGTTAAAGCCTCTTATGGTTTGTCTTAAATCCAATTTCTATTCAGATCAGATAATGAAAAAAACAAAATATTAATGGGGGAGGATAATAAAACGCGCACCGCAAACGAAAACCATTTAACATTGTAGCGTCTACCAGCAGAATTGCGAGTGAAAATAGGAAGAAAAGAGCCGAGTGGCACCAGCTCGGCGGCACGAAACCGCACTGACATTTTACGACGCACCTTTCAAGTGCTGGCGGACAATTGAATATTGACGAAACGGCCATAAAAGTCAAATAAGACGCTACCTTGTCGCCCGACCACTCATAGGGGTGGAAAAGATTTTAAAAAAAGAAAAAATACGAGAAGGTAAATCCATGATGCAGAAAAGACCGTTGGGAGAGGCTGCTTACTTTTATACCTGGCGCTAAGAGCTTGGCGCACCTTGCCGAGATATACTTTTGTACCACAGTCGTGTACTCTCTGTAACGATACTCCTTCTACTGAGAACTTTTCTATATATTAAGAGAATCTCTCTGTAAGTAAAAATAATCTGGACTTATTTCATGTTTCGTAAGACCCCACGTGTTAAATCATTCTCTATAAAAAGTTTTAGGCATGGTCTGAAAAATTCTTAGACATATTTCGTGATGCACGCAGGTGATTCTAGGACAGTTCGTAAAGTTTCCAGAATACAAAATACACTGGTGACAGTCGCCTATTGGAAAAGCAAGACATCAAACCATAACGACAGATTATTTTAAGTTCATCATCATAATCATCGTTATCTCCATCCTCTTGTCCTAGTTGGGTCGGGGGTCCAAAGATTCGACAAGGCGCTTCTATATTCCTCTGTCTTGTGTTGCTTCCGTATGTATAAACCAGTCAAGGCCCATCGTGTTTTCGTTTTTTTCTCCCAGATTAGTCTCACCACGTCACCTTCCTTCTGAAGTTGCCAAGAGGATACTTCTTGGTATTACCTCATTTGTGATTTTTCTATATGAACGAGTGTGTGCCTTATGTCGGCACTTTTCACTGTCCATCAGTATGACTCCCGCTACCTCTCTTAGAAATCCCAAATCGACATCCTGGATTCTTGCTCTCACGCTCTCCGTTAGGATCCAAATTTGATCAGTTTTATTTCGACACTTAGCTCGGATTTTCTTATCACCGCACTATATAGACAGCGTAAAATGCCGACCGCAGCTTCAATTCATTCTATTTCACTTTCCTGCCTCCCACCGTTAGAAAATTCCACCCCGAGGTATTTGAATTTATCGTCTCGCTACAGTTGCGTTCCCTCTATACTGATCGAGTACTGCTCTTGATCTCTTCCTACAACCATTACTTTTCATTTTAAGTACACGTAGTTAAACGCAATAATACATATACGTACTCTCGTTTAACGAAGCGAGTTGCTCGATCTTTTAGATTTCGTTATAGAGAGTGACGACTGTACTTTATTGGCGCTCCCTTCCCGTGGCACCCGGCGCAGTTACGCCTAAATTCCTGTGACTCTCGCGACCTTCCGAGAGACTGCCGAGTTTGGCGCCAGTCGGGACATTTTATGGAATTAGTGGATTGCTGTTTGTATGGTACAATATGCTGTTGTATTTTTGTAACGAGATTACTTTTCATTGTCAATAGGAAATAGTTGGTGGAAATCTTAGGTTGTTCTCTATACCTTTATTTAATTGCCCGAGCCAAGACGAGGTATCATCGGCCTAATCACAATTTTTATAATTGTTATTGGTATTTTTAAAATAAAAATATTTTCTTCAAAAAGAGCTAAATGATTTTGTAGTAATCTTATTAATAATATACTTTGTATTTGCTACATATTTTTTGAAAATAAATAAGTAATGAAAACAATTTAAAAAAAAGCAAACGGAGGGACCATTCATTGGTCCTGAAACATGTTGATATTTTCAATAAACAATAGATATTAAAATAATATTAAACCGCTGTGAAAGAAAAGCGTTTTGTATAAATATGCGATTTTTTAAAATGTAATTTAATTAGTTATAAAAGATTATTACAATGAATTTGTTAAATGTCATATATTATTCAGAGAATACAAAAATACAAGAATAGCATACAGAAAAAGATAAATTTTATACAGATACTGATAATGTATTAAGATATTCTAATGAAGGAAAGCATTATTAAGAAAATATTATTTTAGAGCTTTTGCAAGCAATTTTTTGTTCGTTACTGGAGACATTAACTACTAGGTAATGCCTTGTATTATGTATAGGCGATGTATTGTAAGGAGTTAATTCCAAATTTCGTCGTGCGTTATTATTATTATAAACTTGTAAAATATTACATGGTTCAAAAACCGTAAAAAGTCTAAAAAATATTACATTTTGTTCAACACATAGATTAATAATTAATCTTACATAACAGCTTTTAGTTCTTCGGCCCTACATAGTTATTATTCTCTGCGTAAATATATTTTATAAAAATAAATAGTTAATTGCGGGGTGAAATATGAAATAAAAGCCAGTGTTAAAAAAAAATTAGAACCATACCAGGATTTTTTCCGGTGCTTGGTTACTTGAAATCAGGTGTATACTTCTCCCAAATACTTAAATAAAAGTCAGTATTGAATAAATAGTAAACAGTTGGATAAAATTACACCATTAATTACCGACAAGCGTATTTTGAAGATATAAATTCAGTATCAGTTGTTGACAATACCATTTAAATGTGAAGAACTCCAACAGAGTTCCATAACTGTGATTGAATAAACACGTAACAGAGTATCCCTGACGAGTAAACATTTGAGTGGTTTCTAATCGACGGTCTTCAATGGCATAACTCACACCACCAGTACAAATATACATAAATATTTCCATATTAGTCATAACAAAATCAAATTCTTTACATTTTTGTAAGAATATAAATTAGGTTTATGATAAGCTCTTCACGTAATGACAATTTAGGTGATAACCGGAGGACCATCGCGGGAATATCTGAATAACAAATAATGTTGAAATGCGCAGATCCAGCAAATACGTGTCCATTAAGGCCATCACTTTAAATAGCGAAGATTTTCTTGAAGAATTTGCTTCCGTGTCTCGTAATGTTGTAAAATGATTAAATAAAAGGCTTGTCTCTAAATTTTTAAATTCACCACCACTGGTATTTTATTTCTCAGCAGATCGCTGTGGTACTTTTTTATTTTAATTTTATTTTACTAAATGAAAACATACATTGTTACGCGTGTTTCACGGACTCCCTATTGCCATATTGCGAATAAACTAAACATAGTGGATTAGAACGTATAATGAAAGAAGTGATGAGTGAAAGAATGAAGAAAACCACCGCACCTCATCCACCGTTCACCTGTCTGGTGATTTACCTTATGCAGGTTGATTTTTTGGTCATGGCACTTCATGTATGTGTTGTGTACCGATATCCGCTAAAACAGGGATTGACAGGGATTCCAGAAATTTCTTGATTAGGGATGTTCTCAATGTAGATTTTTTGATCATGGCACTTCAAGGATGTGTTGTGTATCTACCGACATCCTGGGGATTGGGGGCTAAAACAGGGATTGAAAGAGATTCCAGGAATTTCTCGATTAGGGATGTTCACAACTTCGCGTGTTCAGTGAGTACTTCACGAGTTTTGTATTTTATTTACGTAATATTATTTAGTTGATAGAAAAAATATTGTAACATCAATAAGAAATTTGGAATATCAAGAAAGATAATTATTACGGTCATTGCGATTCTGGATAATCGGGAGTCCACGGCATATTATTATTATTTTCCCAACAAATAAGCCAGCAATGCAATGTTTTTTAACCCCAACACCTGGAAATGGAAGCTTTCGGCTCAGGCTCACGAGAGCCGTTCGGCTTAGAATGCGAGGAGAGATTGGCACGAAAGATAGGCAACGGACAATGTTCTTTATTAGCGGTGGCCGTAAGGTTTACTCTGGAGTGGCGCGGCGCGGAAGGTGGAAGTCTGGGCGGGCTGCTCCACGACCGACTCGTGACCGGTTCGCGGTTTCAATCATCGCGCGGGTCCGGCGGGCCCTCGTCCCCCGCCTCAGTAATACACTTCGGCTAAATTCTGCAATTGTATTTAACATCACCGAGCGCAACGTATATTCTTCACGATGGCGCGCGCCACAAAATAAATTCAAACGGTCACATTCGCGTTACTTGTTCCGGTACGGAAAAACGCACAATATGTGGGGTACAAAAGCAAAGGCAGTAGTATCCAAAACATATTTTAAATGCAGTCACCGAAGACTATAAATTTAAAATGCATTGAATACTATATATTTTGTATATATATATATATATATATATATATATCCCTTCTATTAATTAAATCTCGAATTCAGGACATTATAAATTAGTAATCCTCCATGACTGCATTAATTTTTTTTTAATTTCACGCGATAGCGCGTTTGCCAGTGGATCGGGAGATTCTAATCATGACAGAATCAAAATAATTTTAATATTTGTCTAACTAATTATTTATTTCTGTAATTGGAGTTTATTATTTCTGTTATTTAGTATTAATTTAATAAAAACGTATACGGCAAATTTCGCTTTGCGGCGATGGTCGAGCCGACATTTTGGCGGTTCCGCTGAATACGTGTTTTTGTAACGTGAAAATGAATCATAAATCTCATTTTGTGTACTGGAAGCATGGACGCTTGCCGAAGAATCGATAAAGTGACTCGGAGCATTCGAGATGTGGATCTACAGAAGAAAATTCAAAACAAGCTTGATGGACAGAGTTACGAATGAAGATGTTATGACAGAGTGTTAGTTAAATTAGTTTAAACCTACCAGATTTTAGGTCTACCGGTTTCGAGACGTGCCCTTCTCTTCGTCAGGACCAACACTACACTACTGTGTTCACAACACTATACACCACAACCATAGATTGTTAACTTTTCACCAATATTTATCATTATATTTCACCTTATATTTCATTATATTCCACAATAGACAAGATTAACACGCATGTGATAAATATTGGTGAAAAGTTAACAATACTATGGTTGTGGTGTATAGTGTTGTGAACATAGTAGTGTAGTGTTGGTCTTGACGAAGAGATGGGTATAAATATAGTCTCGAAACCGGTAGACCTAAAGTCTGGTAGTGGTTTATACTAATTTAACTAACACTCTGAATAATGTCTAACCACAAAGTTAATGCTTTAAATATTAATAATAAGAAGATGTTATGGTTCGGATGAATAAAGAAAAATAAGTGATTAGAACAATAAAATTCGAATACTTCAACATCTCGAACGTTGATGAGACATCTAGAGAAGCGTGAGATATTGCACCTCAAGAAGAATAACAAGACGAAGAAATAATCCATTTCTTGCTGTGATGGATTATTAAAATTATCAGTTTACACCAGCGCCATAAAAATATGAAGTACAGCAGAGCCAGTTCACCACACTTTACAGGTAGATTTATGTCTAATTTATAAGCCAAAAATGTTTAAGCAACAATGTCTTAATATCGATAGTTTTTATTTCTTAATAAAAATAGAGATGCGAATACGGAATACGTCTCGCATTAATATTCCTACTATTTTCAAAATTCAAATAAACTACACGCTTGTGTTATGAAAATAGGACTAACTGTGGTGTCTCGGAAGGGGGCTCGACCCACCGACCACCAGATAGATCTCTAAGTGAGCGTCGTGACCACTACACCAACAAGGATAAGCTATTTTAAGATAAGATTTTTTCAATATTTACCACTTATTTTTTGTAAAACGACTATCATTACAGTAACTTATAAAGAATAGTAAAAATTCATAAGCTTCAATATAAGTCAAATAAAATGATTAAAGCATTGCGGAAATTTTAAAAATATATTTTTAAGGTTTTTAATCTACCTGAAAAATATTGTGGACTAGCTCTGTTATGCCCAGTATTTTGGTTTCTAACGTGGATCACAACCGCAGTGATTGCATTAGCAAAGTCACACCACACCGCAGTGATTGCATTAGCAAAGTCACACCACACCGCAGTGATTGCATTAGCAAAGTCACACCACAACGAAGTGATTGCATTAGCAAAGTCATACCACTGGCCAAGAAGTTGGGTGGTTTCTTTTTATCTTATTTTCGATGTTTGACCTCCAGGAAACTTCCTAGTTTTCTTCTGCCAAAATTATCAAATTTCAACGATACCCTCATCGACTCCTCAATACCATCTTCGCCTCGCTTATCCCACCTTGTTTGCAGCCTTAGAACGTCTCCTGATGAAGTCACTTCCGAATCTATCCAGTTTTGTTATTCCTCTAGCCTATCCTAACATTTTGTGTTAATTTTTTGTTGGTGTGTCTTCTTCACCGGCCAGCACTGGCTCCTTATAGCATCGCACATGCCTTGTACGCGGTATATTTATTGTTGAGAGGCGAGAGGCTGATGAAAACAAGGTCGCCGATGTTTTGAATATAAGAATCTCTCAAGGTAATCGCTATCAACACTTCTGCATACCAGCGATGAGTGTGCGGTCACTGCGGCGAAATTATTTATTTATATTATTGACATAATTTGTACATGTGGATTTCCGAACCTGTTCTGGAGTTCTTAGTCAAGTACATTATCTCATGTCTAATATACAAATGTCCTTCTGCGTGTCAGTATAAGAAAATTTGACAACATTGGAGTGAAATGGTCATCGAATTGTCGTTGAAATATACGAATTAGGTGAATCTGGTGGACCTCTTTAATTCTGACGATACTTTTTCAAGTATGTTAGTTTCTATTGTTGATGAATTTGGTAGTTGTATGTTGTGTACGATGATAATTAAATTGTGTGAAAAACATAATCCATGTATTTGAGATAAATTATACAAGTCTCACAGAGACAAAGCTATTTATATAGGAAACGTGTGTCTTTAGGGTGGATACAGGGCTTATGAGCTGTAAGATCTGGCTGAAGTGATCGCTTTACGCAGTGCAACGTTCACCAACCACCGTAAGAACGAGAACAAAGGTTGTAAATACTCGTATGTTCTAAATCTGTATTATTTCTAATATTTGATTAATGACTATATCTCTGTAGACAAAATCCGGTAATTGTGTTCTCAGAACATGCATATCAAAATATTTTTAATAAACTACGTATGCTATTCCTAAGCGAGTTACAAAATTAGACCCGCGTATTACACTAATAACAACTCAAAGTCAAAAATAAATAGTATTTTAATAGTAAATACATCGGCCAAACTTTCTTCTTCAAATTTCTAGAAATCTCAACATTAGAGTAAAAGAGTATCGCTTTGTCTAATTAGTAATATCTTTTCTGAATCCGCGAACCATATCACAGATAATAATCACTCTGTACCTTTAAACTTCTCCATCCCATCGCGCGTTAAGGTAATAAAATTAATAGTTTTTAAATTTTAGAAATTTGAACTAAATTTTAGAATTTGCTTAAAAACTAACACTACCACTGACTCTTCTCCTCTCTCAATATTCCCTTTACAACCACCACTACACCAATAACACCAGGCATTAATTATTTGCATTTCCACTTGCGTAAGTATTCTTTTCTATATTTAAATGTAGTCCATTTAATACTTCACCTGTCGATGAAAGATTCTGATACTCAAAACTTGAGTAGTAAAATATAAAATTATAATTAAACTCACATTTATAACATAGTTTAGGTTTTTCACACAATTTGACGATCATCGTCAAGAATTTGGTATTGGAACATTACAATACTATTGTACCGTCGGCGGAAAAATATTTTAATTATATCATATTTTACAAAAATTATCATGTGTGCACATAGGTAGGTATACAGCAGCCTTCCTGGGACGGGTTGTGAACATTAGTTGTTATAAGGACTATTTTATTAATAAAGCACTATAATTAATTTGATGGTTCGAGCATTATTCCAAACCAGCATGTCAGTGTTATTTTTAATAGCAAGGACGTTTAACTATGTTTGAATAATAGGAATATTGAATATTTGGCATGTATTCTGTGAAATTAAATAAAACAAATAATAATAAACGTCCTTTACACATTATTGTGTTTTCTTTGAAATATTTGATAATAAAATAAAAATTGTACACTCGCTTAAATGATGTCATCATCTTTATATATTCTTATTGTGAAGTTGCAATTTCAAAACAAAGTTCCGTGAATTTTTAAACCAAATTTATTAATCAATTATATTATTAATCTTGATTGAGTTAGAAAGACATAAAGAAAAATCAAATCAACGAAAAAATATTTGGCTGCTACCGGGAGTCGAGTTGAACTCCAATAAAAAAATATAGATTTCTCAGTACAACGGTGACATTTACACTGGTTTATGGGAATGAAAAATTTTCGTCCACGTGGGACATTTTTTCGCTGATTTGATTTTTCTGTATGTAATTGACAAATATATTCATTCAATTCAACTTCATTTGATTCTGTTAAAAAAGTAAGAATTGGAAATTTCTTTGTCCGTATCCACCAAAAGCTGAGCGTATCAAACATTCCCAGAAGATGGGCAGTAACTAAAATAATTTGGTGAGCGTTATTGAAAAATTCAAATCAAATGATGCACCGCGCCCGCTGATAAACTTTATATGTAACCGGATCCCGCGAGACGTTTTTATTTTTTACGAATGCAAGATTCAAGAAGCTTTTAAAGTTCAAGTGGCCGCGGCGATAAGGTTAAAGGGCCTGCGCGAGCCGAGGAATTTTTTAAGTGTCCAGAAACACAAATCGACAGCGGGGACCTCCGAAGTCAATTACGGGTCTGCCCGCGCCTCGAGCGCACATGCACGTCCGCGCGACAGTCGCGCTCGATAATTAGCTCGTCCGGTACAAATACAACCATTTTAATTATATATATATATTTCGCAACAATTATTTGCTCTACTTCATAAGAAAACTACTTTTAGGACTGGTTGTGTCATCGGTGGTTTAAGTAACGGCGCAGTTTGCAAAACCTAGCTTCACTATAATAAGGAGATAATTTATTTAAAATGATTGTGCGAGGGTTTAGGATCACAAGGATTTAACAAGAAAAATGCGTGTTTTGAGTTAAAGGGTAAACTGTGAGAGTATTTTTTTTTAACAATATTTTTATATGATTGAATTGACTGAAATTCTATTTTGTGTTGTACACCTTGAATCCGAACATAGCAACCGACGCAGGGTACACAACGCAGCGCGTGTTTTTTTTATGAATGCCAAAGAAGTTTAACTTCTAATCGCTCCCAGATTGGCGGGCACATCCCGAGAAGAAGAATAATGTTGTCAGGACACTTTTAGCTATCAATGCGCAGCTCGCTTCCGAGGCCCTCCCGAGGGAAGCCGATAAATAAACAATTTCGCAATTACCCGCGGTAACTGTATTCGCCAGACTCGGTACAGAAATATGCATCTCGGGGTATTCTCGGGATCCTCGCATTGTTCGGAGCAGTCCGATCATTGGCGGCCGTTGTTTATGCCCGTCGATATAATCTGAAGATTATTTATGGTCCCGATCTCGGCTCGGTCGTGAGCGGCCGGTCCGCGGTCGGCCCGACAAAGAGGAGGCATGTTCACCTTCGGGCTAGACCCACGACGGCTCTTATCAATAATCGGATGGAAATCCAAATTTAAGAGGGGCTGAGGCGAATAGAAGCGGCCGTCCGAATCTGTTCCTCTTAAACAACGAGCTTCAAAAATATTATTCACTTTTAAACTATCTTACTCCAATTCATCTTCCTTTTCAACATTTTTAATTTTAGTTTAGCGTGGCGTTTATTAAAATGAAACTGCTTTTGCTCAAAATATAAAAAATATATCACTTCGAAGCATTTGACAAAGCTAATACAATTATGGTGTGTATTTTTACGTACTGAAAAATAATGCGAATACATACATGTGACGGTGAACCTTAATAGTTTGAATTTACCACTAAGTGTCTAAAAAAAGTTGCGCCTCAAAATTATAACTCCAATAATATATTATAGTGATATTTAAAAAAAATAGGGGTTTATAAACTAATTTGTAATGAAATTTCGATATTAAAATTAAGAAGTACTGAAGATATTTAAATATAAAATAAAAAATAAACTATTCTGAATTTTATGTTCATCATTTGAAAACAAACTATTCTTTAAATTAACAAGATTTTAGACATGTTACATACAAATAATATAGGGTTACAGTTATATAAATTAGAAAAAGTGTTATTAGCTTAAATATTATAAATAACCCAATCCTTTTTCTCAATAGTTACATTTTGAATTTGTTTCCACATAGTTCCTAATTGGATATTCCTACTTCTATATATTTATTTTTGTTTTTTTTTTCAGAATTTCCAATTTTAATTATTAGTATACTTTGTATCCTAATGAAGAGGATAAATCGTGGTTTGACGCAAAGTGTTGTCTTTTTATTAATCAAATATAAGGTGCATAAATATTAAAAAATTTAAAATAAATGCAATAAAATTGATTCCTTACTTCCTAATTTTACTGTACACACGGCGTGCTAATTGTGCTCACTCGATGTGTAAAACGTAAAAAAATTACGAGATAAAATGTTTATACATATTCTTATATTGTAATTTAAAAAAACCCTCAGACATAGAAACAAATAATGTGACTACCTATTAAAACATCTGCGATCAGATCTTCAATTACCTGATAATGTTGCACAATTTACACCCAAATCCGACTCAATACTCATCGTGGTAGAGTGCAAGTGATTGGATGAAATAATGCAAAATGTTTCTTAAAATATTTCCTAATGCCGACAGATGTTGGATGCTCCCACCCGCCTTCATTTTTTGATTGATCGCTAGGAACGTGCGAGAGCTATCCAGTTTGTTATGAACACGTTCTTCTCATTTGAGAACGAATATATTTATCGAAATATTATTCGACACCCTTTGTAATGAAACTCCCCATAAATATACACTTTACTTTATTAGGGATGTTCAGAATACTATATAAAATCTGTGTAGGCGACTACAAATACCACTAATTAATATAAGATTGAATATAAGTACCAGTAATGCCTATGGTCTTGACTGTTACATGGTTATAAAGAACTATTTACCGTTGGAAAGTTAGCAGAATAACTAATTCTTAAAATAAATTAAAATATTAATTATTTAACTAACAAAAACCCGTGATAAATCACGGGACATAATAATTGCAGGATTTTGTAGCTGAAAATTCATGAAAAGAAAACCTTTTGTTTTTTTTTTAAAAATTGACTTTATTCGTTTAAACCTAAAATCAGATTAACTTACAAACTAATTTTATTTCATTGACTTAAAACCTTAAGTATATTTACAGCAGCAACTCTTTAATGACGACTTTTTTGGTAAATGTTCGTTGCTGATTCATGAGTGTTGTTGTTGTTGTAATTCTAGCAAGTTACGGACGGACGCACGGACGTACATTCGAAATTAGGAGAATTGAGTTTATTAATAGATGGGACTAATCTGACAAATCATTATAGATTTTATTTGTAGTTAATTTTAATTTTGAAGATCTTTTGGAAGCGAACAACGACTAATAATAAGTATTTCTTTATACTAAACCGTGAATTTTATAGTTATCTAGATTAGATAAAATAAATTGTAGTTCTGTTTTATTGCAACAAGAACATAAATAAAAAACATTTTACGAAGAGACGTTAATTACAGTTTTAAGTGTGGTTGTAACATAACTAGACTTTACTATAAATTATAGCGCTTAATATGAGAAGTCCTTTCCCAGAAAATTCGCACCAAGAGGGTAAATTAATAGTAGGATTTTCAATGTTAAAATTTCTTAAAAAATAATTTATTAATAAAAAGTAACAAGAACTCATTCAAAATCAAAAAATATTTATACTAAAAAATGAATCGCTGGCCGGCTAGGAATTCGAATCTGAGCCTCTCAGAGGTCAGGTTTTGTTTTCAAAATCTGACGTTCAAGCCACTCGGCAACATGAAGCAAACGTGTCCACATTCTCGTAGTTATAAAATACAGATCGCGCATCATCGTACGCGACGTATGCTGAAACGTTCATATATTAATAATTTAAAAAAATTATAAATTAATTTTGTTATTCTAAGCAATTTTTTACAATGAATACTTCCTTATGTTATTGTGTCGTTAACATGTAATGGAAATCATGCTTACTTATTAAAAAAGGTTTCAATATAAATCATTAATCTCACTTATTCCTTTTTTTAAACATAAAATCGGCTTATAAATCTTTTGTTGAATGTAAATATTTAAATATCCCTTCATATCATGAGGGTAAATGTTTCGTACCTCCATCACATCATTATTATGGAATGAAACACATTTTTATTTTATTTATATAAATTAAAAATAAAAGGAAAATTATACAATGAGTTGGTGTGTGAGTTTGGTTTTAAAATAATTCTCAACTGCTAATGCATACGTGGCTCTTGAAAATTGTAATTCGCGTTAAAGTTTACGATTAACGAACGCAGCTCACACAATTCTCAGTATTGACGTGTTCGTGCTCCGGGATTGCATCCCATCTCCAGCATCCGAATAACCTCTAAAGGGTTCAATGTGTTTGAAGAACCGGGATAGGCTCATTTGAATAATTGATTTGCCTAGAAACTTATCCGATTTCTCTGCTTAATAACTGTAATCCAAGCCAGCCGTAGCGCCTGCAGCCATTCTTGGTTCGTGCGTCTACCAAATGCTTTGAACCCATCTTTGGTTGCGTCCAAAAGTCGTCATGTAAAAAATGCGCCTAAAGTATCAACGTTTTGATTATCTCGGGTCTGTGGTTAGCAAAGAAATTTGCCTATCAGTATAATAATGGTACTGGTAAAATGAAATATGTGTTCAATATTTCTACGATTTTAGAAGTATACCTACATATATGTGTGTGAAGGTGCAATAAAAAAGTTTTTGCCAAAAACCAAAAATTTGCCTTATGTTTCACTATAAATTAAGTAAATAATCTTAATTATATCGCGGAAAATCTGTGTGGAGCAGCGGTAAATTTTAAGGTGATAAATAAGTTATACTGCTTGAAATTTCTGGGTCAACGCACTATTTTTAGCTCGCGACATCATTTATATCATCAGCTATGGTGTTTTTAAATTGTTATTAAACTGTCCAAAAGCTAGACAGTACGTCCTATTATTTGTTTCATATTTTAAGATTGTCATTAAGGGATACACGTAGAAAATTTATTTGAATTAGTTGTAACTCGCTTTGGATAAATAATTTGTGACGACTTTTTATCTGTTTCAGTTTTTTTCAGTAAATTATAAGCGAATATGAAGTTGACATGTCCGAGAATGCAAATGATTGTGGAATTTACATAAAGACTCCCAAGTGTTGTCGATAAATAAGTGAATAGGTAATTTGCGGGCTTCTTCTTCCTCGCCGGAATGCGCAGGGTTTTTACGATACGTTTTGATTACTCGCACTTCAACTCCTACAGGTGGGTGATTGAAGTGCGCCGCCGCGGAGCAAGGCGGTTCCGACTTCAACGTCCGAATGTAATAGGCTTGTTAGTTATTTTTGTTCAACTAAAAAAACATAATAATATTCGACGGATAGTAATGTCCACATGTGTGGGATTAAAGGGTTTTAATGAAACTTTCGACATTCTTTGTACACTGTGGCAATTAAAACATATTTGAGGCCATTGTTGTTTGCGTTTTCCTTATTTTTTTATTTTTTATTGTTCACAAAAATTATTTACAGGAAGGAATCCTGAGGATTTCTCACTTAGATTAGGCCTCTTGAAACCGCCTCACATATTAATGTATTTTTTGTGTTAAGGTAAAATACTATAAACAGTATAAAAGCAAGAGCAAAAACAATAAACATCATAAAATATATCAAAATAAAAAAAAACGTTAGTATATATACAGTGTTAAAAAAAGTCTAAAATAAACAGATAGTATTAGAAATATACGACAATTTAATTAACTAGAAGCTAGACATGCTTACTTACTTACTTACTAACCATCACGCCGTTTCCCCGTGGGGGTAGGCAGAGAGGATAGAGCGCCACATTCTTCTGTCTTGACATACAACTCTCGCCTCATCCACATTCATACATCTTCGCATGCAAGTTTGCCGGTTGTTGAGCTTCTAACGGGACCATCTTCCAGTATCTGGTTAATCTGGTCATGCCACGTCTTCCGCGGTCGCCCTCTCTTTCTGGCGCCATCAACACTTGCATTATATATCTTTCTTATCATTCTTTCCTCATTCGCTCAACATGCCCAAACCATCTGAGCGACCTTTTTTTAATTCTATTTATTATTATTATCAGCTTAACATTCACTCATTCATCTCCTCTATTCTTGCGCTTTGAGAGTGAAATTTTAGAATGCAATTTTCATTCAAGAAACTGTTATGAAATTGCGTATGCTACGGCCGCTGCTACTTCTATTGGTTATATTCTATTTTCTTATGTAGTTTTCACAATATAATTGTGATCAAATTCAAAATGTTATTGTATTATTGAATTATGTACTTACTGTTTAATTTTCTATTTTGTTATGCAAGCAAAATGCAATTCGGTAGGTAATGTGAATTTTAGATTTTTTATTTGTTTATGGACAACTATCATTGATGAAAATTCTTGTTTATGTTGCATACCTTAATTTGAAACAGTTGTGCATGCGCATTTTGTCCAGCTATATTCCAGCGCAAGATATACAATACAGCACGTGTTTTTTTAATATTTTTTACGTAGAGCGCGCACTTAAGTACTTGCACCAATATTTCTAATGTGTCATGGAACGTGTCACAATAATATTCTTATTATTTTTCAACTAAGCTAATCGCTTGTGCTATCCATCCAATTTCGGCAGCCTGAATTTTCGATTTCACTCATTTCACAAGGATTCGTATTTGGTGACCATTTATTAAAGTGGGCCTGTTGTGTACAATTTTACTCTCAACATTATTGTGTTACATTTTTCGCCACCAATTACACGCTAACAATTGTCGCTTACACAAATTACATCGCTTAAAACGGTTATACGAGTAAATAAAATATACCTCTTCAAACGTTGAGATATGTACATAACCTATGCAAACGAATGATACTAATAACGTCGACAAAAATACATACATAATACAATAATAACTATAATGTCTTCAAATCTGAAGTGTGCTTTGATTTTCAATACAGGTTTCGCGCTTGTCTCAACGTAACCATTTTTCACACAGAAAAATTTGTATATAAAGCTTATCCATCTGGGGAAGGCCCGTTCGCCCACCACAATAAGGTAATCTTAGATATATTATAAAATTTTCATTAAAAATTTTTATGAATCTGTGATTTATGTTTTTATTTATAAAAGCCTCAAATATTTTTTCATGTTTCTTTTACAAAAGTAAGTTTTGAAACTGTTGCAGTATTGCGACAGTTTCAAAAATATACTAACAAGGCTGGCACGCTGTGCAACCTATTTATAAAACAAATATTTTTGAGAGGTGTTTGTTGCGTTTCATCCGCCCATCATATACACTCACATTAGGCGGCGTTTATGGCAGCTATAACTGGGACACCTATAACGTGATAATAAATGCCATCGAATGGCAGAGTAAGTAAGATATTTTAAATGCCGTTCACATTTTGATAAAAAAATGTATAGGTATGTACCTACTCGAAAACTGACCAAACCGATTTGCCTATGCGAGAAAAATATTACTCCTTTGTTCCTATTGAAATTATGAGCGGTAATTTGATTAGTTCGTACCTTAATCTCAGTTGCTTAGGAATTAAGACACGATTTGATTATTTATTTCTGATTGGACGCCGCCGCTAATGGTGTATAAACTGAAGTTTTTATCGGCCGCGCAGGTTTCGCAGTCGGCTGGAAGTATGATAGATGGACTCTCCGTAGGTTGTCCGGCGAGTGTTAAGATTTTGGATAAACTGGTGGTCATTTAGATTATTAAGTGCCGGGGTATTAGGTAAAATATTTTGCAGTCGGTGTTTTTAGACAAAGCACGCCCCGTGGCGCGGTCGGTGCGAGGAATTAGGGGAGAGGTACACTATAATTTATTTAAAAAAAACTTGTATCTGCGAAAAAATAGTATGATTAACTAACTGATACACAAGCCCATGCAGGCTCGTCGATTTTAGATTTTATAATAGCAATTTTAATATTTTAATTTAAAATAGCAATTTTAGATTTTGAGAATGATGAATAACTAAATTAATTCAATATAGATTTTTTAGTGTAATTTGTATAGGTAAATGGTGTTAATTTGTTAATATAAAAATGTGTTTTTACATTATTTTTGCTTACGTTCTAAAAATTTGAAAAAGAGTTGCAAAAGTTTTAGCTAAACTTTTCAAACCACATTGAAAGCAATCGGTAATATATTTTGGAGTAGTTTTTTTTTAGTGTATGTTTGTATCTTAGTGTATGTCTGTGTCTTTCGGTATTTTAACATTTTACACGTTCCACAGTAAAACGTTTATTCTGTTGCAGGATCACAGGTTAAAATTTTGTAAATTATTTTTACAAAATTTTAAACCATTTTTATTGCGAAAAATTACAAGCGCCAATGCGGAAATTTTAGTTCGTGCTTGATTTCATTCTTCATATATTTAATGACAAAGAACAAAAACTTTGGTGCTCGTCGAGGATTAGGCATGCTGCATGCAATAGATTATTGCAGACCATACGCCATTAGCATCGAGTAGCAGAGAAAAGTTCGTAGCCAAATGTGAAAACAAAATTTTGATAATGTGTTGTTAATTTTGAATTAACAATGCAGACATATTAAAAGCTAATAATAAAAATATTAAAAGCAAAATAACCACCTGGTCAAAAATATCACAACTCTAAACGAATTGTGCAAAATTTGAAGACAGAAAATATAGTTTTGATTTTTTATAATTATAATATGTGACATTTCGAAACAATTTTTATTAAGTTGATATAGTATCGAGTTTTATAAACTAATACGATATGAAATAGTATCGAGTTTTATCATATCGTATTAGTAACAGTATCGTAATGTATTAGTAACAGAAGACATACAGTTTGTCACGCAAAAATATTTGATCACAGGTCACACCCAAAATGAATTCAAAAGTCGTTAATTAATCCCACTCGAAGACAAAATCTTTGGTTTTCTGTTATTTTTAGGAAAAAAAATGTTTTCTTTATTATTTTCAATGCTCTTTTAAACAAATTTTATATTGTCACCAGCAGACCCAACAGACGTTGTCCTGCCCGAACCTAGGATCGAATCCTCGATGCCGACTGCAGCGCCACCTACCGGGTCCCGTCGTGAATTTAAACCATCCGGGGATCCACTCGAATGAACACAAAAAATTTCATTTAAATCGGCCCAGTCGTTTAGGAGTTCAGTGACACGTACAGAATTATATATGTAACACGAATTATATGTGTAAAGATAAGCTAATATAGGTATAATAATAATGTATATCTAGTCATAAAATAGTTGTTTATCTAGTTATAAAGCATGATATCTCAAAAAAAACTATTGAAAATACAATTTCCTTTTCCTACTTTATTTTATAAAATAATTCAATAAAAAGTATGGTGCACAATAAGAAAAAAAAAGTTTTCTTCTTCAAATGTAGCAAATTTATTTTGTGGTAACATAATTATAATTAATATAAATTAACTTTGTTTAAACCACTTATTTATTGAAAGAAATCAACATGTTTCAAAGCCAATGGCTTCTTCATCAGGAAAACAAAAATAATATTTAAAAATAAGCCATTGGCTTTGAAACATGTTGATTTTTTTCAATAAATAAGTGGTTTAAACAAAGTTAATTTATATTAATTATAATTAGAAAAAAAAGGTTTACTACCTAGGTAGATTCTTTGATTTCTTTCTCTTATTATTTATTTTCTTTACATGTTCCATTTACAAGCGTAGGTCCGAAAAATAGATAGGTACTTTTACTAACTAAAATACAACTAAAAACAGCTAGTAGATTTAAAAAAATTAGTATACGTAAATTTTTAAAATATTATATGAAAGTCTATGACAGTTGAAGTACGGGTAGAAATGTGGAATGTATACGATGCAGCTATAAGACAGAATTGAAGCATTTACTGAACACCGTACCCAGTGGGTCATGGCACGTAATTCTATAGTTCGGTAGATAATGCTATAAATGAAGGTTTCGTTCGGTTCTCCGGGCGGTTGGATGTAATATTCAAAGGAATTTGTAATTGGATTTTTATTCGAGCCTCGTGGAGATTTAATCATACGTGCATATGTACAGCATCACTCCCAGCCCAGGCTCCACATCTGAATCTAATCATTTAGGAAATGTATCACAGAGGTTTCATATTCTAATATTAATTATTTGAGAAGTTAGATCACCTTGACTTACTTATGCATTATGGACGGCAACTAGCGGAAGAACAACATCTACATAATATATAAAAATTAGACATTATATGATACGTATAGAAACAACACTATGGATGAGATGAAATTGAGATGCACATGATCATTAATTAAATTTGGTGATGAACCTAAACTATGATACTTCCACGTGAATTTAATTATTTTTTTATTACTTTTCTGAATTCGCGAACCACGTCAAGGGTAATAATCATTATTTTCATTCGTATACAAATAAATTTCTTCATCCCGTTGCATGTAACGCAATAAAATTAATAATTTTGAATGTTTAGAAATTAAAAGAAATTTTAACTAGGGTATTAATTTGCTTAACCATATTACTTTCATTAACTTTTCTCCTCTTCTCCCAAAATTTCCGTCACAATAGATCCAGCTCATTTTGTCAGTACCTAATCAATTAATTGTTTATATTTCCACCTAATCCATGTAGAAATTCTATATTTAAAAGTAGTCAGTTTAATATTTTACCTACACAGTTTATGTTCATCATGAATAATAATAGTATCGTCACGAATAATCTCTACGAGTTATCGCCAAATCCATCAATAATATGAGATAATCATATATGTGCAAATCCAGCGATATTCAAAAAAATTTAAAAATGTTTTGAATTCATTCACCTAGGATTACTAATTTAAAATGCACTGAATTCTAGATTTTATGTATCTATCCCTTCCAAAACTGTGTTTTCTTTAAATTTATAGGCTATATTTCCTATAAAATCTCGAATTCGGTACATTATAAATTAGTAATCCCCGATACTGCATTCATTTTTTTTTTAATATTACTGCCTTTGCTTTTACACCCTACACTATTATACCAGATTGTAAAATTGATATGTTCTGATGAAATTCTTATTAAAACATAAATGTTTTTCAAGAAAATTTATCAATTTGTTTTTGATTTTGACAAAATTGCTTCACTTAACTGGCACTGAAACATTGTCCAGTCCACAATACTAAACCGCTTTGTTCCGGCCGCCCGGTACATGGGTGGCAACACAGCCAGCGACGACGCTTTACTGGATGCATTTTTATCTGCATGATTGGGTTTTAGTTTTGCGAGAATCCTATTTAAGGTAAAAAAGTCTCGCTTAGAAGGTTTGCAATTCGAAAAGTCTTTCACAGCATAACTTGTTTACTTGAAGTTGATTTATTTACTAAATAATTAATTGTTTGGATAATTCTAAACCAATTGAACGACTCTAAATGAGATTACTTCGGGCAGCTGACAACTGGTCCACTAGCAGGTATAATATTACCTTAGATTTTTAAAATACATTTGAATTATACCTGAACTGTGTTCTTCACCCAAAAGGGAACTTTAGGGTCTTGATGAAACAATAGTAAAGTGAATTTTTAAATATTTTAAGCAAACATTGATTTCCTTATAGTTCTCTTGACATTTTTTGTGAGAATTTTTAATAATGATTTACCAACAAAAAAAATTTGCTCTTATCTGAACATTAAATTATAGGTTTATTTCGGAAAAATTAACTTCAAAATTACAATTTATAAATATAAATTAAACGACCAATGGAGAAGCTGTTGGTTAATACCTATATTTTTAAATATACGTGAGCTATAAAATAACTTGTGGCGATCCGTGAATATCGTCTTAAAAAGTTATCACCTAAACTCGTGAAATAAAAGAGCAAATTTTCTAACCATATTGTAACATTTTTTATATACAAATCAGCGTAGTTTACACTCTATGTACGCCAGTAGCTTAATATTTTATCTGATACCTTATTTCGTTATGATTAAAATGACATTGAAAACGTTGATTTCACAGAAAAACATAAAGCGTAAAAAATAGTAAGAATATTGATGCGACACACACATTCCATGTTTGCATAGAGATGCAATAGGGATGATGAGATGGAGATGCTCTTTCAAATGGGACAAGATACCAATTACTGTAATAATTTTTATTATTAAAGTTTGTATTTTTTTAAATAGAGATTTTAAAAATAGACAAACTTTAACAATAAAAATTATTACAGTAATTGGAATCTTGTCCCACTTGAAAGATGTCTATTTAGAAACAAAAGGTACCTGGTCCTCAACAAAAGTGGTCCAGACGCCGTCATCCCCAACAATAGAAGCTTCCAGCAGATGAGCGCGCTATTTCGTAGCCAAAACCTTTTTTTAGTGTACACGGACAACAGAATTCTTCAGATTTAAGATAGCACAACTTGACGTGGTATTGTATTACTTTTTCTCTCAAAAGTAATCTCTGCGTTCCTACCTGCAGGGATATCGTGACTCTCCGCTTCTTGCTGCACAACGCAGGAGTAAATCTAATAACGCTTTGCGAAAATGTCATATAAAATAATTGAATAAAGAACACGGCTATCTCATTAAATATTCCTAAAAGATGTTATTTGAAAACAAATGTAGTAGCGTCGTTTGACCATACAAAAAAAAGAAACGAAAAAAGGCCGTATTCTGAAAATAACAAGAAAAATTTGGTGATTGTTATCCCAACAATCAATAACATAGAAACGTTAAAACATCTGTCAAATGAAAATATTTTTATAATTGTGAAATATTGGCTTTAATTTAATATTTGAACTTTTTGGATGAAGAAATTAATAAATGTGTGTGGAGCAAACTGATTTCTAGCAACTTTTGAAATAATAATTACAATTTTTATATACCTAAATTGTAAACAATTATATATTTATAATTTACATACGTTTTTACAATTTAGTGATACACGAGTATGAAGCTTATATAAAAACAAAGCTTATATAAAAAAAAAATTGAATGCAGTCATTGAGGATTACTAATTTAGAATGTACTGAATTCGAGATTTTATAGAAAATATATCCTATAAATTTATAGGAAAAATGATTTTGGAAGGGATAGATACATAAAATCTTGAGTAGAGTACATTTTATGAGTAATCCTCGACGTCTGCATCAAAACATGGCTTTGCTTTTTATACCCCACATATGTATAATCAATCATTTACATGAATATCGGAATGTCGATCGAATTATAAATAGGTATTATTAAACGTAATTATTGGTTGGACTTTTTTATAATCAGAGTAATGAAACTTGTCTCATTACACTAATATCACATGAGACTTCATTCAAGAATATGTACACATATCTAATAGTAATAATATATACAGAGTCTTCTACGCCTAATTTCCCGAAGGAGAGTTTGAATCGCTTCCGCCCGACGTTACGCGTTTTCTAACTGTAAACAGTTTCGACAGAGGGACCAAAAAACACATTACCTTCGTTTTTTTACGAAGGCACGCTTTCGATCCGGTGATTTTCTCCCGGCCTGTGACGTAGGTGGGTCTCCGAGACGCCACGTGGCGGCCGAGTGTTCCACATCACTGGTTACGACAGACGTCAGTAGCAGCAGCTCGGTGCACTCTCTAAAAACACCTACGATATATTTTTCAAAGAGGGCCATTTGACCGCGTTGGGCGTTAGAATACAGCCTTTGTGATTAAAATGATTAAGGGGCTCGGACCGCGGAGTGAATGAAGGAGGCTTTGCTTACTATAATATGTACTTTAACCGGCGCAGTGTCACGTTATACGGGGATTAACTGCAAGCCTTTTTGTAATGGCGAACATCATTTTTAACATGAGCGTCTTTAAGAGCCACTGTCTGAGATGAATGAATGGATGAAAATAATATACCTAGTATATGAACAGCGTTGAAAAAAAAAACAATACATCTGTGTTACGGAATTCAAACATTTTGCTTATTTTGATATAAATTTAGGGTAAAAAATATAATATTACCATAGTATGCTTACTGACCATTCAATTTAAATTAATTAAATGTTCAATATTTCGTCGGAATATTGTATGAAATTTTACACTTATTTTTAAAGAAGAAGTAAACGATTCTATACAATAGTCATATAAAATATATTGTATGGTTGGCTAGCCAATAGGTAGTTTGATTTATGACTTGAATGTCCAGACTATTTTGAGTATGCCCAAATTTTTCAGGAACAAAAAGATTTCCATACCTACTTTCTCAAATAAAAACAAAAAGCTTCGTCACTATGAAACATCTATAATATATCTTTAAATTTTATTCGAAAGTAGCTCTGAATGTTATATACCTATACATAGTTTAGTTGATAAATTAATTTTTAAAAATAATATTTACTGACTCCAAAATAACGAATGTGAGCTATAATTGAATTATATAGGATATCACAAGTCCGGGCTATATTTGAAAGAAGCACACGCACCGGAGCTGTATTTATGATAATCCAGTGAATCCCGCGTCCTGATCTTACAGTAGAACAAATGTTTTTTATTTCATTGAAAATTGCGCGATTCACTTCAATACGCCAGCGAGGAATCTCTTCTGTTTAGCCAAAGTTGTTCCCCAATAGTTAAAATTGTTCCCCTGCCATTCGCCTTTATGACGGAACTAAGTTTTCCATTGTTTGCAACGTTAGTATTAACAATGCACCGGAGGAGAATTTTCCGTCAATTTGCCGTCAACGTCGAGTGTCGCAGAACGGGGGCCGTCCCTAGTCAATAGGCAACTAGAAAGAGCCGTAGAGCGGAATTTTTAAGTGGGTCGGAAAATTTAAGATACGAAGCTAAGATAAAAAAGATAAAAAATCCTAAATATAATTAAGATAAAAAATCCTAAATATTTTTTGTGTTTTAATTAACACAAAGGATAGAAACTAGTTTGGATGTAATGCAGAAAGGTGTTTCAAGAAACTATCTAAAACATATGTCGTTGAGCTAGTAAAATTTAGCCTGCTGTTTAAAAATGATACTCGTCGGACTGATAAGAACTTTAAATAACTGCTAAGAATAATATTGCGTTTTATCTATTTCTTCTGGGTTTTTTGTTTCAATTGTTTACATATTTCCATTATATTTCAGTGCCGATAAATTGGTGTTTATTGGACACAATTCAATGCATGATGTACACAAATATATTCACAGTAAACATGAGATAGTATATAGAGGAGGTCTCGATCTCAATGTGTTTGCTTCGTGTGAAAATTTAACATAGCATTTTTAGCTTGACCGAGGGCAGCGTAATGTCTCGGGACGGCCCTGCATCGAGCGCAATATTGTTTGTCGCTTATTATTATTACTCGCTCGTAGTAAAATAGTCCAACGGGTTGAGTTCTCTGGAATACCGTGAAAGCAATAAAATTGTACAGCGGTGATTGTTCGTGAGCTGCGTTAGTACAGCTCCGAACCCTAAAGCGAGGCCAGGAATGTGAAATATGCCGTCTTGCCGCCTGCCCAGGGCTCCGTTAACTAAAGGGCGCCAAGCGGACACGCCCTCAACATTAAAACACATTTTCACTAAAAATGGTCTCGCTCTAGGCCTAGTTGTCTTCTTCGGCTGGTACTACAACGTTACCACTACTGCGCTAGATTACTGGATTGGTAGGGAAGAACGATCTTGTAATATCATACAACACAACGGGCGTATTTACAAGTTCCCGATACTTCAGAGATTAAGTGCTTTAAGGGGTTACACCACCTTGACATTTTCAAAAAATATATTTTCTACTTATAGCAACATTTAAGAATAATCTGAGTCGTCACTCATTCAAAAAATCCAAAAATTGGCTGACTTACAGAAAGAAGCTAGTCATGGCAGGTGAATTTTTAAACGAATTACAATATTCATTTGCGTTTTTCTCGAAACTCCCCTTTTCAGACTCTTGGACATTAAAAACAAACAGGACAAATTTTGCATAAATCTTACTAATAATATTATCTACGATGTATGTACAAGTACGTTTGCTTATTATGAATTTTTAACTTAAATTTTTTTACAAAAAAAATATTTTCAATCTGACTATAATTGATAAAAAAAATATTTTTGTCGTTACGCTACAGACATTATACCAACTAACAAAAAAGTAATTAACTGTTTCATTACAGTAACATATCTAATTTTTATATATTTAATTCAGGCCACTTTTGAACAATATTACCCGATACCTTATAGTGTTAACGTTTTACCTACACATTTTTGTACCTGTATTATTTGTTATCTGACAAAATCCCCCAAACTCAAATGTCATAATAACCAAACCTTCTTACCTAATATAGTATACATCTGCAAAAATATTTTAGGTTTGATACCATAACGTAGATCTGGCGGTCGCTGGTCCTGCTCTAACACTGATGCGTAGGTTCCAACATATTTTTTCATGTCGAAATTACGCAACGATGGCGTGCGCTGGGGAAGAATGGCCTAAGCGCCGCTAAAAGCCGGTTGAATAATTTAATTAAGCATAAAAAGCAGTCGCTCTCGACACTTCCTGCCGTCGGGTCCGCGGCTTTCATTTTCACGTGTTGGTCGCGCGCGTGTGTGTGTGCACGTATAATGTAGATAAATCTTTGTTCCATGCACATATGCTAACGGTCCGTTTTATCTGGGTTATATTAACGGATGTAATCCGGAATGCGAGCGGCTCCGATGCACGGAAATAATCCGCTTGTCCATCCGTTCATTGTTGTCCATTTCTTACTTTTCCTTGCGCACTGTTTTAGCGTAGATAGATTAGAAAACGCGAAGGGTCAATATTTTTTATTTTGCTGTTTTAAAAATGGAATTTTAAAACATTTTAATCCTTCTTTAACTATTATTTTATCGCTACAACAAGCCATGAAACCCAATTACTATAGTGGAACATATTACTAAAATACCCAGGCTCGATTGTGACCTCACGGAGAGCCGAGCCCGGAACTTATTGTGTGCCATTGATATGCAGAACTTTCAAAATTTTAAATGCTGTTGAAACGTCAAACTTTGCAAGCCACTTCAAGACACAAGTGTGACTACACGCACTTTTAAATACCACATTTGTTAAATTTCAATTTATTCCGATATCTGTTGAACGACAGTTCTGATCGCAGTTCAGAGGCTGATGACTTTAACCGTCAAAAATCTGGGAACTCTAATCCACAAACGATAGAATGATTTCAAATACATGATATAGAAAATCATATTTAATTCCGTCTTTGCAAGATTGAAAAGTACCACACTTATAGCTCGGCGTAGCAAGGAAAACTTTGCTGATATGCAATGTAGATGATATACAAAGCTTGGCGTGTTAATGCGCTTGTGGCATTTGAATGATTGAGACAATTCTAGTCAACACCCTTAAAACCTACTCTACTCTATGCGGTGTCTTTTATTCCAAATATAGTTAGCAGTTAAGAGGTCGAGCATGAATGACTATAAGACTATTTTATGATGACATTAAACGAAATGAAATAACGGGACTACGAGAATTATAAAAATTCTCATAAATTTTCAATAATTGGTTAAATTCAAAGACAAACATTACAAAACAATAAAAGCTTTAAATAAACTCATATAAAACCCACGCACGTTCATTTAATATGTATATCATAATAAATATTATACATCTGTAGCTGTGCCTCGTAGAAATAGTTGAAAAAAATTCAATTACTTTGTACGGCCTGCCATATCTTTTTTGTCCAAGCGAGACGTAGAAATGATAACATTATATTTTATTTCAGATTCTGAGAGTAGATCTAATAATATTCTTTTAAGGCTTTGTATGTATGTATGTGCGTGAGCGTACCTGCGAATTGTATGGGCGTATGTGCGTAAGCGTTGAGTGGGTGATGTTGTTGGTGTGGTGTAGGGGATTGCGTGAGTTAGGATGCAATTTGGAAATAGACATCCGAATTTGAAGGTAATTAAGAGTGTGGGTGTATCAGATTAAAAAATTTTACTGCCCAAACTTTCGATAGCTTGGTGTGTTGAATAGGAAGTGACACTGTGTTTATTTCGGTTTGATGCATTTATCAATAAACAAGAATCTCATTAAATGCTTTAGACTCAATACAAGTCAACGTTTTTGAGGAAATTTTACCAGGTGAATTTAATTTATGCGCATAACAAAATGTCCACAACACGATTGACATAGATATTATAGTAACATGTAGAACAGTATATTTAAGCGTGAATAAATATGAATAATGTTAACATCAGATTATAGAAATACATTTCAGGAAATTCAAATCTGCGAAAAAACCGTATGTTCAACGTTCAACAAATTTTCGCGGACAAATATACAGTAAAGAAAATATCTTTGTGGTAGCAAAAACTAAAAATAAATTAGTTGTATGCATTGGAAGACGAAATAACTAACGTTACCGCTGGCTTAGTT
Organism: Agrypnia vestita; assembly: GCA_016648135.1. Classification (NCBI taxonomy): domain Eukaryota; kingdom Metazoa; phylum Arthropoda; class Insecta; order Trichoptera; family Phryganeidae; genus Agrypnia; species Agrypnia vestita. The sequence continues at coordinate 65,865 of JADDOH010024820.1, forward strand.
AATTATGAGGAAAATGAAGGCCAATATTATCCGTAGCGCGGAGTCCTTCAGTATGTCGTAGCGGATCCTCAATATTCGACATTAATCTGTTCCCGCGCGGAAGGATGATATCAAAAAGTATGATGAATTTTTGAATTTCTGGTCCATGCGTCTCCTGCTATAGCCTTTATTTCATCCACCTATCTTTTATTTGTTTTTTGATTATTGAATTCTTTATCTGGTTTTTCCCCATCATACTTCTTTTCGTAACATTTTGGCATGATTCTATTTTTCTTTCATGGGCTTTAGTGATCGCCCAGGTTTGACAGTCGTTAGTTAGAACAGGCAGAATGCAAAAAATGAATAATAATTTTAAAAAACCAATTATTGTTGTTTAACGTTTTAACTTTATGGAGGTTAGGTTTTTGTTTGGAAGGGGGGACACCTTCCATTGTGTGTGTCCATAAAGTAATTAATTAATAGTTAATTCTAGGGAATGATATTCTGGTGGCTCACTGGCACTCTTTTTTCCAAATAATTTATGCAATGTTGTTTGTTGTGTTCTGTTTATTAAACTATTTTGAAAGTGACTGACTTGAATCACGTGGCAGGCGGAAGGAATACAAAAATTTCGGCGAAAAACAGGACGAATATAAAAAAAACGAGCATTAAAATGAACGAATATTCCACACGTCGAATGTCAAAAGAATGAATTAATCAAAAATACAGAAGGAAGCCATGTGAGCTAATCCTAGTCTTGTATTATTTATTTTTAAAGGTCAGAATGGTAAAGTCCTTCAACAGAGCTAGCTATGAGCCAACATTTATCCTATTTTCCCCATTTTAAGGCGATATCTGTCTACTCACCAAATGACGAATAAATACATTACAAATACGAATAAATAATTAAGGCTCCATTGAGCTAAAATTTTCAAGCATCTTTCGTCATTAAATATTGACTAAACCCGTGAACTTTTAAGTACAATTAAATAGAAAACCAAGACCTTTTCAGTAATAAATAGCAACACCAGTCTGTAGAAAGCGGTCATTCCAGTTATCAACCTGGAAAATTAATTTAATAATAAGTGTCAGTAGAAAAATAAAAAAAACTGGCCGTACAATTAGTTAGTATGCAGCGTAGGATCGTGTGGAAAGGAGGTTTTAATTAGGATGTAGCATAAAATGTCAAAAGTAACAATTAAAATTGATTACAGAGCACTTGCAAAAGGCTGCCTTGGCCGTCTTACTCATGCTCCGGTAAAGCATATATAATTTAGAAATAATAAGTTAATCTCGCTTATTAAACGATTCTTGTAAAGCTGCCTATACGGTCATGTATGAAAACGTTTCCCAAGGTGTCGGATAAGTACAATAATTGCACTGAAGCAGCCTTATTAGAAAGGAAAATATTCCGTTTGCATGTTAAGCACGTTAGAGGACACACTTTTATAGTAACTTAACTAAAAATTGCAATTGCTTGAAAAAAATGTCGATGAACCAAAATATGAAACTCAGACCGAATTAGTTTTAACCGACCATCAGTACACACATATTTAATGACTATACCGCCATAGCTACCTATAATAAATACCATGCCATACCAACAGCCCTAATTTCAACCTACTTCCCTATTTCCACCCAATCCTTATTGTTATGCCTTTTTCTTTATTGTGGATCTTTTATATTTATTAATCTACTTATTATTCATTATAGGTGGGGTGTAAAAACAAAAGACAGCAATATCCAAAAAAATTTTTTAAAATGTTTGTAATTCAGCAACAAGGATTACTAATTCAAAATGTACCTACTAAATTCTAGATTTTATGTATCTATCTCTTCCAAAATTATGTTTTCTATCAACTTATAGGTTTTGTTTAATATAAAATCTCAAATTCAGTACACTATAAATTAGTAATCCTCATAAACAGCATTCAATTTTTTTTGGATATTGTGCCTTTGCTTTTACACTCCGTATATGTGCTATTGTACAAATTATACAATTAAACGAGTAATTTATTTTACAGTTAAACAAGTGAGGTTCTTTAAACAAATAAAGTAAAATAAAACTCTTTTAGCAGTGTAGTATTTTTACTCTTTTAATATTTAGTATATTGGAAATTTGTTCATTGAAATGATCAAACTTACATCTAAAGGTTAAAAATATTAGGTCCTTACATATGAAATTGATGTTTAGTATGGGAGGAACATAAAGCCGATTTTTTTTATTATAATATATTTATTTAATCAAAGTATGTACCGTTGCTATCTATGCACTTTTGCCATCTCATAGGTAGTTCATCGATCCCTTTACTAAAAAAACCATTCGGACGGGAATCAATAAAATCTTTGAAGGCGGTTTGGACTGCCCCATCGGAGTTGAATGTTTTCCTTTGCAAGAAGTTATCCAAATTTCGAAAAAAATGGTAATCTGTTGGGGCAAGGTCCGGAGAGTTCGGTGGATGTCTTAGACATTCCAATTGAAGCTCCTCTAATTTGGTAGCCGTCTGTTGTGCAGTGTGTGGTCTAGCGTTATCATGAAGCAGCAGTGGCCTAGAGCGATTAACCAGCCTCGGTTGTTTAGCAGCTAGCTTTTCCATCATGGTTTGCAGTTGCTGACAATAGACATCTGCCGTAATCGTCTGGCCAGATTTAAGAAAGCTGTAGTGAACGACACCAGCACTAGTCCACCAAACGTTCACAAGTAATTTTTTTGGAGTCAATTTTCGCTTGGGGCATGGTTTGGCTGGTTCGGCAGGGTTCAGCCATTGCGATGAGCGCTTCCGATTATCGTACAGGATCCACTTTTCATCACAGGTAATGATTCGATTTAAAATCCCTTCATTATTGTGCCGGTTGAGTAATGCAACGCAGCAGTCAATGCGCGTTTGTTGATTTGCTTCACTCAATTCGTGAGGTACCCACCTTTCAACCTTTTTCAGATTACCAATTTGCTTCAAGTGGATTAAAACAGTTTTATCACTAACACCGCAGCCTGCAGCTAACTTGGATGTGGTTTGCGATGGATCCGCTTCCACAATAGCCTTCAATTCTTCATTATCAATTTTGGTCTCCGGCCGTCCACGGGACTTGTTCTGCAGGTCGAAATTTCCAGAACGAAAACGTTGGAACCAAAAACGCACTGAGTTTTCTTTTGCGGCACCGTCGCCATACACACCATTAATCCTTCGAGCCGTTTCTGCAGCACTGGTGCCACGGTGGAACTCGTACTCGTAAATAACGCGATATTTCAAGTTTTTCATTTTGTAAACTGAGTGACGCAAAGAAAAAAACAATTGAGAAAAAAACAAATGAATTATAATTTTCAAAACACAAATACATGAGTAAATAGCTGTATAAATTTGGATTTGTAATTCCTAACCAAAGAGAAGATATTTGAGATCAAATTTGCCAGTACGGCAAAACATCAATTTCATATGTAAGGACCTAATATAAGCAATAGATAGTTGAGTGTAATATTTGAAGCGTACCTAAGGAATCAATAATCAGCGTGAAGTCGGCACCGCGTCAGGATATATTATTATTATCTTTTATATCGAACAATTTCCTTTGTTTTATTTTTGAATATCTGCTAATATTTTGGGTTAATATAATTAATAATTTGCATTACAAACAAATTTTTTGGTCTGCAGGGTACATTTACATTAAATTCAAAAGCAATTCATTATCGCCGCAGCCTTTGCTTACCTTTAAATACATTAGCCAACAGCGGCTGTGGCGAGAGTCAGAGGAAATTGGCGCGTAATTTATGATTTAAAACATTGCCTAATGCCTAATGGCAACGTTTATCGCTAATGACAAAAACGGAGGTTCACAATTTCGTCAATGTTTTTATTTCATTATTTCATTTCATACAGAATAAATACCTATATATATATAAAAGTAATGACATATATCCTGTTTATAATGATTAAGTGTTAAATTAAGTAATACAATATATTACAAAAAATAATTTTTAAAAATATATTATTATAGAATGTCAACGTAGGTAGGTACTACCTGTTTGGGTGAAATAATAAAACAAATCAATATTAACTAATTATTTCTTCAAAAAGAGCAAAATACTTTTTGGGTGACATTATTAATAAAATTAACTTAATAATAACAAATATTGCAAAAATTAAAAAAATCACATTTAAAAGTAATGATTTGTGTGATATATTTTATTTATATACATTTAGTATACGTTGTATTCCGATGAAGGGACCATTGGCCCCGAAACATGTTGATATTTCAAGAAATTAGTGGTTGTACAATGTGCATTCTTGTTAATTATATTTTATTTATATTTTACTTGACGATTTGCACTTGGTACATAAACAAGCATATTTTTACGAATTTCGAAAAACCACGCAAAAAGTTTGTGCCTCAATCCAAAATAAGAAACAATAAGTGACATAGCTATCTCCGTTGCACGCCTATTAAACATTAAAACCATCATTATTGGTTTTCACAGAACACAATTCAGCAATGAATAAACAACGCATAAATTACAAAAAGGACTGCATCATCGACTTGTTAAATTATTGCAGACCTTTGAATGCGAGGCAACTTTTACGTTACAACGAATTAAACGGATCTACGATGTAAACTGGTTTAAGATCTCAAGGAGACTTATTTGCAAAAGGAAGGAATTTGAATCTAATGTGAAGATAACAATTTATTTTGCATAGGAAAACGATAGACAACTAAGTATAAAATGCAATTATTCAAAATTACCGTAGAAAATAACCATTATAAGAATTAATTTTCATTTCCGCAAAACTCGTTAGTATAAGTATTAATTATTATTTATTCATAACTACTTTGCATATTATTTTTGAATTCTACTTTCTCACAACGTTGATAATCTTATTATTAAGTGTTTAGTAGAAGTAACGTGGTATTTCAATGATTTTTACACTGACAAAAATTGCTAGGAATTTCCCGTAGCTCTCAAAATATAAAATTAAATGCCATGTATGCAAACTGTAGGAGGAATGCATTAGTCATAGAAACAACGCCCAAGTGCCTATCTATTCATCCAGTTCTCGCTATATTTCTATTACTTAAAGGTTAACGCCGTAGACAATAAATTGCTTCGTAGTAATGCATGTCCACAGAACATGTCTTGTTTCTAACACTTCAAGCGAAGAACACTACACGAGCGATAATTTGTAGTTGCCATAATCGAGCGTCGGATAATCGCCAACATTACCTTAGCTAAAAATTATTGCGGTTCTTAATTATATTTTTTTACTGTACAATATATGTAACTAGCATTTTATATAATATAAAAAATCATAAATCTTCAAGATGTTTAATAATTCTACAAAAATAAAAATTGTAATGCGCTTATAAGAACACAAATCGATTTATTTATTTTCCTTCGTAAAATTAAGTTTCCTTTCCTTAAACTAACGGCAAAAAGTCGGGGAATCGCTAGTGGCAACTCAGAGCCAAACCATGATAAAAAAAGGTATTTCCAAACGGGTATGCAAGCTCATGGAGAAATGGCATCGGCATGTGAATAACGGAAAAACAAAATATATACTTACAGTACATAGCCTCGAAGGCTATCTGTTCGTATTTTTTAAGCGCCTAGCTTTATTCCTCAACTGTTCTGCATTCATTTGAAACTTTGTCGTGTCATTTTCGATGGCGCGTAGGTTTTCCATAATTTATTTAGATGCCTCTGGATATTCGAGGGCCGGCCGTACCTTTTGAGTTGCTGCGTCGGGGTATCTTGTGAGAACGGGCGCTGTAGAAATGCGTTCCCTTGATAGTTTGCATGGAAAAAGTTGCACAACCGTATTAGGAAGAGTTTTAAAAACGAGTCTAAGGTTCTCAGAGAGAAAGTGATGAAATTAATACCGGGTGATCCAATCCTGGAAAGGAAGGAATTTTCGTTGGATTCTCATCTTCCCGGGGAAAAATTAAAATAAAATAAAAATCGAAATAGTTGAGAAAATTCAATAATATTATCGACGTCGAATGTTGTGAGATTCATATGCGAAAAGACGTGACCAAGAAATGTTTGTGGTTATCCGCATAACTCAAACATAAAATTATTTACATAAATTAATTCGAACGAAAATATGATTATTATAACTTGCTTTCAAATTGGGTGATACAAAAATAATTTTCAATCGAAAAATTTTGACACTTGGGTTTAATTATAAATATATTACTTAATACATTATCTTGACTTAAACGGATATTTTATTAATATTTAAAATCTCTTGTGTATTTAATGTATGATTTATACAAAATGACTACTTACCCTCTGTTTTGACTCATCGCCGTATTTTGACATTAGTAAAATACACTCTACTTCGTGTAAAAGGCATATAAGTGTATTGCTATAAGTATTAAAAAGAGGTAATCAATTTCATTCTCTTAAGCAGTTAAAACATTTTCAAATCAAATATTTTTATGAAGGAACATTCAATGTTCCATGCTAGAAAGTAGGCAATTTAAAAAGCCAAAGAGGATCGCCCTGAGTAATGAGTATCGGTAAAAATAAATTAAGATATTCTCAGATCAGTAAAAATAAAGTATGATATTCTTAGATCGGTAAAAGAATTAAGATATTCTCAGATTTTTAAAAGTATATTAAGATAGTCTTAGATTGGCAAACAGAAATTAAGATATTTTCAGATTAGTAAAAAGTAATTATAATATATTCAGACTAGTAAAGAAAAAGAAATTTAAGTCGCGACACATGGAAGCCCTGATTAACCGAATAATAAAAATCGTTGGATAGTAGAGTGTTTTGTTTATCTTGTCCTTTAACACGAATATATTTAGGAATTTAAGGCGATCGGATCTAAGCTGTAGTCCTACAGAAAAGGAAAATGCGGTATTGTTTTTTCGACGAATGCCTGTAACATGGCGAGGTGGCGAAGAGCCGGTTAAAAACCAGAATGGGGCATTTTTCCCGAAATCATACATGCTTCGGTGTTGACAGCGTGTGTTTAATTTTTTACCAAAACATTTAATACGCTGCTTCAGGGAATGCCCGTTTAAAGGTAATTACGGCTTAGCTGTTTCTTGCCACTAAACACCGATCGAAAGAGTAGAAAGGTATCCAGAAAGATCATGAAATTAATTCACGAAAAAATAATCTTACGAAAGGTACAATAAAAGTAGAAATAGCGATTGTCAAGAGGCATGCGCAGTAAGTCTTCGAAGAATGAAGAAAATATATATGAGTTACTTGCAAAACATAGTATGTAGAAGAAGAATCCAACAAGCTCTAGGCATGTGTACCATGGAAGACGGACAATATAATTGTCAAACAATGTATAAGTAAAACGATAAAATGATATGAGTGGCGTAGAAACAACATTCACGTTATTTAAATTTACATAAATCAAAATACATTACGTATTACGTAAATCGTTTATACGCGTCATGTTTGTACTCATGAAAATGTTATTTATTATCAAAATATGCTTTTCACATCTGATAATCAACATCAAATATTCATGGGCGTCAAAACCCACAATTTTCTTTTAATACGAGGGCTTATTTCAAATAGCTTTAGGTATTTAATACATCTTTGTGAGCACTGAGTAATTACGCCTCCTGTGTCTATGTTGTGTAACTTTAACGAATTGTATTAAAATAATAATTATCTTTTAATAATACATTACGTTGTTACTTTTGTAATAAAATCACAAATAACCTCACAATAAGCGCATACTTGTGGCCATGAATTGGAAGATACACATACATATGTGGCAAAAATGAAATATGTATGTGGGATAGGGGTAAGCATATGTTGCATATACATGCATGTATATAACACATCGTTCCCTTGAATCAATAAGACAATTACATTAAATAAATATTGAGGGTCAAATATTAAAGATATACAGACGAAGTTATGCATGCAGACTATATAGACATAGTAATACATAATTCTTCTAATCATCTGATTTTTCAAAAAATGAAGCTTTTCTTTTTATGCTTATTAGAATAGTTAATGTTCCCTCATCTGTCCTTATCTAGCCCTGTTAACGCCCTAATAAAGACTTTCATACATACTTTCTCATATAAATAGCTTCGTTTCTGTGATACATCTATAATTTATCATTATTAATGATTATCCATCGGTGAACAAAGTCCAGAAATTGTTCTTAAAAAATTGTGAATATACGTGTACTCGACAAACGAGAGAAAAGAAAAGAAAAGGAAAAAAGAACAGCCAGAAAAGGTTGCAACAAGTCGTGCATCGGAGCTATTTAATGACACTTGCCTCACTCATTTCCGCAACATTCTAGAGGGAGGAAGAAACAAACCTCCTTGGACATGTTTTTTCTAAAACGGCCTGCAGGCAAAAGTGAGGAAAGCGTGGCGAAAAAGAAGAAGAAAAGAAGACCAGTGAAGAGAAAAACAATGACGAAAATTAAGCTAAAGTAACATTTTATAAGACCAGTTTATTTCTTTACATTCTCTTTTATTATGTTTTTATACAATATTTGTCATTTAATACTCAATAAATGCATTTTTAATAATCAATAAATACAATTTTGTTATTCAAAAACGCGTAACAAAAACAAGTGGGGTGGCATTTTGGGGCTGTAACGGATTAATGGCATTTCAGTTAATCGCGAAATTTGCTTTGAGATACGAGCAAATTGACATAGGAGCAAAGTTACGAAACGAATTAAACTCGACGTACTACTGTCTACCTAATTATTTTCCTGTCGGATGATATTTTGTTGTTCCAAAGTCATTCGATCTTGCAATAAATGTAATTAAATAGATTTTTATGGAGCCAACGATTCGATAGAGCCTGTTCACGAGTTGCGGAAAAGACTGTGCCTGATGATGTATTCGCATTCAGCAACTTACGCGCCTACTTGATGGGGACACCAGATAAGTCAGCCTGGATGCCAGGACATCTATCTGATCGAAAATAGCTCGAGTCCATTACGTAACAAGTTACGAATTACATGCCCGCGCACGTAGCCACTACGCACGTTCAAATTTTAAGTAGAGTACACATCACGCGCGATGTATCAAATGTCTGCAGATGATAGGCAAACACGAATCAATTAGCGGGCAGAAATGCGCGACTTTTCCTCTCATCCTCGCTACGAAGCCGCGAACTAATTGCTTCAAAAGTTTGAATAAATATACAGGATGTCCCACGTACGAATACGACTTACTTCATCGATCGTGGGATATTTTTGATTTTTTAAAATAATAACTAAAGAAGTTCGAACGAGAAATCAAGAGTATATTTTTAGAAATATTATTATATATGTAATCATTAAAATAATCAATCACCTTCATAACGTACAACCCTTTTTCAACGAGCTACAAGTTTGTGAATTCGGCTTTTATATAACGATGTGCCTTTAGAGGAAATATGCATGTCTAGCGTCAAGAGGTGATAATCGGTTTAATGAATATCTGGTGAATATGAAGAGTGGGAAAGAATTTTCCAACTTAACGCACAATTTTTTCTAGGATGCTTCTTGCAAGTTCGTAGATGAATGTCATAATATATATATATATATATATATATTATATATATATAATATATCTATATATATATTATATATATATAATATATTAGGTCCTTACATATGAAATTGGCGTTTAGTATGGGAGGAACATAAAGCCGATTTTTTTTATTATAATATATTTATTTAATCAAAGTATGTACCATTGCTATCTATGCACTTTTGCCATCTCATAGGTAGTTCATCGATCCCTTTACTAAAAAAACCATTCGGACGGGAATCAATAAAATCTTTGAAGGCGGTTTGGACTGCCCCATCGGAGTTGAATTTTTTCCTTTGCAAGAAGTTATCCAAATTTCGAAAAAAATGGTAATCTGTTGGGGCAAGGTCCGGAGAGTACGGTGGATGTCTTAGACATTCCAATTGAAGCTCCTCTAATTTGGTAGCCGTCTGTTGTGCAGTGTGTGGTCTAGCGTTATCATGAAGCAGCAGTGGCCTAGAGCGATTAACCAGCCTCGGTTGTTTAGCAGCTAGCTTTTCCATCATGGTTTGCAGTTGCTGACAATAGACATCTGCCGTAATCGTCTGGCCAGATTTAAGAAAGCTGTAGTGAACGACACCAGCACTAGTCCACCAAACGCTCACAAGTAACTTTTTTGGAGTCAATTTTCGCTTGGGGCATGGTTTGGCTGGTTCGGCAGGGTTCAGCCATTGCGATGAGCGCTTCCGATTATCGTACAGGATCCACTTTTCATCACAGGTAATGATTCGATTTAAAATCCCTTCATTATTGTGCCGGTTGAGTAATGCAACGCAGCAGTCAACGCGCGTTTGTTGATTTGCTTCACTCAATTCGTGAGGTACCCACCTTTCAAGCTTTTTCACCTTACCAATTTGCTTCAAGTGGATTAAAACAGTTTTATCACTAACACCGCAGCCTGCAGCTAACTCGGATGTGGTTTGCGATGGATCCGCTTCCACAATAGCCTTCAATTCTTCATTATCAACTTTGGTCTCCGGCCGTCCACGGGGCTTGTTCTGCAGGTCGAAATTTCCAGAACGAAAACGTTGGAACCAAAAACGCACTGTGTTTTCTTTTGCGGCACCGTCGCCATACACATCATTAATCCTTCGAGCCGTTTCTGCAGCACTGGTGCCACGGTGGAACTCGTACTCGTAAATAACGCGATATTTCAAGTTTTTCATTTTGTAAACTGAGTGACGCAAAGAAAAAAACAATTGAGGAAAAAACAAATGAATTATAATTTTCAAAACACAAATACATGAGTAAATAGCTGTATAAATTTGGATTTGGAATTCCTAACCAAAGAGAAGATATTTGAGATCAAATTTGCCAGTACGGCAAAACGCCAATTTCATATGTAAGGACCTAATATATATATATATATATATATATAAAATAATAGGTATTGCTCCAAAGTCTAGTCAAAAAATAAAATTCTCATTAACAGCTGCGACATCTATATACTGTTTCATGGGATTGAGTTATTTCAACAACAGATGGCGATGGCGTCACCTACATATAAACTGTTTAATGGGAATGACTTATGTTAACCATAGAAGGCGATAGCGTAAGTTAGTATTGAATAAAGTGAATTGCCAATTTGATAGGTTGGAAATGGTGAACGTTACATTGTGTAAAGTGATCACTTAAGTCAGCAGTACGGTATGTCGTAAGCCCTACGGAGACCTAAAAAGACTTCCATACCTACTTTCTCATATAAAAGAAGTAAATATCAATGTTAGTTCATGGTTGCTCGAACATTTCCGTCTGTAAAGTATTGTGGACTAGCTCCGTTAGCCCTGAATACCTTAATTATTATTGTTGTATCGAATAGGCGCGTGCAGCGAGTACACCGAAGCGTGACTTTTGCGCAAATATAGCTTTTGGGTAAAAATATAGAAAATAAATATTAATATGACAGAATATTACGTTATAATAAAATGTGAATAGGATAATAATGATTGTGATAGGAATATTATACGAAATGTATCTATAAACTCGTTTTTTTTAAAATATATCCTTAGGTAAATGTCACGCTTCAAGGTTCTCACTGGCCGTCTCCGGTACCGAGGTGTAGAGTATTCGTTAAATAATAATTAGTTTCCAGTTCGTCAAAGTGTCCCGAGCGGCGCGGGACACCCTGGACGCGGCACGAGCGGCCGGACACCTCCGGAACCGGTCCGGCGGCTCGGAGCGGAGCGTCCCCGGGTCAGCGCGGCCACATTTTTATCCCTTTTGAATAACATCCAGAACAAACGGACCGAGATTTCAATCGGGAATTCACGATCAATCTTGTCCGACCCGAGCGGCGGCCGTATTACCATTAGGTTAAACACAATCGTCACGATCTGCCGTAGCCCCCGGTCGGGCACTATCGGCTCGGCTCTCAAACTATTTTTCGGTCTTGTTTCGCGTTCTTCACTATCACACCGCAAATTGTATTCAATCGCGGAGCGTAAAATTGTGCGGAGATGATCTAAACCCCCTATGTGAGTGAGAGGATCGGATCACAGTGGAAGTATGTCCCCCCTCGTGTTTTTTTAGGATGCATTTACAATACAGTCGAGGGAGATTAAAATTTAGGTAAACACAGAGTTATTTTTACAAGAAGGTGAATATTTTTAATTGGTACTTATTAAGGTATATATTAAATTATTATTTTAATAGAAAATTTTTGAAAAAAAAAATGTCGGCGTCGTGTTTATTTCCGTGAAGCTTCTCCTCCGTGAAAGAAAAGAAGATCGAGTAATTATTGTTATTATTATTAAAAAAATAATTAAATAATTAAAATAATTAACTAACTAGTCTAACTACTGAGTTTTTATTAAAATGGACCATCATTTCCTAGAATTTCGAGTACACTTTTTTACGGCATTCTGGAAATATTTTAGTAGTTAACGTAGATACTATGGAGACAATATAACTACGCTGCGATAATATTTTAACTATGTTAAAAAACTAACCCATAAAAACTAAGTTTATATTACACTCCCTTTCTCATTTGTATTGTTTCCAATTTGATATTCTATCAACATATTCCTCTTGCTTTAAGTTCATGTGGAAAATCTATTCCATGTATATTATTACCTTTAAAACCTTTAGAATATTGAAAACGTAATAATTGGTATAGGGGGGCACGGCGTCGACGAAACGTCTGATCGGACCCATGGCTCGAGTCAAACTAGTTGAAACAGGTTTCGCGCCTTATCCACGAGACGGGCTCCTTTCTCATTTGTATGGTTTCCAATTTGAAAAAACCGTTAAAATTTCTAAAAACCCAAAATTATACTATAATTAAATTTTTTTACATTTTTATGGTCGCCACGGGTCTGTCTGCAAGGTTTCAGTTCGATTGGATCACGGGAAAAGGGTTAAAAATCGATCCAAAAGAAAGGGAGTAAAAATTGGGTCAATCACTCTTCCCTATTTCAGAACGATTGTCCGATTGTCGATGTCCCTTGATGTAAAGTAATAAAATTTCTACAAGCAATTCGTGGTGATCCTAAGCGAACCATTCTTAATCAAGTATTGTAAATATATTTTAGCTGCCTCAATCAATAGTAGTAGTAGTAGTAGTAGTAGGTATACAAAAGGTTTTTATAATGTTTCGAAAAAATCACGCGTCAACAGCCTAAAAAGGAAATTAATAAAACCTACCATAAGGTAGATGAATGCATTGCATCTGGCTGTAGAGTGCATGGATTAAGTTTTGATAACGACACATTTTGGAGGTGCATTACGAGCTTCATATCTAATGATGGACATGATTTTGCGAGTTCAAAATAGTCGCGTGGACATCGAAATTTCATTCAGAATGAGCTGCATAAATATCACCACACCGGATCGCACCGCTCAAGAGTTTTTGCTGCTTCGGACAAACAAACTTTATTATAATCGACATTACTAAAAATATATCTCTAAATAAATTCACTTCAATGACCGTTTTTAAGATGTTTGTCGTATTAAATAAATTTAGTAGTACTTATTAAAAAAAATTATGTTATATTCATATTTAATATGCAAAGTGTAAAATATTAAGAATCAAATTTTCGAAGAAAATTGTCTTTTTAATTTAAGCTTACTTGTAAACTATTTTAAACGCCCAAATTCGCAAACACCGAGACGTGCTTTATAAAGGACAACTTTATAAAATTGAATATTCAACACGTTCTATTGCCGGCGTCTTTCATGTTAATAAAAAAAATCTAAAACATAGTCAAAATTAATACTATTAGTCATAAATAAATCAACTTATAATGGCGACCAAGTTGCGACCACTTTGGCAAACACAATTTTATTACAACGGCCAGGTAATATCGACGATCTCTCCTTAGCGCTGTTTATATTTCTTCTAAATGGTTGTTAGTCGGTATCGGGTGTCGTCACCGTGTTGGCACAAGATATATGCTCTTGGGCTGTTTAAAATTCACCGAATCAAAATATAGCTGGCGATTAAAAAATAATTCTATATTGCATACATCACACGCACATCTCTTTTAAACTGTTTTTGTTTTATTCGCCTATTCTTTTCCGAGTGAAACATTTCACAAAAACTGCGTTAGAAAATTTCGTAACTTTTTTCTGTCCTTTTTACAGTGTGTTATTATGTTTTCACCATTAATTCAAAAATAAATTACCCATCAGCCTGAATCAGAAAACTTCAAAGATCGTCAATTTACTCAAATTTCGAATCCTGAAAGCGCCGTACATTTTTATTTATTGTTTTACACATTACATTATATTTTTGATATATTTAAATACTTCTCATAAAATATGAATTTTATTTAAAAATCTACCCCTAAAGATTTTTATGTCAATGTTCATTAAGAGATTTGTAAAATCCTATTTTCATGTGCAGCTTTTATGTCTTGGCACTATGTGTAGTGGCGAGTATTCGTCATATATCACGCGGGGTTTTGAATGTAAGTTAATCTTTCTGGGGCATGTAACAAGTTTTCTGTTCAATTATTGGATGCATTATTAGCATAATAGAGGACGACTACCCCGAAGAAGTCTAAAGTCAAATGTATCGAAAGGAATCACATTAGCATCGGGCACCATTAATAGCACAGGAATGCAAAATCACTCATATGCACCACTTGTCTACTTGATATCATTTATGTTTTGTTGCGTGACTCGCATGCACTTTTAATGTCGCTTTTGTCTTTATTAAAATTCATTCTATTTGCTTCACATTCATTAGGCCAGATTTGCGGAGAAGATTTACGATAGTAATCCTGCACAAAAAGCACTATAATGCACAAAATCTCTGTCAGAAGCGTTCATTAAATAATTTATGTTACTTTATAACGCCTTAAAAATTTTCTCTAACATACAATGGTAGTTATTACATGTGAGGGGTATAAAAGCAGAGGCAGCAATACCTAAAAAAATAATGCAGTCTTCGAGAAATATAGGCTACAATTATAAGAAACATGATTTTGGAAAGGATAGACACATAAAATCTAGAATTCAGTACATTCTAAATTAGAAATCCTCGGTGACTGCCTGGGAATGGAAACTTGAACATGCAAAAAAAATATAAGAAGGAAATACCGGTATACATACAAACATTTATGGATGTGAATAGAATATGTATATACATAGCTACGTACAGTTATATGTGTTAGGTATAGTGAAATTTGAACAAATGAGGAGGGAATTGCGAGTTGAATTAACAAGATTAACAAGGTTCTCATGGGTGGTTTGACACGGGAACATTTAAGCGAGTTGAGAATGATAGAAGTTAAGACATACAATATACGAGGTGAACCAGATGCTGGGGATCGCAATAGTCGACGAGCATGAGAAGATGTACATTGTATACTCGTAAGTGTGTTTAGCCTTGTTTAGTAGTAAAAAAGCTAAGCCTATTTGGTAATCGCTAACTAAAATAAATTTACTGTAACGTACAAATAAATTCATAAACAGTGATATTAATTTTAAGAGGAGACCTGCATCAGTTTTTTTGTTCATGTTCAAAAAGGATTCAGAGATATATGATCTAAGATATAACATACCATTAAATATAATATTTTGAGATGGGTACGGATCCAGGAATGCTTCAGGTAAGCAGTAGATCAATCCAGGTATGTCCCTTCCCGCTGCGATGGAAAATTAAAAATATTATACGGCGTATTGATGTGAATCCACAGGCATTATTTCTTCTCGGGACCTCTTTATGACGAGTATCAAAATTCCTCGCGTTTACAAAGAGGAGATTTTTTTCCAAGAAAAAACTAATAGCATTTAATTTTTATGTTTCAAAAACAAACCTGTGATCACGGGGATAGTAAGGGTTATATTATTAAATGTTTGTTAACCTTATTCACGTTTAAAATGATACAATTTTGAACTATTTTTCTAGTTGGTTTTATTTATATTTAGGATTAAATTAACATTCGTGCTCACATTTTTCTTTTTCCCATGTGTAATTTCTTTTACAACATTTAGTTTATTAATTAATATTCTGCAATGTAGTGATTATTTGGATCGATTGTCTGATTTTGCCTATACTGTGAATTTGATAATTCCAAAACTTTGGTGTATTTATTGTTTTTTTATGTACTGTCTCTTTTTTTCCTGTGAACTCATTTTTTATTTTTAATGTGTATTTTAAAGACGTTATGGCCGTGAATGTAGTTAAAATAAAATAAAATTAGTTTTCTGCCAATAGCCTTCCAATCCTCACATGAATAGGTGTATAAAGTCTGTACCTGATAGCTAACATGTCTTAAGACCAACCTAAGCTAGACATTTCTAATTCTGTCCACTATTCTAAGACCTGATTTACCTTCATTCCTAATTTATTCGTCACTCATGCGCCTAAGTGATCTCTTTTCCACCGCATTCAGTCTACTTTCGTACCTCCTCTGCCAGTATTGACAATTCCGCTAGTATTGACTCGTATTAGAAATTATTGTGTTCAAAGCACAGTTCACTTTCACGATCTTATTTATCAGTTTTTCCCCTGATATTGAA
The DNA here is from genome assembly GCA_016648135.1 of Agrypnia vestita. Classification (NCBI taxonomy): domain Eukaryota; kingdom Metazoa; phylum Arthropoda; class Insecta; order Trichoptera; family Phryganeidae; genus Agrypnia; species Agrypnia vestita. The sequence goes on from JADDOH010024820.1 coordinate 82,326, forward strand.
CATACTTTTTAAATACACAAACCCATCTACTTGTTCTAAACTAATTTTACAAACTTTTCTCTCCTTTCAGTCGCTCTTTTCTTTCCTTCAGATGTGACTCCACTCTTAAAAGCGTATAAAAATGACACGCAGTAATATTTACAATTATTTTATTTTCGGAGTCAGCCTTTAAAAATACTTATATCAAAGCTACAAAATCTAGCGCCCAGCATATAAAAGAATGATAAGTTTTTACATTTGACGGCGTTGTAAATTATTTTGTACCGTCGTAAAACGAATGACGTCGCTTAATTCCTAGAAAACAAATACGTAATTTGGACGGTCGGCGCGAGAGAGCGGCGGCCAACAGCGCCGCGCCGTAATATTAATATTAATTATTAATTCCAAAACGAAGAACAACATCTTTTTACTCACCGAAAAAAGAAGGGTCAGAGGTGGTAAATCATTAGCGCTGAATAAAGTAGGCATAACTTCAGTAGGCGTGACTTCAGCCCGGAGTCCGATGTGCGCAACTCGGAGTCGACACACGTAACATCGTGGCTGGACATTTGTTATTAAATGAGCTCGGCGTGTAGTAAATATCATCCACGATGAGGTGTGTGCGAAAGTACAAACAGGATGCATGTCAAACGATATAAAAACCCAGGCATTGAAACTTATTACTTGTTACAAGGGTATCTCATAGCTAGTAGCCAAAACTTTACAGGTGGATTCCTGCCTTGATGATGAGTTGAAAATGTTCAAGCAAACATGGCCATTAATACCAATAATTTTAGAGCTATGCAATATCAAAGTTTGCATTTTTTTCAATATTTCTGACTTTTGTAATTATTATTATCATTACAGTAACTTCTATCGATTATGAAAAATTCATTCGCTTTAGTACATATCGAAATAAATAGTAAAAATCTTGCAAAAATTTGAAAAAAGATTTTTTTTTCATTTTATTTAGTCGCTATCAGTTACTGTAATGTTAAGAGTTATGCAAAAAATATGTCAAAAATATTGAAGAAAATGCAAACTTTGATACTGCATACCTCCATAACTATTGATATTAGGTTATGGTTGTTTGAACATTTTCGACTCATTATTAAGGCAGGAATCCATCTGAAAGGTTTTTGCTTGTAGAGACACCCTATATAGAGGATTCGCAATCATCGCAAACAACTTATTTTGCAGAAACTTGTAAACTGTCTAGATTTTACAGAGAGATTTCTTAAGTACGTTGTAAAATGTAGAGCTTATTTCAACTGAGGAAGCTCCGGTTCGGACCACACCTCTTCTGGTCTCGTTCTTTGGCGGTTCGGACTAAGGCACCAGAGAGGGACGAACAGAGGCTGTGAATTCTGACACTTTATTTGGCTCTTCAAAACGACACTCGGAATGTCTCAGCAGCCTCCTGCCACTTGAGAAGAAATGATGATGTGGAAACGAACACGACAAAGGACAGGATTAGCCGGAAGAAAGTTCACAGATGAAAGGGACCATTATTTAAAGGATTTTAAATGAAAAATTGAAGACACCATATAAAGGTGAGCACGCAATAATTCACGTGACTTGTCAAATTTAAAGCAAAAGCGCGAAAGAATTATAATTTATAAGTTTTAAAAAGTTCTGATAAAAGAAAAAATATTTAATGAATAGAATAGAATTGTCTTGGCGTCGTACGAGTTTTAATTAACTAATAACAATGGTAGGTACCTATAAGATTTCAAATTGATAAAAAATTGAATTGAAAAATAGAATTCATGAATTTGAATGAACTATAATAATAATGCGACAAAGAAAAAATAATGTAATTATAAATAAAGCCAGTGATTGTCCCGTCCCAAGATGTTTTTAAAAATCTTATTTATTTTTTGATCATTTTATTTGGAATGAAGTGATTAATAAAATATGACGATGAATCAAATAAAAATATATTTTATACCTAGTGTCAATAATCGTCTGGATAATTCATAATTAATTTGTTATCCTGATATCCACAAAAATGTACGTAGAAATGTCTCCCAGAAGCTGTTTATAGTTCCCTGTTATCCGGACATTAACCAGTATGGATTTATTTATAGTATTACTTCAATTAAAATGTAAATATCTTATCAATTTGATATCTCATGTAGTAAATCTGGACATGTGATTGCAGTGACAAACATAAACTTGTCAAAATGTAGTAATATTTGACCTAAAAAAAGAATTTAATTAATGTAAAATGTAACCGCGATTTCCTGCAAATACCTTTATTTTATAAATTTAGAACCAAAAGGTTACATTTTAATATAATTCGTATTTTAAATGAGAAACCGGTAAACTAAGTATTACCGTCAGAGCAAAAGGTTAATTATTTAAGGAAATAATCTTTTATATTTTTTACTTGACTCACTTTGTGAATATTCTTGCGTCAATTTCTAACAGCAGGCAGGCTCTGAGAAAAAAATAACCCGGAGCAGGAATGTAACCTGATATCGGCTTCGGCCCAGAATTTTCTGCATCCCTGAACGCATTATGCAATAATTTGAATGCGTGTGTTTACCCAGCAGAGAAGACAGCATCAGTATCTTCTTACTGTTGTTCTCCAAAGTTTCCAGACGTAATTAAAGGACTCGACGAATTTCCAAAATGCCAGTTGCTCAACAAAACAAACGATATACCTAGTTTTATGCAGCGGGAAATATTTGACTTACTTACGATACATATTACAGTGTAATAGTTACGTCGTAAATAACCTTGCAAAAAGCAATATATGCAGTATGATTTCGTCGATACGCAGCAAATGTTAGTAGCGAAAATTTTGTAAAACAACTTAAAACTAAAAAAGAGTTATTTTAGTTTTTTTGTTAAGGGTTTTATTATTCAACAGCTTTTTTTTAGATGTTTGTTGGGCGCGTTTGTAGGGCTTGGATAAAAATAAATAAATATTATTTATTGTCCAAGTTTTTGCCAAAGGGTTGATGGGACTGATGTTCGAAAAATATAATAATCTAAAGATAATGTAACGAAGCTAAAAAGAAACACGCACTTTTATCAAGTGACAGTTGTTTGAAGTTGGCACAATACTACCGAAGGATCTGGAATTACCTGCAACTTTCGAGAGACGTCTGCAACTTTCCAGGAAAATATGTAATATACGAGAACTTGCGAGTAAACATTGGAAACGTCTGGATAACAGCATTAGCCAATATAAATACGACACACGGCAGCAAGAAGTGAGTTTGTTTTGGGCGTGCGTCTGACAGTGATAATAGAAGCGAAGGTAGCCGCGAGTCGCGAGTTGCCAGGACAGCCAGGCGAGTCATAATTCGACAGCGAAGATTCCGGAAAGTTTTTACGTAGCGAGATAAACCGAAGCGAAATTAATAAGTGCGGAAATTGGATGGAATATTCTAGTGAATAGTGAATAAAGTGTCAAAGCGAATATAAAGTATCTATTTAAGATTGATGAATTTGTGAAACAGTTTAATTTAAGGAATAGCGTTACATTTAATAGTGTTAAGCGGCTTTACGTTACTTTAAATAATTAATCGGTATTCAATAAATCCTGTATTAAATCCCAGCGTTTTGATTAATTCCTCCTGCAGCCACGACACGTGACAATATATTGTATTAAAAGTGATTATGCAGCCTAAATTATCATACACATACATAGTACATAGTGTGGTTCAAATTCGAATAACGTGCCAACGTCCGCGGGTCGAGTGCGGTGTGTACAGTTTGAATGTATAATAAATCCGATAACATTGACGCATTTCATATTACCCGGTCACAGCCGTGAAATTACAATTGGGATCGCGGTTTGCAATCCGCGGCCGGACAGTTAATTTCTTTTATTTTTTAGCCACAAGACAGAGTACTTTAGTTAACGAACTTATTGTATTCCAATCCCTAACCGAATTACATTACAATAAGTCGGAACATTAGGTATTTAAATCATTTTAATATTGGAATATACAATTTACGGAAATAGTGGCGTAGTGGAAACAGCTCACTACCGAGAAAATTGCTTAGTGATCGTCTTATAATACGCTTTGTATTAGTTGTTCTCTGTGTAGGAAATTCTAAAAGGGATCTGATACATTTTACAAATAGAAAATAAACTAGTCCTTTATCAAAATAATTATTAAAATTTATATGTACAGGATTATTTGGAAAACATTAATAACCTCGCAGGACTATATTCCTGCTTTAACTATGAATCCAAAATGATGATGACTTAATATCAATGGTTATGGAGATATGCGACATCTGACATTTTTTTAAAAATATTTCTGACTTTTTTCTTGTAAAACGTTGGAATATCATTACAGTAACTTATATCGATGGTGAAAAATTCATTCCTTTTAATACAGTCATATATATAAAAATATTCCAATTGGAATTTCTGCAGGGTGTTTATCATTTAATTTAACTTTTATTGAAACAAATGAATTTTCGTAATCGATATAAGCTTCTACAATGATAGCTCAACGTTTTATAAAAAATAAGTATAAAAATATTAAAAAAAATTTAAATTGCATAACTCCACTATTATATTTGATTTTTCCAACTATTAATATTTGATCACGGCTGCTTAAAAATTTTCCACTCATATCAAGCAGGAAAATAGTTCTGTGAGGTTATTAATGTTTTTCAAATAACCCTGCATATGTCTTTCACTCCCGTCCGTAATAGAAATGACTGAAAAGTTGAATATAATATAAAAATAATATAAATAAGTTCAAATTTCTTTGTTAGTTATTCTTGTATAGCGTTGTGCGTTTGTGTTTGGTCTGCTTGGTGAATATGATACGTCTCAACACGCAAGCATTCACGTACGTACAAACAAGCCCACGAGTTGGGTAATACATTTTATTCAACGCCATGGGTTAGAATTAACGATTATGTCCCTTGTCGCCGTCGACTATTTATTTTATTTCGTGCACCGAAATGGGTTTGAAGAAGTTGTTGCGGACAAGAAACAAGTTGTTTAACGAATAAAAATCAAAATAAATATCTATGAAAACTAAAAAGATGTTTTAATGTCAGTTCGGTAATATCAATTACATCATAGAATTGTAGGCATTCCGTGTCTGCCAGAAACACATAAGTAGTATAATGTTAATTTACACACATTAATTAATTGTAACAAAAGAATGCGTGTGGGTAAATAAAATACGACTCAAAGTGTACGTATACTTGTCATTTACATACAAATATATCTGACACCACTGTTAAAAATTACATTTACAATTCGAAATCGGAAGATTCTGAGAGCTTTTTAATTTATGACACTTTGTGAATCTCTGTTGGCTTTTTAAATGTACAAAAAACACATAAAGTATAAAGAGCAACCAGTTTAAACGAGACAAGGATATTTCCAATTTCCCGAACACTTGTTTACCTGTAATTAGTAGTAGAATACACTAAAACTTTATGTTTCGATAGCATCCGCGGTCCTTAATGCTATGCACGACCAATAAAAACTTGTTGGTCGACGCTGCTTGAGATTTGGCCGCGCAGCCAACCTTATGGGCGTCGCGTAAGGTTGTCCGGGAGGGAGATAAATTTGAATATTTGAGAACTTCGCCGAGGAGGCCGTGGGTACCTACCCGCCAAAAAACGCGATAAAAACAAAGGCACCCTCTTCAAAACGATTTTCTTTTATTTTCCATATTGTCACGACAAAGCCATGAAACAAAACCGCCGAGAAGCGGTGAGACCTTGTCCCGCGGATGAAATTTTGTTAAGAGCAAATTTTGATTTGTGTTGTTTAATGCATGCGCCGTTTCCACATGTATGTTTTATAAAAATAACACGGTCTAGGAGGTATTGCCATGTATTATATATTTTTCTTATTAATATACGTCATTTTTATATGTAAAAACTTATTTTGTGTAATAATTTAACGCTGATAGAAAAAACTTAATCAGAATTACTGCTCTGAGCACAAAGCATCGTCCCGCTACCTATGACATGTTAAATAAGCTCTACCATCTCTGAAAATTAATAAATGGCAACTTTGTAATCTAATAAACTGAAGTGCCAAATTGTCGTGATTTTTGTATTAGAATATATTTCATATTATATTTTGACATAATTTATTAGTTATACATTCTTAACGTAATGTCTATGGGGCTCCATCGACAGTATGGAAGACCAAAGAACTCCTGGACGACTCAATGCTCCAAAATCCTTAATGAGAAATAGCCTAGATGAAAGCGACAGAAGAACCGAAGAAGATACAGCCTGAGAACGAGAAGAGCCGACCCCAACAGCCTGCCTAAGCAATGAGTTGGGACAGTGCAAGAAAGAAGAAGATAATGGGTTAGTTAGTTTTTTTTTGTTAAGCTTAAATAGCTTAAGGTAGGTACTTCTAAACTGCTATTTTTAAATATCAGTAGCCTGCTGGTCCCTTCGAATGAGGTTCGAGCCGCCGACCACTGGATTACTAGGCTAGTTTCTTAACCATTATATCATGTCAAGTACGTTTTTAAAAAAAAACATAAAATCAACGTATTCATTTTATGAATATTTAAAAAAATTTTGCAATCATAATTTTGAAAATGGAATGAGATAAGCTACTGGATAGGAATTCGTTATTATTTTTTTTGAGGATAATATACATAGGCACCTACTCAGATTGAATTATAATGAATGCAAATTTTTGCAGAGAACAAATATGTACATATTTTTTATTCGCAAACATGAAGTATATGACACTATGGTAATTGATGGATTAACATGTAGCATACAGAAAAAACATCAAACAAAATTTTTCTAAATTAGTTTTCTTCGGCATTCATTTAATGGTGCTTTAATAAACAGGATGTAACAGAACTAGTCCACAATACTTAACAGATGCATTCCTCCCTTGATTATGAGCAGAAAATGTTCAAGCAACCATGATAATAGTTGGAGATATGAGACATCAAAGTTTGCATTTTTTTCAACATTAACTTATTTTTGCAAAGAGTTGGACTATCATTACTGTAACTTATATCGAAAATGAAAAACTTATTTCCTTCAATACAAGTCAAATAAGATGATAAAAACCTTCCAATTGGAATTTTTTCAGGGTTTTTCTTATTTTATTTAACTTTTATTGAAATGAAAGAATTTTTCGTAATCGATATAAGTTACTGTAATGATACTTCAATGTTTTGTAAAAAAATAAGTCAGAAATGTTGAAAAAAAGCAAACTTTTGCTTCCACATTTTCTACTCATAATCAAGGCAGGAATCTATCTGTAAAGTATTATGGACTAGTTCTGTTACATCCTGTATATATGACTAACAATACTTTAAGATTCCTTGGAAACAATATTTCATGTTACTAAAGGTATTCGGTATTCATAGGTACATATAAATACAGGGTAATACGTAACAAGCCTAACGGCCACTACCTACCTCGCTCGATATATACAAATACTGGAACTTCTGTATCATTTTACCCCCTTGTACACACAGTAAAAATGAAAGATAAAAAATTTTTAACATAAAAATATCACGTGAGATGCAGTTTATTTATGTTGTGTTTTCAATTTGCATTGTTTTATTTATTTTAAATATTTTTATTTGGATTAGGAATCTGTAACGATGTAATGGTTTTTATAATTTTTGGTAACTACTATCTAACGTATATATGTATGTACCTATATACGTATGTATAAATAAATAAATAGCATAATGGAATACATGTATAAAATATGATATATAAAAAATAAATACCGTCACTTAAAATATATATCAAAAAATTGTATACAGCAGGCGCGTGCAATGGATACATTGAAGCGTGACTTTTAATATTTGCAAATTGAACATTTATAGAAACTACATAATATCATGGTATATTATTTACACATGAATAATATGATAATGATTGTGATAGGAATATTCAGAAATGTATATTTTATTTTCATTTCTTTCCAAAAATATATCTAGGCAAAAGTCATGCTTGCAACTCATTGCACGTCCCTGTTATACAGTGTTAGTTGCGATAGGAAAAATGTGCACCTAATAATTAATTTGACATATTTAATGTGAAAGACACTTAAAAGGAAAAATAAATAAAAAAAATTGAACGCAAACTTACGCGCATTTCAAAAGTAAATAATGCTATTTCAAAAAAATGACTGCACAATTAATTGCAAAATTTAGTGTTTGATTCATCAAAACATGCCTATCACCGTAATGTGCTCCGTCTACCAACAAAAAACAATTAAAAAAGTGCACGTAATCAAAAATCATTTTAAAATCCATTGAAATGTGAACAATTTCTCGTTACCCTTTTGGCATGTGTCCGAGAATTGTCCGCTGCAGTGAACGCAATACGGGAAAATATATACGCGTTAGTATTTTTATTTTATCCGCGTGTTTGTCAAGTCGGCGGAACAATCAACGGCCGAGCAAGAGCGAAAACCGAACTGGTTCAAGCCATTATAAATATACCATTTACAGTTATTTATTGAATGAGGTGCCGAGGTCCTCCGAGCGTAGCAAATAAAAAAGTAAAAGTGGAGACAATGCGGTAAATAAACAAGTAAAATGTCCGGATACACGAAAACTATAATTAGACACAGATGCATTCACCGCGTTATTTTATATAATTACAAAATATTTACGCGCTATCTCACATGCAACTTCATACGTTCGTCAGTCGGAAGCTAGCCACAAGTGTTGTTGTGTGAATCTTCTATTATGGTACAATACCGTAATATCATCGTACCCACTGACAATTTTTGAGAATTTGTAGGCTGGGATGGTTAGCTAGACCGCAAAAAAGTGCGATGAGTAAGGGCCGGTTGTATCAACTTGAATTAAAGACGACTTTAATCCAATTGATACAACCGGCCCTCAAGTCTGCCTTTAAATAATCCAATGAAAGGACCGAGTGTTTTATTTTTGTCAGTTTAGGGAAACCACAGATTTTTACGATGGTGAAAACGCAATGATGGATGGTTTAAACGAAAGAATACTATAATCTAAGTTGATGCAACCGGCTCTAATGTAGCCCGGCATATAATCTGTCGCCTGACTTGCATCACGGGAATGTTAAATGATGTAATTTTTTCAATAATACGTCTTATTAGGAATTTATTTCAGTTGATTGGTTAAGTTAACTTGGATTGTGACCATAACCGCTTCTCTCTGTTATAATAAATGATATTTTCAACAATGAAAAGTAGATTTTTAGAAAAAATTATCCGAGGCATTGTTTAATGTTAAGATTATTAATGCTAATTTTTAATAGAAGCAAACTTTGAACTGTAGAATTATTTTTCATCATATCCTTACAAAAAAAATAATCAGTTGTGTGTGTGTGTAATCAAGATAAATCAAAGGAAAATTCATGACACCAAATGTGACCCTTATGACCTGATGCCGAAACATGCAATATTTGTACATTTTCCGATTTTCAGAATTTAGATAAGGGTGTATTGATTAAAAAAATGTCTGATAAGATTACTTTTTCCCATAAAAATATTTGATATAATTTAAATATTCTCGATTCTTCCTGTGTACGTACATTTGTAAGATTTTCTTATGGAGAAGCTTAAACGTACTGCAAGTAGGCAAGTTTTGGTATGACGAAAGCAAGCTTACTCATAGCGAAGAATTCTTTTCTGCCTTTGGTTTTCCCAAAGTTAATCACAGCCAACTTCGAGTGTTAAACGACGCAAAAAAAAATGAACAAGACGTTTCTCAGAACCATGAAGCGATAGATATATATCAGAAATTTATTAGTAACACCAAAAATAAAACAGCACACAATAATTACAGAAAATTATCAAACAATTCCAAGAAAATTTTCGTTACTTTTGCTCGACCAATGACGGACCAGCATCGCGGTAAACCTTCTAGATTCAAATTCGAACTTAGAACACTACCCACGCCTTCCTGAACGGCCTACTTCCAGCGCAGCCCGCGTCCGTGGGATGAGTGACACTTGAAATATAACTTTTTTATTCAACACCGAATGGTGGATTTATTTCGAAACGCTGCCGAGCGGCCTCGCAGTTACAAGGCTGCATGTGCATTTTTTCAATGAGGTAAGTGTATTTTTTGTGTGTGCTACCTAAGTAGATACACAATCGCTTCGGAGTCTAATGTAGTAAGGTGAAAAAAAAACCTGGTAAAAATACTGCGCGGACGACAGCGGATATAATTATTGTCAATGTGGCTTCAAGCAATATATATTATAATTTTACACACAATACACAAACCTTTTAAACACCAAATTACTAAGGTTATAAAAATATCAGGTAGAAGGTATGCTGAAGAAGTGATCCGCCCTTGACCTCTGAATTGGTAAAATAAAGTATTTATTTACTTAAATTTTTATCTTAATTTCATATGTACATTTTCTTTTCTTTTAGATTTATGTATTTTGCTAAATTTAATTCTGCTTTCATTTTTAAGTTTATACTTCTTTACTATTGAGGCGTATCTTCGGAACGGGTCTAGAAAATGGACTTTGGCGTAGACGTTACAACAATGAGCTCTATACTGTATTTAAGGAGCCGAACGTCACAAGATTTATAAAACTGGGAAGACTTCGGTGACTGGGTCATGTGGAGAGAATGTCCGAGCATCAAGCACCAAAGTCCCTGCTGAACTCAAAGCCAATAGGGCGAAGGAGCTTAGGAAGGCCAAAATTAAATGGAGTGACAACGTCCTCAAAGATATCTCTGCCTTAGAGCTTCGAAACTGGAGAGAGCTGGCACTAGACCGAGATGAGTGGAGGAAAATTATCGAGGAGGCCAAGACCCACCAAGAGTTGTAGTGCCAAGAATGATGATGACTTCTTTACTATTGTTATTTGTTACTGTTACATAACTATCACAGTACAGGTTTTACCTAGTGTGGAGTTATTAGTAACTTATATTAACAAATGTAAAAGAAACAATAAATAAACAAAACTGCTCCGAAAACGATGCATGTATTATAGCATTCAAAGTTACGAAATTGTACGAAGTAGCGAGATGTACACACCTACCTATAAATTGTTATAAAATACATATGGATTATATTTAATGGAAATATTATTATTTGACGTTTGATTTGACGTTGATTATTTTGACGTTTTCGTTTTAATGAAATTGTATTGATATTTTTTATGAAAAAAATACCTTTTCAGTGTGAATGCAAGTCGTAGACGTAGGAATGCCAGCGAAGAGCGTCAAATTTAACAAAAGAAAAGGACAAATATTTAATATGAAGGGATCGGAAGGAAAAGCGAAACTTTGCATATGACAAGAATACAGGGAGACGAAGCGGCATCTGTAGCCGCAGGATCTGGCAGCAAGCAATGGTCGAGGACTACTTAGTTGTAATCGGAGGCGTAGCGGCCAGTCCAGCTGCCCGCAGGGCCTAGCAGCAAGTAATTGGCTATCATAGATTAGTAGTATATTATTATAATTCTTTAGCATGAAAGAATTGCAAAATACCTCAAGCTTAATGAAATCAATTTGTGAATTTATATATTAAAGTAATCTTTTTTTGTATTAGAATAGATAAACAGAAAAATAAGTTGATATCTATTCAAACTATTATGCAGAAAATTATGTAATTGCATCATATTCAAAATATTCATAAGGTGGGTGGACCATGGAAGGCCACCATAACAAATAAACAGTTATTATTCCTTTATTTACTGGATAAATGAAACAAGCAAATTATTACGTAATGCTTTGTTTATTATCCAAGTTATAAAACATTTTTTTATTGCAGAGTTAATGACTATTTATTAAATTTAAGTTTTATTAAATTCTTCCAAACGGCCTTGCAAGGAACAAGGCTCCATACAAGACTGATATAATAAATCAGTCGTTTCACTTAAAAGTAACGTAAAAGTGACGATCAAAATATCTGCTTATACTTAAACTAGGTACATAAAAAGGTCTTTCATTAAAATGAAACATTAAACTTATTAATATTTAAAGCATTAACTTTGTGGTTAGACATAATAACAGAATGTTAGTAAACTTAATAAAAACCACTTGTCCACCCACCTTACTCTGTACTCTATAGTGACTCTAGGACCATCTATTAGGGTCATTAATTAATTGTCTGTTGACGGTCTATTCGTTAAAAAATAAAATAAGATATAAGCGTACCTCATATGTGTAATTGACTGAATTAAGGAAGAAGACATGAAAGAATAAAAAACTTTATAGGACTGCTTCAAGCTCGATGGCTAAAATAAATAATGAGTTAAATGTGGTTGGCGCTATCTAGATAATTCACGTATTATTATTATTATTTAGAAGCAGAGGTTAAAATAAAAATTTAACAGCACATAAATTAAGGAGAATGAGTATGAAACAATCCTCACATGGATTGGACTATGTCACACGCTCTTCTAAGTTATAAAACATCATAATTACAACAGTACGTACTGCAAAACAAGCAACATATATAATTTATTTATATATGTTGATTGAGTAAACAATCCAAAAAAAATAAATTAATGATACGCTTTAATAAGTTTACAAAATTATTTCACAGGAATAATTTTAACAATAAACAAACGAAAAAATGTCGAGTACAAATTTAGTTACAGGAATTTAAATATATTTTTATAAAAATATCGCAAAATTAGGCAATTATTTGACTAAATACTATTTCTACGAATAAAATTAAACTTAACTAGAAATGTAAAAAGACTATAGTTTGTGTTTTTATTCCGTTCTTTTCTCTACAATAAAAAACATTAATGTTAATTATATTCCTCAAAATATCAACAATTGAATAGTGCATTGTCACGAACGTAATACAGTTCTAATTAATACTTATATTTTACACGAGCAATATTCGTCTAGTTACGTTACTTGGGAAACGCCAATTTTTTATCCGGCGGGTGGATATTGTACCATGATTTAATTGAATAATTTTATTCTGTAGGTAGGTAGGTACTGAATACGAATGAAAACGAAAATAAAATAATGTCGCGTCAACAGACATACGAGGCGTGTCAATCACTCAAAAACGTGTATAAAAATAATATTCAAAAATCCGCAATTCCTCGGATACCGACGGTGCGGAGCGATCGGCGGGAATTCGGGAGCTACGACAAATGTTGAATTTCGAGGGAAAAAGTCGACATTTTATCATATTTCAGCTTCACAGGCAGCATTTCGATGAATAATGTGGCGAAAACAATAAGGTGACGGAATACGGTATCAGGACTTCAAAGACGAAGAAAGATGTTAAGCCTTAATAATATCAAAAATTTACAGACAATCGAAGCTGGGCGCACTTCCTAGCATATTAAATCGGCCGAGAAAATAAAATGGACAACCGGATACATTTAGTTTTAAATTGCGTTTATATAAATGTCAAAAAAGAAAAGAAAAATTCTTAATATAATAATATCTACATATTCGCCATCTTAGTTAGATACACATTACATACATAATCGTGATATGCATTTTTCAGGAATATTTCTGCCGGAGGGAAAAACAAAGTTGTTAGATTTTATTTTACTGATGCCACACGAGCAAAATAATATTCGCCTTAAATTTTAAGCAATCACACTTAAACACGAACCAATACGACGCTCTCTGTCTGTCATCACCCTCAGCAGGGAAGAGACATTTAATGTAGTGAAGTGTGCTGCCTTGTATAAGTACAGCGCAACGGGAGTCACCGTCGAACTATGATAATGTCGTCAAGAAGAACCTGCCCCCTTCCATGCAGACTAAGAGCCAGCGACCGCCACACTTTTTACGTACAGTATCAAACCTGAAATATTTTCTGTATATATACATTGTAGTAAATAAGTTTTGGATATTATGACATTTGAGTTCGGGGGATTTGGGCAGATAACAGATAGTAAAACGTAAAAATAACAAACCTGGATTTTCATATGTTTAACGGCACTACTATACACTCATTATAATAATTGCCAGATGCTTTTCGCGGGTCATTTCTTCCGCCAGATGCTTAGAGCTGCGTAAATAATCATGTCATTTACTTTATGTAGCAAATCTGAATTTTATATGTTTTATTTGGTGCATTGTTTCAGAATATTTAATGATTTACATATTTTTTTGTACCTGTTATCTGCCAAAATCCCCCTACCTCAATATTATAATATCCAAACCTTCTTACATACTATAGTGTTCATCCACAGAACATATTATGACAGTACATGTATAAATGCACAAATAATGCATAAGAATTGTATTATTAAAAAACAACATTATTTTTATTATTATAAAATAAAATAATTCTACCATTTACCGTTCTAATTACCCCTGTTTTTTGGACAACTGAAATCGTGCAGTGCTGGAGTTGGATCACCTAGTAATTGGATAAAATGTAGCTACACTACACACATACCTATTAAAGACCGCACGTGACTACTATAAACATTACTCAAAGCGTGGGTCCTGCAATAACCTCTTCGGTCCTGCACGACGCCAAGCGGCAGAGACACAAACTAATTTGACGCGCTGCCGCCAAATTTGAAATTCCAGTACAATTTTGAATTGTGAACTTATTTAAAAAATATATATAAATAATTAGATAATGGAGTTTGGAAATTAAATATTCACATGTACAAGTCAAATTGTTTCTCATGGCAATTCAAGAATTGTGTAACGAAATGGTAAGAAGAAGGAATTGTGCACTGTCCGAATGAATACTTTGTAATATATCACTTTAGAACAACACTACAGAAAGCTCTAGAACACCCTATAGCACTCTAGGATTATCTACAATATTTGGGAGACGCCAGGAACAAAACTACAATAATCTAGGAGATTCGGAAAACCAGCGTTTTGCGTACATAAGTGGGACCGATAGCTGCGCAGAGAGCTTTTTGTTTGGATATTTTTATCGGGGCGAAATAAGCCGCGGAACGACGGCCGATGTGGCCAGTCCTTTTAATAATCTGAGCGACAGAAATTATGCGAAATAATCGAGCGAAGTACCCAAGTGGCAAAATAAATATGTGCGACTTAAGTGCGATATTCAAATGGAATGTTCTAGAATGATAAATAACGTGTTACTCAGCGATAATAAAGAGTTCATAAGCGAGTTATAAATTGCGAAATAGTGTGAATTCAAGAAAGTGAGTTCGAATTCACGGCTAATAAAAACAAATTAAACGGCCGGAGACGGATCTCGAACCCCGGGCTACATAACCGAGCTGGCTGCTCCACGCATTTCGCTATGATCGCCTCTCCGTTGACCGCCAAAAACATACTATAAATGAATACCAGGGCGTAGCAAAGACGCGACGGATTACAGCTAGTCATCTAATAATTTTAAGGTTCCCAACGACAATCGTAGGTAACTAAAATAATTTTAACATCGTTGTCGTGTTCATATATGGGCACAACAAAAATACATTAGCGCGAAATATTAATAAAAAAAATGGGGCGTCCACAGGCACCCACGTGACGGTAGGGCTAGTTCTGAATACGCCGGCAATTTAAAAGTATCCGTATTGAATTAAACGTGCGATAGGAACTCAGCACGTACAACATAGATCACCCAGAGCGTAGAGAGATGTCTGCGCGCCTTATAAGGACTTATAACCTTCGCGCTGTGGCAACAGCCTACGCAAGTGTTAGATCTAATGTTCCTACGAGAAATATTTATACGGTCGTAGAAACCGAACGGCATCATGGGCACGTTTGTATCATACTCATGCAAAAACCGTACGGCAATTTTATGCAAAACAATTACTTGATAAGTATGTGTTAAATAACAATAACATTTTCAGGACGATTGTCTTTTTGGAAATTATGTGCATACTAATTAATTTTTACTTAACGCGAAATTGTTATTAATACTAACTTAACTAATACATATAAAAATACTATAGCAAACTTAATTAAATAATTATTCAAATTGAGTGGATACAATTAGCACTCTCACGTGCGTGCAAACAGGCGTCTGCTTGTGTGAGAGAGATAGTCTGTGTTATGTTTACTGCTACCCGAAAAGGAACGAAATAATGAAACTTAACTTTTTTTTTGACAATTCAAAATTTCATATTTTCATTTGTAGGTACTTCGCGTATTATTTTTTGCTCAAATGTCTAGGTAGAAACTGAGTACCTATGAATACCTATGATTATCTGTGAAATAGGATATATGAAAAATTAATTTACGAATAAGTTCTTTGCGAACCTACCGGGATATGAAAGTAAATTATGTTTATAAGGAATTTCTAAAAAGAGTCACCGTGGTAACATAAATGAATTATTTGTTTGATCACCACAAGTATTATTCATATGAGATGAGAGTCACATCCAAAAAAGTCAGATATAAGTGCGTACCAAATTAAATATTTTTTATTCTTCAGAAATAAGAATATTATTCTCAAACTCTTTCCTTCCTTTTTGTGTACGAATGTTCCCTTCGTTTACACACGCGATCCTAACCTCAGTCCTGTGATCTTAGTGCAGCTCGCATCGGAGTGAAAGTCACAACAGAGAAATAAGGCCGACCTCAGAGTCCGACGACAGCGTCGACGTTACGGGAACGACTAAAACTGTGACAATACACACAATAATCATGGCCCGTTGTCAGCGTTCCGTTTACCGCAAAACACTGTAGATTTCGAAATTCCGTATCTCCGTCGTTGGCGTTGTAGAATTGATCGTGGAGCCGCCACCGCCGTAGGCCGAGATACGTCACCACCTCGCCCACGGATGCCTCTTACTCTTTTGCTGGACCACAGCGCAAAAGCAAACGATCATCAGCTCCCTGTCATCAGCGCACACCCGGCGCGGAACGGCGCCGTTAGACAAACTGCCCGGCGTCGCAATAAAGGTAAAGTGTGTCCCTAGTAGTATGTTATGGTACAATACAATACGGAAAATTGCGCAAACAACAAAACCGACTAAAATTATCGTAACTTTCTACCCTGCTTTCTAACCTACTCAGTTGAATATACAAATCACAAAAAATCCTTAAATAAAATATACGTTACGTTGCATTGATGTAATGAATATATGCATGTTACTGCAGCGGACCGAAAACTTTTGTAATTGGGTTATTGAATTGGGTATGTAATAAGCCGTGTATTGTTTTTTATATATTCTGTACTTAATATTCTGAGTCTCATTTGAAAGAAAATAAATATTCGTAAGTACGCAAACATATAATCGTGTATACCTAATCTAAAAGCGTGAGATGTCTCATTTTACACTGTATTAAATTTCAACAAAATATCAAATGACTGCGTGCAGAAATTTTCATTGGTTTTTTAAAAGATTTCACAGCCATCCCATATTTCAATATATGTATATATTTATTTCTTATATCAAACAAACACATGATTGCACATTTCAATTTCGGTAATTATATTTGATTATCTTGGGAGTGCTTTAATTTTAATGCGTTTTATTATTAACACGCCGTTTTCTCGTAAGGGTAGGCACATAAGAAAGACAGAAAGCCATACACTTCTGTCTCGGCATACTGCTCCTACTTCGTTAACATTCAATATAACGCTTCACTAGGTTCCCTCGAGAACCGTCCACCAATATCTAGTATATTTGATGACGTCAGACCGTTTAGGATATAAAGTATCATAGAACAACGATCACTGGTCGTAGCAGAACACGATACTATTATATTACGAAGGCAGTTAAGGCGGAGATTCAACGTCTTTAAATACACATCTGTCCAGAAGTGGAGAGAAATGGCGTTTACTAGAGATCTAATCTATGGAGGAAAATGTTTGAGGAGGCCAAGACCTACCAAGAGTTGTAGTGCCTGTATTCATATATGACTGCTATATTATGAGTTATACAGAAGATTATATTAAATCACAACAATTCATCGGATTGATTGTGCCGACACGTAGTATATCGCTGTTATAATGTTATTTCTTTGAGTGCGCACACTTTTTGCGTAATGTTTTCAATTAGATTAGCGCGATCGCTCAGTGTTACCTTACTTAGAAATGTGACACGCTTGCGTGTTTGGTAAATTCACAAACGAAGGAGGAAACAATGTTGTGGAAGAATGGTAAGTACCAAAGAATTGTAGAAATATAATAGATTTAACTCAGTACAACGGCCCGCTTTCGATACACATAATTATCCAGTTATTGCAATTTTTGTGTTAAATATTATGAATGATAATAAATATTTAGGTATTCATCAATATTTTAGGAGTTAGTTAGTTAGTTAGTTAGTTAGTTACTTGTTAATGATTAATTGATAATTAAGACCTAAAATATTTTTATATTTTTGTGCGATGATGGAGTTGTCATGGGAGTGTGATGTTAGCTATATTAATTGGCTTTAAAATAAACAAATTACAATAGTTAAGTTGAATAAATGCGCAAATGTTGTTTGTGTCCATGCTTAATGATAAATATTGTAAATTTTATCGATATATTTTTTAGAAATTGTTATTGAACCCTCTGAAAATAAGGTATGCGCGCCAGTCTCTACGGCGAATGTGTTTTTAAACGAGGTACACACGTACGAAATACATCGCGTAATTAAAAACTTACCTCAGTATTCATAAATTGTCCCACAACGACCAGTCACACTAATTTATACTAAGCAAAGTTACGAAATGAAAGAAGAAATTTTACGTAATGTCAATAAACGGCTTGGAGCGAAGCCCACGAAGAATCACAACAATACATGTCTGTTGTTCGTCTATCTCAAATTGTTAACGTTCACATCAAACACACATATTCCGTGGCACATAAACTGGCTAAATATTAGTCCAAAAGCGACGAACAGTCGAGTAATACGGAATCCAGGGAAACATAGGCCGAGAGGAGACAAAACCAACGATCGGCGAGGCTGCCTTATTGCGCCCGCGAGAATAAAGGCAGCAACAGGTAGGTTTTGATTTAGAAGAGCGAGACGCACGATACACGTGAGCGGGTGGACGGCAGGGACACACGACCAGGTGAGCGCTGGGCCTTCTCGGCTCGGCGCTTGGTGCGCTCGCTGGCGGAGATCTGGCCGCCATCTTGGATTCTGGAATTATCTCCGAGAACGTGTACACGGAATACACAGGTACTTGATCAGCCTTATCACACACGGAGGTTTCGGTGCTCGCTGCTCTTCGGCGCCATCGATCTATTAAACAATTACTGCAGATATATTGTTCACAATTATTTATTTATTTTATTTAATTATACCTACAGCATCAAAGTATCATTTGACTACGTATATAATATTTTATTTTCATATTTCATAGGAAGACCAAAGCTCCAAAGCTATGCTCCAAAATATTACAGAGAAACGGCCTGGATGAAAGCGATACCCAGAACCGAAGAAGATACAGCCTGAGAACGAGAAGTTGGGACAGTGCAAGGAAGAAAAAGAAAAAGAAGAAGACATAAACATAAGTTTCAATTTTTTAATAATATTTATATCATCATATTATATAATTATGAGATATTTTAAATTTCAAACATAACCTAGTTAATTATGTATATATTTGGCCGTATTATGAATATAACTAAAATCTTTGCTATTTCGGTACTTTGATGTTCTTCAGTTTCAGAATGAATTCAATCAATCAGAAAGCTCTAAAATATAAATAAACGTCAAGTTATTCACTATTTATGAATATGTTTAAGAGCTTTCTGATTGGTTGAAACCTGTCAAACTTAAGACCGCCAAAATTGACGATGTTACAATGTTATACAATAACGGTCAAAATATCGAAATAGTAATAATTTGTATTTTCGGAAGACAAAGTATAACCGTCTAATATTGCTTCAGGTTGGATCTGGTGATCTTCTCTTTAAAGTTATATTCCACACATCGGCGATTTCAGAGAAGTTTTGCGTTTAGTTTAGTGGAGAATCAAAATGACCCACCGCCACAGTATTGTTGTAACAATAAGGTAACTTATTTCTAGTATATCTGATTGGAACACGGAAGTTCAATTTTTGCGTGTAAAAGAATAAAAAGAGACGACAGTAAATGAAGAAATCTACCAAACAACATAACAACTCAAATAATAACATATCAAAGATCGAAAGTAGCAAATAGCAAAATAAAAGACAGAAATATCAAATCACAACAAAAAAACTCGTGAAATCCACAAAAACAGCACAATCGCGACTCATCTGAAACGGACTGCAACTAGATAATGAACCACAACAGACAAGACAACTAAATTTTCACAGATTTAAAAAAAGAAGTGACAAATACACTAAGAAGTACAAGCACGATAATAATAATAAAGAACTGTAATTAATTAAGATAAATTATAGAAGTCTCACAGAGACGAAGCTATGAATATGAGAAACGTGTAGAAGTATTTTCATACGATGGCCCAGGGCTAACAACCTGTATGAGCTGGCTTAAGTGATCTCTCTACACGATGCAACGTTCACCAATTCCATCGTAAGAACATCCATAGATTATCAAATTTTGAAAGTATATTCAAATCTAAGAATCTTTCTATTATTTTAATGGACTATGTCAGAGACATCTGTAGTCTTTTCTCATGAACACTAGTAATACATTTTCGAAGCTGGCAGTGGTACCTTAATGTAGCTGTGTCTTACAACATACCTACATTTAAAAATATCGTTAACAGTAATCTATTTTACCTTTTTCATTTTATAATATTTTTTTTATTATTTTATGTTATCTAATTGTTTATAGGTACATTTATGCAAATAAAAATGTAATATTTATAGAAATTTTTGTAAAAAGTTTTTTTAACTAATACCTTTCTGTTTTCTGTACATTACTACTCCTATTTAACAGATCTAAACTAAATTTTAATCTTTAGGACCCTGCGCAAAATAAAGGTACCTTCTCCTCTCCCCGGTAGCCTTCCGTTTCTCACTATTCATAAGTATTAAATTGAATAACACGTTTTCCAAATGAATTTTCCTCAATTTCACTCTAGGACCTTCTAGGAAAATGTGGCCATCCAAAGAACCTCACCTCCTCCTGTCTGTTCATCGTTGTTAGGTGATTTCAGGATTCAATGATAGCATTTACAACTTCCGTACATTTTAGATAAAAGTAGAAGAAAATAACTTTGCCATTCATAACAAGAGATAAGATTTTAGTGTATGTAATTATTTTTAATACCTTAAATATATACTATGATAAGTAAGGTAAGTTTGCTAAAGAGCTTACGCTCTTCATTGTTTCACTCGTTTCAATCGTTAATCTATATTATAGAGACATACATAGGCATTGATGGATTGCTTTCTTGTCATATTTACTTTGATTTGAAGAATTGTTTTTAATCCAATAAGCTCCTAGGGTCGTGTATTATTTATTCTACTTTCTAAATATTTAATAAGTTTTCTACTTGTTTTACATTCTTGGATACCTGTATATTCTTGGATACAAATCACACCTCAGAAATAAATGTAATTGAGGTAAGAAGGCAGGGAAAAAAGCCCAGCCAAAAATACATTACCTATAGACCAATCGTTGAAAGTGTTTAGATCAGAGAATAGTTTGCATTGTACTGACATGAATACCATTATTCAAAATATTTTTATATGTAGGTGTGTTATGAGAACAGAGTTACTGGATTTTGTACCCAGAGGGAATTAATTATTTAAGATAAATTATACAATTCCATCGTAAGAACATCCACACATTGTCAATTTTTGAAAGTTCAAAATTGAAATATTTCATATATTTGAAAGTAGTTAAAAAATTGAAAATACTGATTTTCATATATACATTAAAAATAATATTGTTTAATACTCCACATTAAAATATAGATGTAGGTATCATTACCAGCTGCGAGGTACGTATATTTATACTGGTTCATGAGAAAAGACTACAGATGTATCTAGCATAGTCCCTTCAAATATATGAAAGATTTCAATTTGGAACATATGTGAAACTTTCAAAATTTTGATAATGTGTGGACGTTCTTACGATGGAATTGGTGAACGTTGCATTATGTAGAGTGCTCATTTAAGCCAGCTCAAACATGTTGTAAGCCCTGGGCTATCGAATAAAAAGACTTCCATAAACATTTACAAATAGATAGCTTCGTCTCTGTGAGACTTCTTCAATTTTTCTTGACCATTATTAAAGTATCGGTTCTTTAGTTGTAATCGGAATAAACTTCTCTAAATGGTTGGGTGATTAAAAAAGAACGCCTGGAGAGTGTGAAAATAATAAACTTCATCATAAAACCTACATAAACGTATCAGAATCGAACTGCTCGAGAGCGTTTCGGATCCCAGATCGACTCGAAGCACAAAAAGTCAACATGTGATAATCGCCGAGAGGTGGAAACACGGATAGATGGCTTTTTTATTTTTATGGTCGCGCGTTTAGGCGCGAGAGGGAGACGGCGCCAGCACCTCCGCAGCCTCCGCGAGAGGGACGGCAGTACCTTACTTTGTAGATTGCCTTCGTGAGGCTTGTTTGTCCGCCTTTATGTCGACACGAGCCCACCCGAACACGGCGTTACGGAAAGAGCCGACACGCGGAAACGAACAGAACAAATTTGGATGTTCACGTTTCGGACGAGAACCGAAATATGACGTACTCGGCCTTACGGTGTTATGCATAAAAGGGTCGTGTCTAGGAAATTCGAGATCTAGGTACACATACCGAGATCTCGAATACCATCTCGCATCAAAATTTGTGTGAGATCGAGATTAATCCTAATTATTTTTTCACTGAAGAGGAACACGCTATCTTACGTGGATTAGAACAAGCGTTTGAGCCATTAATTAAAACTAGCCTTCGAAATTTTATGTCGCCGAAATTCGGACGTAATAACTGCGGAATTTTTCATAATCGATTTCGCATATTCCCATAAGTATTAACATCAGTTATATTAATTAATACAGGTGATGGTTGCTTGAACATTTTCGCCAGCTAACACATGTCATAAGCTATGTGGCCACCCTGCAAAGACTTCCATACATGTTTCAAATATAAATAGCCTGGCTTCTGCGAGACTTATTTATTATTTATTTATCCTGATTAAGTACTAGAAACTACATATCAGTGAATACGTGTCGTATTGAACAAGCCACGGAAAAAGTGTTTTTCCTCATGAAGAAATTATTCAGCAGCCATGATATAAATTTAAATTTGCGATTGAAAACGATGCAGTACCGCGCGTTCCCTGTATTTTTATGTGGAACGGGATCATGGACACATTAAAACAATGCTAAAGCGAAATCTCGCAACTCAAGGATAAATTGTTAGCGGGAGAGGCCCTGGAAGGCAAAGGCTCTGGCTGAAATATATCAAGCAACGGGCCCAGCTTTGTATAGTCGTTCGTACGAGTTTTGAGACGATCGACTCAATATCATGCGCAGGAGGAATTAGTGTTCAAAGTTCGATGAGGTCACACGATCTAACGCATTGACGATTGGAAAGCAGTAGCGGTTCGACGATCTTTGGATAGCCGTGCCGAACGTTTTGGGCCATTTAAATTAAGGATATGATAAGTGGCAATCATTTTATATGTGTGAATATGTTCTGAGAACACATTTACTGGATAAGTGCACTGCGGGATTATTATTAATTAAGATAAATTATACAAGTCTAAGAGACGAAGCTGTTTACATGATAAACTTGTAAGGAAGTCTTTTTATATGGTGGCCAAGGCTTACAACCTGTATGAACTGGCTTCAGTGATCGCTCTACGTAATGCGAGATTCACCAATTCCATAAGTAAGAACATCCGCACAATATCAAAGTTTCACCTATATAGGGACTTTAAAATATAGAGGTAGGTGTCATTACCAGCTGCAAAATCTATGTACATATATTATTTCATGAGGACTACAGAGTCTCTAGCATAGTTGAAAACTCACGTTCAAAATCATTATATTTTGTATGCAATAAAAAATATTGATTGATTTGTTAACTGTTTAACTTTATATTTTAATAGAATATAGTTTATATTGATAATTATAATAGTTTATAATAGAACGCTTTACGAATGCCTCAGTTATGCATACAAAAGATTCTTACAATTTTTCATTCAATACGTCAATTTAAAAGATGAGATTATTCTTAGCACATTAGATAGCCTCACTAAATCCGCCCTATGAAAAATTGATTCGACAGTAATATTCCTGAAATATATTATTAGCAAATATTATACTCAGAATATTAGCTATGTACTATTGATTGTACTACAATTTTTCAAATAATTAAGTTTAAAAAATATTGAATATTTTATTCGAGGATGAAAATTGCAATAAAATTGTTGTACAATGTAGAATCAATAATTTTGACCGGAATACAAATTTATAAAACATTTTTTGTTTGGTTGTCAATATTATATCCATCGTTAGTCGATACATAATGTTATGATTAATACTTCTACAAGCGAACAAACCGTCTTCTAGACAAAGTAGCCGTTGTCATCAAAATTTACATAATTTATCTCGATATTAGCATAGCATTGTTAGGTTCGTGGGAATTTCAATAAAAATATACAAACAATGATTGGAAAGTGAGACCCCCGCAAATATGGAAAATAACCTAACAGTAATCTGTACTATTCTGTGTGATTTTACTATTTGACAATAAATAATCGTATCATAATATTGTAGATAAAATGGATGTTATCTATTAGTTAATTGGGTTCTCTGGTACCCTCTTCTGTGATTGAATATTACATTATCTAATGGATGGGATGGGATGTAAAATAAATAACACATCATAGTTTTTAGCATAAGCATTTAGGAAAGCACTTAAATACTCTTTAAGTAGCAAAAACTTTGCAGGTGGATTCCTGCTTTGATAATGAGTCGAAAATGTACATGCAACCATGAGCTTATATTTATTTATATCATATTTTGAATTTTTTTACTATATTTATTACTTATTTTTTTCAAAAAGCTGAACCACCATTAGAGTAACTTTTATCGATTATGAAAAATTAGTGCGCTTCAATACAACTCAAATTAAATTATAAAAACCGTTTAAAAAATATTATGTTTAAATTTTTGCAATGTTTTAATATTCTATTTGAGTTGTATTGAAGCGAATAAATTTTTCAAAATCAATATAAGTTACTGCAATGACAATTCAACTTTTTGCAAAAAAATAAATCAAAAACTATTGAAAAAATAATAAAAACTTTGATAATGCATATCTCCATAACTATTGTCTTCTCAAAAAAATTTCTGCTTTGATCTCAATTTATATCTCATTTTTTTCGCCAGTCCTGAAATTCTAAAACAGATGTGTCATTGGAAAAATTACTGCTCCATAAATATTTTCAATGATACTTCGGCTGTCTCAAGCAAGTTGTTGGTCTTCAGTTCAATAATGATTTCGGTGGCTGCTGTTCGGTCTATCTCTTCATTTGGTAAAATAGATACAAAGTTAGTTATGCTTATCTTATCTGATCTCATTATACAATGCAAATATAGGTCAATGTGGTAGCGCCTATGCACGATCTATTCTCTAAAAGCGGCCTAAAAGTACGCTAATTATTCCTTTCAAAGTCGTCCACGCTCGCTCAGTCTCCAGTCAGTACCCATACATCAGAAGTTTGTGTAAACACTACATATTTATCAGTTTTGTAAAGTCATGCAGTTTCAGCTCCTTCTCGCTAGATAAATGTCCCGACACACGAGCGACCTAAACCTTCCCCAGACGCGCAATAAATAAGACAGAGCTACCGATTCAATTAAACCTGTAGTATCTTCGTAAATGTAGGAAATTTAAATGTAATTTTAATTTAAAATTTAAATCATCGAAACATTTGGCATTAAAATTGTATCGAGTGATGTTGATGATCATTAAAATGGATGGAACACATAAAGTATATTATCTCTAATTGAGTTTATTTGATCAAAATTGATTTAATTTTATTAAAAATTATTTACTTAATAAACAACTAGATTTATCACGTAGCCCAATTCTAGATATATTACCCATCCAATTAACTACACTCACCCATACCCACTCGGTATGGATGAGTGTAGTTAATAATAAGTGGAGAACTAGATATAACCATGAGCAGTACCAACTCAAAGATATATATAAGGTACATTACATATATCAAAATATCGAAGCGCACGTGGCTGGGGCACCTAGAAGGAATGGAAGCATGCTGAGGGGAGACAAAGGAGAAGTAGACCCAAGTTGAGGTGGATGAACTGTGCCGAAAGGGACTTCAACGTGTTAGTCAATTGGAGGAACATGGCAGCTAACAGGGAGGAATGGTGACGACTCCCAGTGGAGGCAAAGTCCCACCCCGGGATGACGCGCCGAAGATTATAATTATACGTGTAATTTAAAGCTATTTAAGTTAGTAAAGTACTCAAATACTTATTTAAAAAAAAAACGGTTACACAAATTGGACGGCGTGGACGGGTATTTTCAATCACGGTATGGTAATGGTTAAGAGTCGGTCACGAACCCCACTAAAGCAGATCGTTAAACTGAACTGCTTATCGCTACTCGGGCACGCTGGAAAACGATCTAAGAAAACTGATTGCGCATACGCTCGGTGCGGCAAATGCAATCATGACTGTGCCGTGTAATTAATAGGCTGTAGGTACACTTGCCAGTGTGCGCCGTGTTATCAAAAAAATCACGTACAAAATGAAACAAGAAATATTTCTCGCTGGTAAATTACACGTGTCAATTGTACTCTCGTTACATGCGCGCAGACGATAAGGCTCCGCCACACTTTGCAGACGTTGTATACCTACGTGAACCAATACAATAACACCTACAGCCTGCGAAGCAAATGTTATCTGCTTCACATTTTAAGAGGCCCGCGTCTACAGAAGACAACCCTGGGCCGTTTTGTGAGCAAAGCTTCCATATGGATCCTACACTTTCGCCACCCAGTTTGGCATTATTTTAATGCTAAAGCGATCATCCTCGCTTCGCCCCTGACGCTCGAGTGAGTGAGAGCGGTGCGATGAGGCGACCACGTAAAATCTCTTCACTGTCTTCCCAAATCGCAGGTGCATGATGATGGAAGAAGCGTGAATTATTATTATAAACTAAACACAATAAATTTACATTGACACATTCATTTCAAAGAAAAGAAACTTGAAGCAAAATAAAAATTTCAAATCATAGAACGAGACGGAGATAAAGTTCAAAAAGTACTGTATTGAGACTTGATCTGGAGTAAAATTCACACACCAGATAGTTGATAGTGGTAGAAATTCATATTGATAGCGATACTCGATTCTGGGCCTAAACGTCAACTAGAGCCATATATATTTGCAACTATTTACTCTGAAAAGGTAGAAAAATACTGGCAAAATTTCAGCTGGGTAGATTACAATCTCAACCTCCGCGGGTAAAGGTCGTCCTCCTGATGATGTTAAATAAGCATTCAACGAAACGTCGGGAATCGTTTCTCGGAAAAACATACGGTTCGTATAAAATATCCGCAACTATTTACGGTTAAAGATTACAATTTATTCTGAATGCGATAATATATGGGAAGACATCCCTATTGCGTAAATTACATTAGCAGTGAACGTTTCCCTGGAAGAGTGGAATAACACGGCGACTCTGTATCTTTTGTATCCCGGACAGCTTGAACGCAAGACGCCAAACTCTGACGTCGGACTCTATTTCAGCTGTAGGCAGGGTTGTAAACGGGGATTTGCGGTGGCAGGTACAACGGCGTGAAACTTTCTAGCGTATCAGAAACATTGTTTAAAAATAATTAAAATGATTTTGTAAAAAAACATGAATGATGTACACGAAGACCGCGAAAGCTCAGAGTTGTCTCCAAGGAATCATACAGGAGCAAAATCTATAGTAATTAATAAAAATGGTGCGTACCTATGGGATTTTTGGGTTTTTGTTTTCGTCTTTTTCTATCACATATCTCAAATGTATCTTCAGATCAAGACTTCTACCCGGTACTGAGATTGATTTTGACTAAATCGCCGAGTTTAGTCTCAATCCGTCGACACGGCCTATTAAAGTGATCGTATCTCCGATGTAAACAAGTTATTATGTGTCTTGTGAAGTTATACACGTATTATGAGTTATGAAAATCTAAAGGACCGCTGCCCCCCGAAGTAAAGTTATTATGATTTCTTCCTGACGCCAAGACGTGACTGCATGATCGCTGCGATGTGTGCCATATCGTGTGACTTTACATAACGCGGTTACATGATACAATCAGTGTCGTATTCAGACCGTCTCCACAGCCGGGCCTGGATTTACTAAAGGGCTACGGCCTAGGTATCAATTTTAAAATATTAACACGGATCAGAAAAATAATGTTACAATGTAAGGTATAATTATTACATATTAGGTTATTAACAACAAAAATTTCAATTAATGTTATTTTAATATCTACACCAACACAAAATTGACAATGTTGGAAATACAAAGTATAATATAGTATAATACAGGCAATAACATTAGTTAAGTAATTTTTGTAACAAGTGTACAAACAGAAATTAGTTTTCCTTTCAACGAACTAGACCCTTAATTACATGTTGTAATTGTTGTCATTCATTGATGTTGAGAAAAACATTTTTTTTATGTGTTTAACAACCGTTAACACAATCTTAACCACTAGATCAACAAGCTACTCTAAATTTTCCTAACTATCGAAACCAATTTCGTATTGTATCGGATTGTTAATTCCTTTCAATGTTAATGTTACGACAATTAGGACACCCCCACTCGCGCAAAATACAAAAATTTACTTAAATTCTAAAAATTATAAGCAATTCCTTTCAATTTAGTTTTCTTAAAAATACAGTATACACAAAAATTTTAATGTAAAATAGTTAAATCTTCAAAAAGAGCAAAATGATTTTGTGGCGACATTATTAATATAATTAATAAAAATATGCTTTGTTTTCTCTGCTTTTTATTATATTGAAAATATCAACATGTTTCAGGGCCAATGTTCCAAATGTATACAAATTCGTTTTAATATTAGTACTTAATTATTTATTCATTTTTCATATATTATTTTTTATTGTCTGTACTTCGATTTTTGATTTTTAATTTGTTGGTGTACATTGTATCCTGACAAACATTAAAAAACTAACCCATAAAAACCTAGTTTTTATTATACTCCCTTTTCCATTTGTATTGTTTCCAATTTGATATTCTATCAACATATTCCACTTGCTTTAAGCGGGGGGGGGTAAGGTTAATTCGTAAAAAAAAGGCATGTTTTTGTGAATTTTTTGTGACAACACAGTTAAAATCTCTTTATTAAAACCAATGGTACATTAAAGTATGACATTTTGTGTAAAATTTTCAAGACGAAATATTAAAAAATACGGCAATGGCAGCAATTATTCGGACGTGTCTCGGAAAAAAGTAGAATTGCGGTGTCCATCATAACTTGGTGCCAGATCATCTGAAATCAAAAAATCAAAATTCATTCGATAGATAATAGGTTTTCCCAGGTAACGCTGGGAGGGTTTTTTGAAATTACAATTTTTCAATTTTTTGGAACACTTTGAAGGGAAAAACGCGATTTTTTGCGAAAAATATCGACTAATTTGTTATTAAAAAATAAAAATTAATAACAAATTTGAAAAAAACTCGACAGCGTTACCTCGTAAATTATGTACAGAAATAGTGTTCAAAATTTCAAAAGGATCGGTGCGGTAGTTTTGAAGTTATGATGGACACCGACTTTGAAAACGTGAGATGTGGGGAAAACGTTTTAAAGCTTTGCACACTGTAAAATTCAAAATAAAACTCAACACTTATTTTATACTTACACATAATTGTCGATGCCATGTTCACACAGCAAAGAGCTTTAGTCGTCAGCATCTTTTTGTCCTTGTCTAAGCAAAACTCTTCTAATACAATAACACGTCCGGTAGTCCTCAGGTGAGCGCGTCTCTTAGCTGCCCGAGCAGGTATAGAAAATCAGTCTGATATCGCTCAAATGTTCACAATTTCGTCAATTTTGCTCCGAATGACTTGAAATTTTGACACAATATTCTTGCGATGTTATAAATTCATTTAAAAAATTAAAAATAAAATGCAAAAAAAAAATTAAAAACCTTACCCCCCCCCTTAAATTCATGTGGAAAATATATTCATGTATACTATTATCCTCAAAACTTATAGAATATTGAAAACGTAATAATTCAGACTAATTGAAACGTGGTTTCGCGCCTTCTCTACGCGTCGGGCTTCTTTCTGATTTGCATGGTGTTTCCAATTTGAAAAAAACCGTCAATATTTCCAAAAATCCAAAATACTATAGTTAAATTTTCTTAAATGAAAATTTGCTAGATCATTTTTATCGTCGCCACGAGTCTGCCTGCAAAGTTTCAGCTCGATTAAATCACGGTAAAAGGCTTAAAAATCGATTCAAAGTTTTTTCGGCAGACAAGCAGACGCTACGAGGGATTAAAAGAAAGGGAGTATAAATGTTTGATTGCCTTCATAAGGCGAAACGCGTGTCACAAAAATTAAATAAGCAGAACTAAAAAACAAGTGTGCTTCTACAAACTTGCTTCCGAAAATGTAATTTATAGAATCATATTTCATTATCACTGATAATATTTTTCCTGTTGATCGATATTTCATATAAAAAAAGTCACTGTTTCATTTGACGACAGTCCGGCTCGTGGCACTGGACATGCCTAATCCTCTTGGCGAGTTGTCACCACCCCGAGTCACGCGGCCCACCGAGGTTTGTTATGACGAGTTCACAAGCAAGTGTGCTAAGTCCGAGTGTGTTATAAATAATTTAAAATGTGTAAGTATCCACGCTCCGAGAAAATGTTTACAAATTTCGTACGCATTGGGTTTGTAGGCTTTTTGGCGCGTTTGTTTATAAGCGCGGCCAACGGAAAAATTTGAAACCTGTTTTCATTTTTAAGCGAGTTGTTTTTCTTGTGGTCGTGTTTTGCGGCTCACTTCACGATGAAGGAATATCGTTTGGGAAAATTATGCGCCGCAGACACAATTTATAATATCTTGAGAAACGTTCGGATCATTTCTTAAAATTATCAAAACGTATATTTTGTAGATTCCTGTACAAGCCGTCAACAATGTTAAGATACCTAATTTATTTTAATAAAGCACTGTGCGTTTCTACCAAATCGGTTGACTGTTTATGTTCCAAATAATTAGTCTATCATTAACAGACTTTATTATAATGATAATAAAACAAGGATAACAATTTGTCATAAAACTGATTGCTATCCCAACGCCAAAAAAATAAACAGTACCAACTTATTTATGTACGCTTAAAGCTTATATGAGAAATGTCACATCACCTGTCAAATACCAATATGTCTATTCTATCATTATTATTTGCTTTAGATTTTCCAGAATGCGTCTAGGCGTCGGCATTTTCATGATACTCAGTCTACTTTCATTCCTTTTTTGTCAATTCGAAAATAACGACCTGCCACAACAGACCAAACAACTGACTACTGACAAATTCAAAACAGATATGCCAAAAATGCTTAAAACTCGGCCAACTATAAAAAAATGACTTTGTATCTAAATTATATTATTATTATATTCCTATATTGAATCATGTAAAAATGTTATCCTTAAACCTTTTAGGTTTTTATTATATTTTAAATAAAAAAAATTAAATAAATCAGTCATACTAGCATTCCTAGTAAAAGTGCTCTCCAGTCGCTAGTAAACATTCCTTCCAAATACACAAACTCGTTCACTTGTTCCAACCATTCATTGCTTTTCATTATTACATCACACTTGGTCACTCTTTCGTCTCTCGGTAACCATTAGTTTCAAGTTGCTAACATTCATCACAAGTTCACTACCAACACATATTGTAAACAGTACATTTGTCAAATCCCGCCCCTACTTCTAGTTCCTTCAGTTCTTTTATGCAGTTATTCACGTACAAGATGAAAAGCCATAGTGGCGGTCTAGCCGCATTTTAAGTACCTGATTTGATTGCATGCGAAGATGTATGAATGTGGATGAGCGAGAGTTGTACGTCAGGACAGAAAAGTGTGGCGCTATATCCTCCCTGTTTACCCCCACGGAGAAACGGTGTGATGCTAAGTAATTTATTGAGAGCTCGCTGGGAATCGAACCCGGAATCCACTACGGGAACCACTGGACACCTCATGGTTCGTATCCCTGGGTATTTTTGAATGAAAAATATCATTATGGTAATTTTTGCTGAATACTGATAGTTATCGACAGATATGATAAATTGTAATTTTATTTTTTTGATCGCAAGTTCATAAAAATGAACATTGAAAAGTAAAAAAATTAAATTGAATTGAAATTCCAGTAAGAGAGTTATTTCGTATTGTATTTCGTATCGTATTAACGTAATCGTTAGGCATCAGAAATACATTAAAAAAAAATTGTCATATACAAAATTCGTTTTATTATCATTTTTAGAGCATTCATTAGTTATGGAGTATAAAAGCAAAGACAGCAATGTCAAAAAAAATTAATGCATCTTCGAAGATTACTAATTTATAATGTACTGAATTCGATATTTCATAGAAAACAGCCGATAAATTTAAAGGAAACATGATTTTGGAAGGGATAGATACATAAAATCTAGATTTCAGTACATTTTGAATTGGTTATCTTCAGTGACTGCATTCAACACATTTTCATATTTTTTTGGATATTTCTGCATTTGCTTTTATACGTCACATATATTTTAATTAACAAATTATTTTATTTAATTTTTGTGTAAATTAAATAAATTTAAAAATAATTTTCCTAAAAAAAATTAATTAAAAAGATTAATATTAATTAATACCAAGCAAACGACGCATTGTACTAAAAAATCGTAAGTCGAATCGGAGATAATTTTATAAGCAATATGTGCAAAAATTTTAGTATTTTTGAGTGAATGATGACTCAAAATATTCTTAGATCTTTAAACTTCGTGTAAGAATAAGATAAATTATAAAAAAAAACTTATTTGAAAATTTCATAGTGGTTTAAACCCTTTACATAGATACAATATAAATATTTAAATTTTATACAAATAAAATATTTTTATAAAGGGCCAAAGAAAGAATAATTTTTTAGACCTTTGTCTCTAATAATTTTTTCGAAAACGGTGTTGAGTTAGAGAAAATCTCTTAAAAAGTCGTTGTCATCTACAGGAACATCTGCGTGACTTTGTGATAAACATTTAACATATTAATATTTCTTAGAACTGAACGAGGACTAAACTCGGTATTAGCTAAGACTTGCCACG
The DNA here is from genome assembly GCA_016648135.1 of Agrypnia vestita. Classification (NCBI taxonomy): domain Eukaryota; kingdom Metazoa; phylum Arthropoda; class Insecta; order Trichoptera; family Phryganeidae; genus Agrypnia; species Agrypnia vestita. Next base: position 115,393 of record JADDOH010024820.1, read on the forward strand.
AGCCAAGAAGCCAAAAAGGAAAAAGGAAAGAAGCATTTGTTCTTTGAATTTCTGGTATCTGTGTTAACAAAAACACACCGTTGTTCCTCAGGCAAATGGAAGGAATAAGCAAAAAGCCACCGACTGGAAATGTTTGCTGGACCACGCACGAAACTCCGGAAAAACACCGGATCCTTTTACATCTTGGTTTGACTTTAGAATCGAGCACCTTGACTCTTCGTCAAGTCATTCTATATTATAATGGCCTCTGCGGCCTGGCTCACAATGCTTACGATTTTATCCAGCAAAGGTATGCGGGCAGAAAGATCGTGATGGAGGGAGAAGAGGATACTCAAAATCATTGGAAAATAACGAATAAGAGGAAGGGAGAAAGCAGACAGAGAACGGGACAAAAGAAGTGCAGTGGAGATGGAAAGTATAAATCAACCGACTCGTAAACAATTCACATAATTTTATTTATTTAGTAATCATTTCACGTAGGTAATAAAATAACGTTAATATTTTTAAAACAGTGGACATTTATATTGAACTTCGTCAAATGCTTCTTTGTAATGCACACGATCACTACTATAGTTTCTAGAGGAGCTATTTTTTATAACTAAGGCAGTGATACATATACTATGTGTATGCTTAACAAAGTTTAATTTATTCTAAATAAAATAATCATGTTGCACAACAATGTATGTAACTGTCATATCAATCAATAATATTATTTAAACGCTCTCATTTTAATTCAGAAATATATTCAGAAAAATATACACCTATTTATATTAAATGAGAGACATAATCAAAATACAAATAATGAAATTTATTGGACAACACTAGAACTGATTTTATTGTATCTCTAACAAATCCATATAAGAATTAATACCAATTTTTTTAATTTGAATTACTAAAATTGTGGTAGAAAGTTAATATAATTATATGATAATAATGAAAAAAATAACTAAACTGTTTTTAAAGTGTAACTAACAACGCAAGCGTGGTACAGGACATAAGCGTTTTGCGTTATATCCTCTCTGTCTACCCCTGCGGTGATACGGGGTGGCGAAGTTAGTTAAAAAACAAAGAAGGGAAGGGAATGAAGGACAGGTGTACAAATGGAGTAAAGTGCAGACAATGGACAAAAGGTGGTTATGACGCTGAATACTGCACTCGCACGAAACGCCATTAAATGTTATGTGTAACGTTATTAAATGTTTTATTATGTGAGTCGCATATGCGCAGCAGTATTTAGTTTTCGTGTACTTTACTCATAAGAAACTATTGTTTTGTAATGCTAGGTTATATAAACAAAACTTGAAAATGAGATATGAGAAAACGTAAACAGTATAAAATACCTAAATGTGAATATAGATTTAAAAATAACATTTACAAAAAATACTGAATATATATTGTGAAAAAAATTTCAAAAAAGTGTCTTTACTTCGATGAATTAGAAACTTTATTAAACCGTGTTAACTAAATATATAATATTATAATTCTCCAGCACATTGATTATTATTATTCCAGCACATTATTTATAAGAAACGAGGGAATGCTAAAGCAACTACAAATAGCATGAAAACAAAGCGTTTTATACTGAAATGCAATAGAAAAAAATATTGAATGACCTAAAATAATTAAAAACAGTAAATAGTGGCCGTCGTAGCTTAGTGGGTATGAAACTGGCTTCCCACACTGAGGGTTCTGAGTACGATTCCCGGTGAGGTCACAATTAATTCATGTGATTTACTCAAGCCTGTGTTTTGTGATGTGTTTCGCTTCTGTAGTTGCGCCTCTTGGCCTGTTGAAGCCCATCCAGCCAGGGTCCATCATTACGATGAACCTGCAACGGGATCCGAAACCTCGTCAAAAAAGGTCGTAAAATCATGGCATAATACCTCAGAAGACACAAGCCGAAAGATTCTGAGTGGCCGTGAAAACCTAAGGACATTCTATAATATTTTAGTACAAATATTTAATATTAGACGTGGATTATTGCCCAAAGACATTAATGAATTAAGTGGATGAAATTAAATGATGATATTCATTCATATAATACAAGAAGCGGCGACAGTATAAGACATTAGAAGAAAAATAAAAACACTTCACAAAATTATTTGATATACAAAGGATTTAATATCTTCGACAGCCTACCGAAAACAATTCAAATGCGGTTTAAACTGGAGTGCGAAAAGTTTACTATATAAAACTTTTAAATGACTAACGATTATATACTACAATATGTTTTTTAATGTTGAGAACCACTTCCAACCACGTCGAGAACAGATTGAGTGCAGCATCCAAGCACGGAGTGTGGACCGGTTGGTGGTAAAATCGTGAGTAGAACAAAACTACACTTCGAGACTCATCTTACCACTTAGAACATTTATCGAAAATTGGTTTAGAAATGTTTCTGAACATTTAAATTAATCATGTAGTCTCAGAATACGTTTGTATTTTTTAAACCACGATGTATCTCATTTCGAACCATCAGTATTTTTATTTGAAAATATACGATTAATAATATAATAATTATTGTCCCTGTTATGTCCCATTTATCTTAGAACACTTCTCAATCTAGTAAGGACGAAATAGAATAAAAGAAGATTGTTCATTTACTAATAATGTCTTTATAAAAATGATGAAGGTAGTCGTACTTGGTTGCTATGCAAATGTATAAGGTGTAAAGCTAACTTAGCTATCCTCAGAGATTTGTTTTTTAGATTAATAATGCATTAAATATGCATTATATAAGTATATATTATCAAAAAGAGGTATGCGCAAACAGTTTTAACAAACTATGGAGACGGTTTCATTTTCTATAATAAAATATCAAACAATAATTGTTTTCTTTGTAAATAATGGACGGTATTTTTGATTTTTTTTTTTTCAACCTCTTAACCCGTTACACAAAATTGACTTAATAAACGAAATTAACGACACAAATCAATATTTTAATGAATTAATTATTTTAAATGTTATTCTTAATAAAACAATGTATTTAAAATTAATTATTTGTTCAATAAACAAAAAGTAAGTTAATAAACAAATTAATTACAATTTTAACCTATTTTATTTAAGGCATTCAGAAGTCTTAAATAAAATAGATTGGTAAAATAAAGTAGAAGAATTGGTAATAATAAGTTAATATTTAGTTTGTTCGCTTATTTAAACGTGGTAGTCAAATAAAATAAATAAATAATTTTACTATTGTAGATTTACTAAAAAGGATTTTAAATTTTGATTTGTAATTTATGTAATTTTCTGTAATCTCTTAATCTTTAGAAGGGCGTTAAATATAAAACTAATAACATGCAATTTCTTTAAACGAAACGTAAACTTTAGGTACTTGCAACACACATACGAGTTACTAAGATATATTATGAAGTTTATGAGAATATTGTGCACACAATGAGAATTATGACGCAATAACTTCGTTGTAACGAAATCTTGTATTCTTCAAATTCAATAAGAAACCTTACACTACTTGAATTTATTTTGAAGTTAATTCCGCAGATTGTGTATTCTAGACACGTGTGAAAGTCATCAGAAAAGGCTGTAGTTAGGACGGGGCAAGGCTGGAAAATGTGCCTCACGTTTTATTAAATTAATTGAAGATTTTTAGTTTTTTCGAAGAAGTTGGGCCAAGAGCTAGCATAATTAAACTAATTATGTCATTTTAAATAGTGATTATTAATTTCTCGCAATATTGAGAATTCAGTGGGGCACAAAAACTTAATAACTAAATGGAGTCATTAAAATTAATATAATAAAAATGACTTATCAGCAAAAAATTGTCTAATGATTTTAATAACAAGTAAATTAAAAATATGCATATACAGGGTACCTCGTAGATAGTAACAAAAACTTCGAGGGAGTCTTCTTCATTCAATTTTAAATAGAAAATATTTTTTGTTGAAATGTCGATCAAAGATTGCATTTTTTTTTCAATATACATATTTGTAAAACTTTGAACAATCAATCTTTACAGTAATTTATATGGAATTCATCCGCAGTTAAATAAAATAACAAAAACTTTTCTTTTTAATTTCTATAGGCGTTTTATTATAATCTAATATTTTTCACAAGCCAGAAATATTTAAAAAATTTTGATGTCGCTTATCACAGCAATTGTCGACATTTCACTCAAAGCATTTAAAAAATTATTCAACATTGAATGAAGAAAACTCTAAAGTTGTTGCTTTTTGCTGTATATGTTTATTAATGTTAGTGGCGTAGTTAAGTTCTCAATACATACTTCTAAACCTCTGTTTCCCTCACCCGATATTGGGTACATTTTTTAAAATGCATTTTTTTTTGCATGCATTTAAAATGCAAAATTAAAAAGTTGTCATCTCTGTCAAAAGTATTTTTAGTTTAATATTGGTACAACAATGTTATTATAATTATTTTTTTAGAAAATTGATTCATTAATATTTTTATTTCCTGTTAAACATCTATTAAAAAATTATTAATTTAAGTAATTTAAATACATTTATAAAAAATGTTTTGTGCTTATTTTTTATATTTTTTATACAATTTAATTTATGGTGTATTTACTCACAAATATGCTTTTGTTTTTTGCGTAATCTTTTTAATTTTTTACACAACTGTTTAGGTATTGTAAAGCGTACGAGACTAGTAAAGATAATCGTATTTTTTTAAATAATAAAGTAGGTATACGAAATAAAAATTAAGTAGAACGACTTCGGTGTGTGTGAAAAGGACGACCGTATAGCAAATACCAGTCTTCAACACTAGACAGAAGCTTGGAATGACAAATAAACGTGGAACGATTTTCCTTAGGGATGATAGAAATAAAAAAACTAACCCATAAAAACCAAGTTTTTATTATACTCCCTTTCCCATTTACTAGTTGAAACAGGTTTCACGTTTACTCCACGCGTCGGGCGACGCTACGAAAGGGAGTAATGAAAACCATTAAAATTTCGAAAAATCCAAAATTATATGGGAGAGTAGCCATGAATTGGACATTTTTCGTCTTTGTGCTATGAAAATCCTAATTTTTAATTTTTTGTGAAAATTAATATTATTTCATGTATACTAGACTTTAGTACCTACTCCAATGCACAAACTTATATTACTTGTTTGATTTTAAGTATAATGATAATTTATATTTTAAAAATGGATGGAAATGAAAAGGACACGAGTGCCCATGAAGTGGACAGTTGCGATATTACGATCGTTTACTGATAAAAACAGGATACAAGAAACTGTTGTTTCGGTCTTTTCATTGAAATAAAACCTACGATAGTATTAAAATTATTTATATTTAAAATAAATGAATACAGAGATCCACGAAAAATACACAAAAAATTCAAGAAAGTTAAGATGAAAAATAAATTAGAAACCCTTATTACAAAAAAAAATAAGTGTTCCCATAACTCCATAACTGACGTGAGCCCACTTAGATTACACTTTGCATTGAAGTCACTCTCCAATGCTTTTGGTGTATCGTCCGCTGCATGCAGCATGCATTACAATTTTGATGAGTAGCCGAATCTTCTTCAATTGCAATAGAAGACGATGACTCATCGTAAATAGAAATTCTTGTGTCTGTATTTGAATCACTTAGATACCCTTCTATTGTAATTTTTTGTTTTTATTTTTTGTTTTTTCTTTTTCCTCATACAAAATTTTATTTATTGGTGATTATGCTGGATTTTCCTTTTCCCCCCTTGCATAATTTTTAATTACATATTAAGCACCCCTAAGCTCTTCGTCAGATTTTCTGTTGCGTTTGGGCATCATCAACCTAAAAAATTATGATAGAGTAAAGAATGTGGATATTAGAATTGAATGTAGTGCTGATCGTAGCATAATTCGTAGAATTAAAATAGGGTCGCTCAGCTCAGGTGATTTGGGCATGTTGAGCTTGTGAATGAGGGAAGAATGGTAAGAAAGATATATAATGCAAGTGTTGACAGCACCAGAAAGACAGGCCAACCGCGGAAGACGTGGCATGACCAGATTAACCAGATACTGGAAGATGGTCCCGTTAGAAGCCTCGACAACCGTTGAGCTTGCATGCGAAAATGTATGAATATGAGAGAGTTGTATGTCAGGACAGAAGAGTATGGCGCTCTATCCTCTCTGCCTGTCCCCAAGGGGAAACGGCGTGATGGTAAGTAAGTATGTAAGTAACCTAAAAATAAATAAAAAATATAATTTCCATGAAAAGGACACTCAGTGATCCATGAAATGGACGTCCAATTCATGGAAACAATGCAAATTTGTTAAGATCTTGAAATACACCAAAACAGTAAGACACAATCATGAAATTTACTTACCAATTTATTTTTAATGTATAGTACGTTTTACAAAAAACACGGCAAGAGTATAATTTATCAGTGGAATCAATTATAGACTTCGTTATTTGACAAAAATATTTACATTTTACGCGCGATATCTTCTCGCGCTCATGGTTGTCAGCGTACTGACACGTGAATGGTCAAAGTTTGTAAATCACGACGCTATACTGTTGCCAATATCAGGATAAGTATTTAGACAGGACTACGGTATTTAGTTCGTAAGATATAGTGAGTGTCCAATTCATGGGTACTCCTCCCCTACCATAATAATTTTAAAAAATTAAACGAAAATTTGTTAGATAGTTTTTATCGTCGCCACGAGTCTGCCTGCAAAGTTTCAGCTCGATATGATCACGGGAAAAGAGTTTAAAATCGATCCAAAGTTTTTCGGCAGACAAGCGACAAGCAGACAAGCCGACAAGCAGACGCTACGAGTTAAAAGAAAGGGAATAATAAGCTATTAACATTTCAAAGGGAAATTTTCTAGTTTCGATAGTTACAATTAAAATTGAATAGTGAAAAATGAGGTTTTTAATGATTTTAACGTTCTTTGGTTAATGTAAATGCACGTGATAATACAGCAACAATTGACTACCGTAACTTAAATATGAGGCGCGTTTATACGACTTACCCTAAGGAATGTTTACACGGTTATATATACATGTACAAGCCTTTACACACGAAGATAATCGAATCGACCGCTCAGCGCTTCACTGTTGAAACGTTTTACTGCGCGAAAATATTATGTTTCTTAAATAAGCTGTATACTTCAGGAGTAATGTTCCCATCACGCTGCCCATATTTCTTTGTGTTTCTCTGCCTTTTGTTTATATTTTGTTATTTACTTGTGATTTTGTTTTTATGTATTGTTATTTTCTTTGAATAAATTGTTTTTCGTAACGCACCCCAGAGACAGTGAAGTGGTTAGTGCAGTTTCCTCGCCGCGTCGCACGAGTGCTTGCATCATCAGCGGCGTAGCGGGGAAGCTGCTTTAGCATTAAAACAATGCCAAACTGGATGGCCAAAGTGTAGGGCCGATATGGGAGCTTTTGCTCGTAGAACGGCCCTGGGTCTGTGGTGGGTCCCACTTCACTGCCCATATTACAGGGATTGTGAAGAAAGAAGATAAGTAAAGACAGTCCTTACTTTTACGAGGATTTTCCATTGACGGCGTCGATACATAAACGAGATACCTATTATATACAGGTGTAACAGAGCTAATCCACAATACTTTATGTACAGGTGGATTCCTTGCCTTGATTATTAGTCGAAAATGTTCAAGCAACCATGACCTAATATTAATAATTAAGGATATATGCGACATTAAAGTTTGCATTTTTTTCAATATTTCAGACTTATTTTTTGCAAAACATTGGACTATCATTACAGTAACTAGTATATGTAATATGCAAAATTCATTCCCTTTAATACAAGTCAAATAAAAAGATGAAAACCTTCCAATTGGAATTTTTTCAGGGTTTTTATTATTTTATTTGACTTCTATTGAAACGAATGAATTTTTCGTAATCGACATGAGTTACTGTAATGATACTTTTTGTACTTTTAACGTTTTGTAAAAAAATAAGTCAGAAATATTGAAAAAATTGCAAATTTTAATGTCGCGTATATCCTTAACTATTGATGGTTGCTTGAACGTTTTCGACTCATAATCAAGGCAAGAATCCACCTGTAAAGTGTTGTGGAATAGCTCTGTTACACCCTGTATATGCATTAATTCGTATGACATTTTATAATTTCACCTTTTTATGATGTACCTATTAATAAATATTTTTAAAAACTAATAAAAAAGTATGCCATTAAAAGATTTGAATAATTTTCAGTTACTGATTCTAGATAATTTATTTATTATTATTACTAATTACTCATTACTAGACTATCTTTTCCTACAATAATTCTCCCTGAGCATACCGATATAAATATTCGAATTATAAAAAAAAAACTTCGACTAGCACTGTCCCTGCCTGTTGAGAGTAAATAAAATATCAAATCAACGACGCAGTGAAAAATGCGCGCATTACCACCACCTTTTACAACTTTATGTGGGAGGGCTGATGTGTGACTTGTTACTAGGTGGTCGGTTGGAAGGCCGTGAGCGAGGCTTTGATTTCGAGGCTTGACTATAATGGCGCATGCCCTCAAGTGCAGTACAATTCGTGCATAGAAAGACGTTAATCTTGTAGATCGTATAGTCTAGGGTTGACTGCAGAGGTATAAAGCTGAATATTTCATGTCTTAATATGATATTCTTTTCTGTCTTGAACGAAAGTGCATCGGGCAAGTTTCATGTCAGTCACGGAGAAGGAGTTCTACGAAAATAGACAAAACGCGGTCATTTTACATTTTTTTTTCAATTTTTTTTAGTAAAATAATAGTTTAATATGTATCTTAATGAATGCCTATAAGACATTTAAATAGTTACAACCTGAGATACGTAGGCTACGGGTTAGTAGATCCCTTTTCATATAAGACAATCAAATTAGTATGTGAAAGCTGTGCTTACGAGGCACATTGTTTCGTTGTGTTGGTGTTTATAACCATAAATACCAACACAGTGAAAAAATGTTCGTCATACGCATGCTTACACGTACTAATTCGATTGTCTTTCTTAAATGAAAAGAGGTCCAACAAATATGTATTTAAAACTTCACCATAATAATATATTATGTATGGCAGAACGGTGCAGGTGTAATTGTGGTGTTTAAGAAATGATTCTACATATAACAATTGTCAATGGTAGAAATAACATAACGTTATGTCTTTACCGAATTTACAAAGATGCAGAATGATATTTGTCACAGCCCTGCCAATTTTAACAGGGAACATTTTTGAGTCGGTCACTGACACGTTGTTAATACGAGCTTATGTATGTAGATTAAGAAAAATTATATATAAAAAAATCCTAGCTATTTCACACGCGTCCAGAACGTTCGTATATATATGAAGGTTAAGAAATCAAGATTAATTTATGGCCGAATCAACGGTATGGGAAAACGCTGGTCTGATCAAAATAAATCGGAAAATATTCATGCCCCGGGCGTCGAAACCATCTACCACATAGGTAGGTATATTTTGTTTCTTAAAATCCATTCTAAAATAATTTATTCATGTTCGTAATACCGATAAGAATATAAATACAGACACTCCAACTTACCACGGCTCGTCCCAATCCCAATGCAGCAAAAACACAACATGTATATATGTATATTTATGGAACACGCGTGTCTTCTGGATTAGAACGGTTCGTGGACGGCTTCCCTGAGAAAATCTAAGCCGACGTTTCGGCACGGAAATTTGTTAGTGGGTAAAATAAATTTCCCTCAGCAGAGATCCACAACCCTCTTAAAGAAAAAAAACCACTCGGACGTATAATTCATCTCAGATTAGAACAAAGCGGAGCAGGATGATAAGAGTGGCCGATCTCAGATGAACGGGATGAGGAGAGGACAAATAAGAAGAAAAAAAGATGTGATGTATTTAATTATATGTTGTAGTGGCATTGACGATGAAAATAAATACAAAAAAAAAACAAATCCATAAAAAACAAGTTTTTACAATACTCCCTTTCTCATTTTCGGGTTTCGTGTCTACCAGATGCATCGGAGTATTTTCATAAAACTTACTGAGTTGTATGAAAAAACCATTAAAAATTTCGAAAAATCCAAAATTATACTATAATTATTAATTTTTTTAACGAAAATTTGATAGATTCTTGATCGTCGCCACGAGTCTGCTTGCAAAGTTTCAGCTCGATTGGATCACGGGAAAACGGTTAAAAATTGATCCAAAGTTTTTTCGTCAGACAAATCAGACGCCACGAGTTTAAAGAAAGGGAGTAAAAAAAACATATTTTTTTGTGAAGTTATTAGTTTTGACTGGTAAACTGTAATAAAAAGGTGTAAAAAAAGTTTTATCATTTTGAGTATTAAGAAAAATATTGAGAAACGGAAACGCTACGACATTGCCCAAATATCACCCCAAGGTGCACACAAATCTTTCTTACTCTACATACCTGTTTTGTTATTTCTCGCTTAATTTGGAAGTTTTTATTTTTTTAAGTGTAATGATTATTAACGAAACTCAGTTTATAAACTGAATTTATTATTTTGAAAACTGTATCGATATTTAGTAAGTGGTGTGATTCAAATCATTATAGATGATTTATTGCTTCAGATATGCACCTGTTTTTTTTATTTATTAAATAAAACTATTGTATTACAATAACATATAAAAACTAATATAAAAATACCAGTCCGTTGTTCAGTAACAGCACATGCTTTACGTATATTCCTTATACGTTCATTGCGCAGACACAATATTTCTGATGAAAATGCGATTAATTTTTGGGAGTGATTTGGTTATCGTTGAATGCACACATGAATGAAAAAATGAACGATACTCCAGGTCCGGTAAGTATCGCAAGTAAGAATTGCAATTTAAAAAAATCTAGTAAGTTGTCATGGTTATTTGTAAATCTAGTGCTAGTGTGTGTTACCTACTTGTTAAGTTCACTGGGAAGGAAGGAAAGAAATTTTATTATATTCATTGACACTTTATTATTATCATTTCATTTGCAATATTTATTTTCACTTTCGAAACGTAATTTTGTGAAAAAGTATCAAAACGAAAATATAACGCAGGTATTGAATAAAAAATTTAATCACTGTAATGTCGAAAAAGACGCAATTGTTTTTTAATTTTTCTGAGCTAGTTTTGTACGTTTTCTACGTTGATACTTCGTTACAGAATTGTATATTGATAAAATGGAAATTCTAGGTACACAAAATTTTTTCAAGGATTTTTTATGTATAATACGTTCAACGCCACAAATGTCAACATGTTAATAATTATAGCATATATGGAGGTGCGAATAAAACAGAATAAGTAAAAATAATCCATGAAAGCATAGTTTTCATTATAAATCCTTTATATGCGAGGACTCGGTTTACATTTTATTGTACTAAAGATTTATTTGAACTACAATGGTACCACATTGGTACTAAATTAAATTTAAGTTAATCAGGAAAATCGTTTCTTCAGTATTTCTATTGGTATATTAGTTATTACTGGGAGTTGAATACGATAATTCACAACAAACAAAATCATTTTACAGAATAACAACCAACTTTTGTTTTGTAGCAATTTTAAACACATAGATAAACTCTGACATAATTTAAATAATTTTAGAGTATTTTAAGAAAGCAGGTACTCGCCCGAACATCTGAGACAAATTTGCATTTTTTGGTGTGTATGATTGACCCCAAATGTACCTAAGAGTACATTATCATCAAAATCAAGTCGATGTGCAAAATTTCAGCTGGATTGGATGACGGGAAGTGTGTTAATTTTCACTTCCAAGATTTTTCCACAAGAAATCAAGACCGACGGTAAATTTAACAAAAAGTTTTTTTTTAAATACGACGGTCAACAATTCGTATAAGTATAAATTTAAAATAAATAAGTAATTCCACATTAGAGCGAATTTAAACAAGGGTTATTATGTGTAATTTTGGTGGGAAACAAAATGGTTTACCGCTAAACGAATCTGTTGGGCCCTTGAAAGGCAGGTATAAAATCTCGGGCGGGGTGGATTCTTTTCATCGTTTTTTTTTGGTCTTCCAACACATGCAGCATCCAGGTGAGATGACCGCATCTTTTGTTCTGAAGACATCGGCTTTTATTTTGTTTTTTTTTTCAACGAAATTTGTTCTATAGAGAACCTACACGTATACTTGTGTAGGCAGGTACATGCCACATACATCTGCCTATGGCGGTAGATATTATGAAGTGTTGTTTAAAAATAAAAAGGATCCTATGAGTAACTAAACATAATTAGGTTTAAAGAGTGCATGATTTTAAAGAGAAAAGAAGCGTGCATTATTTTTTACACATATTTGTTTATAACTAACGCCTTTCTTGGTACTTCAACATATTTTAGTATAAGTAGTTATTTTAATAAAATGTACAGTATACGACATTTTTAACAAATATATAATATTAGCTTGTTGGTCTAGTTGGTTATGATATTCGCCTAGTTATTTATGGTCGGGGGATCGAGCCCTCATTCTAGAAGACCAAGTTAGTCGTACTTCCGTAGCACAAGCGTTTAGCAAAATTTGAAAAAAGTAGGAATGTACACATATTACCACACATGCAACGGCTGATTCCAATACGTATTCTAATCAATACTTATTTAAAAAAATACAACGGACTTGTACATGTTAAAACAATTATGAAAACGTGTTATGAAAACATATTCTTAAAAAGCAAAATGTCTTGGTAAACATGTGCTTTATAACAAGAATATGTTTTTCTTAAAGAGACTCTGTTTGGAACAAAAAAAACAACGTCTATTCTAAAAAATACGTTTTGTTAACTATGGGAATTAATTTTTTTTCCTCAAACTTAATATGAGTTTAGTTCATCTCTGTAGATTGTTATACTCTGTTTGAGGCACGTACTCCGTGTAAGCATCTCTGTTTAAAAAATATTCCAATATTTGTCAACTTTATCAGATATTCGTTCCTCGCAGAGAATACTACGAAGTAGCGCGTGAGTAAACACTAGTCCACGTGGGATATACGTTGATATTCTATAATTCTTATCTTCAGTGTGAACCACTCAATCATCAAAGCACAGGGAGAAACTATAACGTAAATAATCATCACAATATTAATAATGTTTTCATATAATAATTTTCCGCCTTAAAAGTAGATAAAATCCAGACTGCTGTCCAGAAACACTAAGATATTAGTGTACAAAACCCTTATGAGGTGTTCACGTACGCAGCGAGACGTGGGTACTAACTATGAGAAATGAGCGAGCACTGGACTTTTTTGAAAATAAAATTTTGAGGCATATCTTCGGACCGGTTCTAGAAAATGGACTTTGGAGCTGACGTTACAACAACAACTATACTCTGTGTACGGAGCTTATCGTCACAAAATTTATAAAACTGGGAAGATTTAGATGACTGGGTCATCTGAACAGAATAACCGAGCATCAAGTCCCTGCTGAACTCAAGGCCGACAGAGCGAAGGAGCCTAGGAAGGCTGGCAAGGCAAAATTAAGATGGTGCGACAACGTCCTCAAAGCTGCCTTGGAGGTTCTGAACTGGAGAGAACTGGCACTAAACCGAGGTGAGTAAAGGAAGACTCTCGAGGAGACCAAGACCCACCAGGGGTTGTAGAGCCAAGAGCGATGATGATAAAATAATAATTAAAGCGATTAGGTGTTTGTAAAATATTTTCCTACGTGAATTAGAAACTTGATTTCTTTAAGAAAGCAAACCACAAAAATTTAAAAATTTGTTATTTGTGTTAAAATTCGTGCTATTTAAACAATTTTTTTGTATTTGTTACTTAATAGAATTAATACTACGTGTATGAATAGTTAATTTTTAAAATAAAAATATCTCTTATGACTGCGCATTATTTTACGATTCCTGTATCATATTTTTAAAGATATACTGAACTGAAACTAAGCAGCCAATACAAAATAAATAATGTCCTGATGATAATTAATTTAATTGGATGAAAAGCGTAAACTATGGTACATGTACGTGAGTTTATTTATAATTTTATGTTTTTTTATTCATGTTTCGAGAGCGCCAGAATCTTTCATCGACATGTGAAGTATTTGAGAATGACTTCTTTTAAATATAATTTTATTAAATTGATTGGGTTGAAATACAAATAATTAATTGAATAGACAACCACGGACATAGAGGAAACATAGTTTATGTTTAGCACCCAATTAATTGATCATCATGAATAATCTCTACAATGTTAATGCCAATTTACAAATCAAAATATAACACAAGAAGCGTAACAATTAAAAATAAAGCACATACAGACAAATCAAATAACGCACAAGCCCTTAGAACACCTGAATAAATAAATTGCTATTCTTATCTGACTATAATCGGCATTCCATGATATCAATATTTGGAAACCGTGACTGCGATCACCATTTCGATACTACTTTATTTTTATTGCATTTTATATAATAAGACCATCTCACAATCTCAAATCTCTGACAATCTCAAAACACCTTAGGAGATGAGAGCTGATCATTGAAGACAAACCTATAGAGCAGGTGACTCAATTTAAACATCTGGGTGTTGAGGTATCTCTTAGGGAGAAAATTAATAAGGCAGCAGCGATATCCGGCTGCTCAAAAGGACATAATATAAAGCACATGCTCACAGATAGCAAGGTCCGAATTCACAAGACCTGTCAGCCCCATTATGACATATATAGAAACCAGGGCTGACACAGTTAGGACCAAAAGCATTCTTCGGAGGTCTGAGATGAGAGTACTGTGCACTGTAGCAGGAAGAAGGAAGACTCTGAGAGACAGGTTAAAAACTCTGAAATAAGAGACCTGTCAAACAGAAGACATCGTGAAATGGAGCAGGAAGAGACGGCGATACTGGAGAGACTACGTGGATAGAATGGATGATACAAGAATTTCCCATGTGGTTGCTCATAATATATCCGTTGAACATCGTATGCTAGGAAAACGGCTAAAAAGATGGAAAGAACTGAAACAGAAACAGAAAGAACTCAAGAACAGATCAATGATCTAGAGCACGAAGAAAAATAAGAAGAAGAAGCATTTGATATTTTTAATAGGTATTGGTCACAAAATATAGTAAGCTAAAATAAAACATCATCCATCTGTAACGTAATCTCGAAAGGAAAATACACAAGGCCATGCGAGACATAAAACCGACAAATGACCACGTAACATACAACCCATATGAAATAAACAAACGCCCAAGTGATAAACAGAACATTAAATGCCCTGCAGTGCTGCAGCAAGAAACGAGCAAACTTGCCCTTTTGTAATAGTTATAATATTACTGTACCATGGCAATATTACCTGCCTTACATCAAGTACTTGGACGCAATTTGGCATTTGCATTATAAGTCGGGTTTATACTTGCGTAGCTAAAGCGCTTAATCTTAATAATACTATTGAACAAACTTATGGCATTCTATTTAAGAATCGATTGATTATAATTAGTACTTTTTTCAGTGCGTGCTAGTTAGTATTCTATTAGATTAACACGCGTGTGAGGAAAATTTTGGGAAGTGTTGTTTAGTGTGTGAATAATACTATAGTTGTGGTGTGTAATGGTATTCACATGCTGGCGTAGGTCCTGACAAAGAGATGGGTACGTCTCGAAATCGGTAGAATAAAAAATCTTCACGGTTATATACTAACATAACTAACATTTTGTTAAGTACTTTTTTCGTTTTGCATGCATTATGCGGACGGAATGAACCCTTTTTATATTTATTTTAGACAATTAAATATTTCATCCTTTAGAAATCGGTTCATTAGCGCTGTACTTTGTGTAAGTAGGTAGGCACATATTATTTGTTGAATTCAAATTTTTAAGTAGGTATCGTGTAGGTTCTGAATTCATACATATTTTAATTACCAGGACGTGACAGGACTTATTTTAGTTTGTCGCTAATTGTCGCTCCATTTTAGTTTTTGTCTTGAATCCAGAGGGACTTCGGTACTGTTCATTCTCTCCACATGACCCGAAGTCTTCCTAATTTTTTAAATCTTAGCTCCTTGTTGTATCATCTGGGCCTAAGTCCTTTATCTAGAACTGGTCCAAAAATACGCCTCAAAATTCTCCTTTCAAAAACGTCCAGTGCTCGCTCGTTCCATATCTCAGTCAGTACCCATATCTCAGCTGCGCATGACAGCACTGGTTTGATGATATCTTAGTGAACGTTCTGAATTTAATCTGATTTACATTAAAAATACATATTGATAGTCAATTACATAAAATATTTTCATTGGGATGTCCTGAGTGCTACGCGTAGCTTACTTTACTGTAACTTCAATTATTGGCGTTTTCACTATCTCCTCAGTGGTAACAAGATGTTAACAATTGAGATACCTATGACCTACAAACATAATATTGTGTTAATAACTTCAAACACAGCCCTTTTGTGGTGACATTATAATTATAATTTATAGAAGCAAACTTTATTTTAAAAGTGGTTAAAACGAAGTTTATTTCTATAAATAATAATAATATTGTGTTGCTTACTAGCATACATAGTACGAGCGACGTGCGACTGTGGTCCCATACAGTCGCACGTCGGGATGACATATTATGAGTATGTTATGACTTGTGCTTCAAAGTATGTAAACAGTAAACACCTTATGATTTCAAGTACATATATTATTATTAATTATCAGAGTGATGATGAGTAAAATTATTTCCGTGCTGAAAGAAGCCACTTATATATATATATATATATATATATATATATATATATATATATATATATATATATAATATATATTTTTTATACAAAATGAAATAAATGAAAAGAAAATGTTATTTGGAATGAGATAAAATTTAGTGCGATAAGCATTATATAAACAGCTTCAGTTACTTACACGTGCATCCTTGGCAAGATTTAAAATACTGGATCGATTATTGATCCTAGGTAAAGTAAACATTAGAACCGATATCTTGGTAAACATTAGACCGTTAGATATACTTACGTCCCCCTAGGGATCAAAGACATTTGCAAGGACACTCACTCTTCACGTGGGGTTTTTCAACTTTAAGGATATCAAAAAAATATAACTTTGCAAGTTAAGAAAAATGCAAAATTTAATAAAAATAGAATCTCGGTGAATGTGGTTGGTTTTCTACAATAGTATTTTTTTATTATTATTATTAAATTAGCTAGTTTTCATTCAGTGTTTAATAGATTCATAAACATTCCTCTCAATAATACTGACTGCACCCTCAAATTATTAAATACTATTAAGGGAATTGTTAATAACAACGGTTATAGCATAATTGTAACATTAAAAAAATCAATGAAAAATTGAGTGATCGCTTTTTATATTTCACACATAATATTAGTTAAAAAAATTATAAAATTTCACAGAGAAAAATAGGTACTCTATATAGGCTCAATATCTACCAAAATAACTAAATTTATTCGACCGATTTAATTAATTTTTGAAACTGGCAATGGAAAAAACGACGCATCACTCGTTTTAAGCGTAATCATAATATAGATTTTTCCAGCATAATTATCATACAAAACGAAAGATGTACAAAAGAACGTGAATGCTTTCTTTACTTACAATAATAATAAATGTTCACCGTACTCGGACAAAGATGAATCCAGATTTGCTGAAAATAATTGCGAAGCCAAAGAATCGAAGTCAATTGAATTTAATCGGTTCCCGGAGCGCAATTGTCGGAATGTTTGCGCTGGCAGCCCTCGTCATATAACAGCTGGGGAAACAGCGAATTTCGGGTACAAACATTTCTTCTTATTTGTCTTGACGAGCGATAACGGCACAGATACACAACTCGTATGAAACCGCACACATAGAGCATACAAGACACGATCTTCAAGTCTAGAACCATGTCCAACAGAGTAAATTGATAAAACGTTTAACGTTAGTCAATATTGGCTTTCCAGCTCACAGTTTTCAGGCCGGGACAGTGCGGGCCCGACACAGACCGCCGGTCTTATCAACTGGCTGCACAGTACACACAAATACTGTCCACATTGCTATCGAGATAGGTACACATTCAATTAAGTTACAATCAAATACACATTCGGTAGAGATAAAATTATCTAAAAGCACGGAGACTACCATTTTACAGTATGTTTGAGAATGCAATTACTGGATTCTTTCCATAGAGCGATAATCGTTTCATCGTCAATGTGGACAAAATCCACTAATTATGGTGTTAGAACAGAATAATGAAAATATTGTGAATATAAATTAGTCTATAATTTTTTTTAAATAATTTTCGAGTGCATTTTAGTGAATATGTTAAAAATTCGGATGAATATCTTATATACATATTATTAATATTTAAAGAATTAACTTTGTGGTTAGACATTATATATATAAACAACTACGCTATCGTCATCTATAGTTGAAATTTTTTTTATTCCCATGAAACAGTATGGGAATAACAAAATTTATTATGTAGATGTCGCCGCTGATAAATTAGACTTCTATTTTTATGACTAGAGTAGGTACTAAGCAATATTATTTTTGATGTGTATATATATGGGTACGTCAGAATGTTGGTTAACTTAGTAAAACCACTACTGTTTCATGGGAATAAAAAAAATTTCAACTATAGATGACGATAGCGTAGTTGTTTTGAATATATGAATACAACTTTCAAAAATATTATAGATGTGTGGCTGTTCTTGTGTGAAATCGGTTGCATTGTGTAAAGTGATCACTTAAACCGGCCAAGATGGGTCGTAAGCCCTATGGACGCTCAATAAAATCATCCACACATAATTTTCAATATAAATAGCTTCATCCCTGTAAGACATCAAGCATGAAGCAGTTCACGCTGTAGATGCAGAAGAAGGAAACTCGATCCTCGGTCATTAGTCCATCGATTGAGAGAGTGAAATTAAGAATTTAATGAATTCTACAATGAATACAGAGAATACTACAACTACCAAAATATATATGGGACGTTACTTATCAAAATGTGACATACCGATTTTCGTAGTTTTGAGAATAATCGTTATAAACGTGGCCAGATATATCACTATTTCATGATAAATGTGTTTTTACAATTGTTGATATTTTATGTTTTGATTTCATGGTTTTAATATAAATTTTATATTCTACAAAACTACATTTATAACTCATTTTGACGAAAAACGGAGTTGCTACATTTTGATACCTAACAATAATTCACATATTGTACGTAGATGTCTCGAAGCTATTTTTATATAGGAAAGTAGGTATGGAAGTCTTTTTTATGCCTGAAAATTATTTTAATATGTAACTCCTTTTTATACCTATCTTTAAATTCAGAGTATTTTGAGTATGTTCAAATTTTACAAGACCACAAAACTGAGTCAACGTTAATCAAGATATATATTATAGATGTCTCATAGAGACGAAGCTCTTTTTTATATGGGAAAGTGGGTATGATACATACATGACAAAATTGATAATCATACTGCATGCAAAAATTATAGCATAACGAGATTCATAAAATTCCAATGCCATATGGCATTCAGTTATTTGAAGAGTTATTTGATACGTAAATACCAGCGGCGTGCAGTGAGAACAAGAAGCATGACCTTTATTTAAACTTATATGTAGAAAAAAAAATCGAAATGAAATATTTATGTGGCAGAATAT
The DNA here is from genome assembly GCA_016648135.1 of Agrypnia vestita. Lineage (NCBI taxonomy): Eukaryota > Metazoa > Arthropoda > Insecta > Trichoptera > Phryganeidae > Agrypnia > Agrypnia vestita. The sequence continues at coordinate 134,922 of JADDOH010024820.1, forward strand.
TAAAATAAATAAATATTACGAGGTATACGTATTATTTGGTTTTCTTTTTAAAATATACGCTTAGGAAAAAGTCACGCTTTTTGTTCTCACTGCACGCCCCTGGTAAATACAGTTGTTAAAATAATATTATAATATTATATTGTCTATCATATAACTGGTCTATTACATAAATAATGCCAGCGATAACAAGCTCCTCTTATACAAGGCCGTAATCCGACCTACACTAACACACGCTGCACTCACGCACATGAATAAACTACAGATTTCGCAAAACAAAGTCATCCGGTTATCCCTGGACGCGCCACGTTGAATCAAAATCACACAACGCCAACACGACCATGCCATTCTTCCCACGAAGGAATACATCAGACAAGTGGCCGAACGCTTCTACGCAGGCATCCCTACCCACTGCGACCCCACCATAAATACTGTCACGCTACGACGAGAAAATGCCTAGAAAATTCAGAGAACCGCAGTAATCCCCTCCTCCGTCTTCAATACCGACCCCCGCATGTGACGTAAATTAAATCCTTCACAATACAGCACGATGAAAGAGCGAGGGGTCCACTTGTGACCCGGCACTCTGATGGACACTAGATACAAGTAAAGTACATAAATCATTTTATATCGGTGGTTGAGAGATTAACGTTCTATAAAAGTAAAAATTTGAGGTCTGTGCCCGGAAATATTTCATACACATTTTTCCAGCCGTTATAAAACACATTTATCTAAGTTCTCAGTTTTCTGTGATGTATTCAGTATAGCATTTAAAACAAAAACTACGCTCTACAGTTGTGTACACCGTACACGTATTTATATTTACGTATGCATGTACATATATATGTTAATGGTGTTTTAAATAAGTATATGGATGAAGGTGTTATTCCCACCAAATTAATCTTCATTAGCGAATCACTTTGATCGAACCGCCTAAGTAAATACAATAATTGTCGTTCTGTTTTTTTAAATCAATTAATTCAATGCAGATTTTTTTTTTGGTAAGTATTTAGTCTGACATACTAGGTGATATCTTGACAAATTGTTTATAATTAGCGACAAACGTCATCGTGAATGGTAATCTAATGATATAATTTAGTCTTTGACAGCCGTATTCCGAAAATAACAAGATTGTTATTTTGGTTAACTCTAACTCTCAAGAATAAAAATGTGTACATAAGCTCGTGTAGTTATTCAATTTATTTTTTATTTAAATTCATATATTCCAGTTCTTTTACACATTTATCCATATACACCTTGAGCAGCCATGAAGACATTACGCAACTCTGTTTGACTCCTTTGAAATTGCATCCTGTGTTTTTATGTCTACGTATACGAGGGTACAATACCATTTTTCAACTTAATCGTAATCGTCGTATTGTAATGTAAAAGACTTCCATGATATATAGGTGTTCTTAAAAAAGACCTACTTCTTTGATGTCGAAGCGATATTTACATATAGTCGCGCAAACCATTACAATCTGGAGTTTTGTGTAAAATATAAGATTTTATTATATAAAAAAATTACTAATATCATTTCAGTTTTTTTCACATACATGTACTAATTTCTTCATCCAAAGATTTCAAATATTAAATTAAAGTCAATATTTTCGTTACAATGATGGAAATATTGGCATTTGACAAATATCTTGACGTTTCTCTATTTTTGAGTGTCGGGGTAATAATCACCAAATAACAATCTTGTTATTTTCCCTAAGTAAAACATTAAACTTATTTTTAATATTGCATACTAAATATTTTGCGTTTACTTGCATTTTTTTATCACATGTATGTACGGTAAAATATCATATTAAAATTTCTTCATCAGGTTCCATATATTTTAAATACGGGTTTCATCTTAAAATGACACAAACTAAATTTAATAAATCAATTAATAAATTAATAAAATTACGATGTTTCAAAGAAAAATATTTATAAAAATATTATTTGTGTGGTTTTTTCAATTCTTTCCATAATATAGTCGACAACTTTTTTACTTGAATAAATTAAAATAATAGATATAGCAACAGGGAAGAATGGAAAAATAAGGAAGAGGCCTATATACAGCAGTAGAAAGACGAAGGCTGATAAAGAAGAAGAAGAATAGATATTATTCTTTTAAAATTAATGCAAAAAAAAAACAAGACAGATGATCGCCTTAATATCCAAGCAAAAGTGCGATGCTTCTAGAATCCGATCGTGTTCGATGTGCTAACGAGAAAGAACTCAATGAAGTCCATATATTAGAGAAAACGTTTTTCTCTACACTCAAATTTTTAACAAATATCATTATTTCAAACTATTCAGCCTACAAAAATCAGGTGAAGATAATAAAATGAACAATTTTGAATGTTTAGAAATAAAAAGAAATTTGAACTGGGGTATTTATTTGGAAAAGTTTTTATCGAAAAACCAAAAAACATTTCTGAGCATTTGTAGATCTGCAAAAGGCTTATGATAGAGTTATAAGAAAAAGGTTATGGAAGATACTCTCTGGTTACAAGATGAACAGTAAACTTATACACGCAGTTGCATCCCTTTACGAGGGGAGTACTGCGTGTGTAAGAATCAATGGATCATTCACACCATGGTTTGATATAACAAAAGGTGTCAAACAGGGTTGCGTAATGTCTCCATGGCTGTTCAACTTGTATATGGATAATTGTGTGAAAGAACTGGAATGTATGAATGTAGGAGCGAAAATGAGTAATTTGATTGTATGCTGTTGCGTGTTTGAGTAATATGATTGTATGCTGTACGCGGATGATGCAGTATTAATGGCAAATAGCGAACAAGACTTACAAAGTCTAGTAAGCAGGATGTATGATGTATGCAAGGAAACTGACCTTATTATGAATGTAAACAAGTCAAAAGTGATGGTTCTAATTTCTAATAAAATTATTGCATTCAAAGCACCATTCAGCCTATTCCCCGCAGTCACTCTCCTCTCGATATCTTTCTCAACATTCCCTCTTCTATCGAACATACTTCCCAAGTACGCAAACTCATCTACTTGTTCCAAACATTCATTGCCTACTAGTATTTCACACGTTGTCTTACTTTCCTCCTTCTCGAAAACCATCACTTTTGACTTGTTTACATTCATAATAAGGTCAGTTTCCTTGCATACATCATACATCTGCTTACTAGACTTTGTAAGTCTTGTTCGCTATTTGCCATTAATACTGCATTATCCGCGTACAGCATACAATCAATGTCTACCGAGGCTAAACTAGCGGTACATAGAGTTCTAGTATCGACACTAATGTATGGAAGTGAAGCCTGGAGCTGGCAGAACAGGAGCGAAAGTAGTTTGAATGCAGTGGAGATGAGATTCCCTAGACGTATGTGTGGCAAATCCATGTATGATAGAGTAAAGAATGAAGATATTAGGAATGAATGTAAAGCTGATCATAGCATAATTCATAGAATAAAAATAGGATCGCTCAGGTGGTTTGGGCATGTTGAGCGAATGAATGAGGAAAGAATGGTAAGAAAGATATATAATGCAAGTTTTGACGGCGCCAGAAAGAGAGGGCGACCACGAAAGACGTGGCGTGACCAGATTAACCAGATACTGGAAGATGGTCCTGTTAGAAACCTCAACAACCGTTGAGCTTGCACGCGAAGATGTATGAATATAGATGAGGCGAAAGTTGTGTGTCAGGACAGAAGAGTATGGCGCTCCATCCTCTCTGCCTACCCCCACGGGGAAACGGCGTGATGGTAAGTTAGTTAATTTATTTGCTTAACAATATTACGTTCATTATCTCTTCTCTTAATATTCCCGTTACAACCACCCTCATATCGGTAACTTTTGTCAGTACCTATCAATTAATTATTTGTATTTGAACCTAATCAATTTAAAAATTCTATATTTGAAAGTAATCATTTAATACTTCACCTGTCGATGAGAGATTCTGTTACTCTCGAAATTTATGTAATAAAATATAAAAATATAATTAAACTCACGTAGATGTAACAAAGTTAATATTTTTCAACCAATTTAATTCATGAATATTCGCTACAATTTTAATGTCAAATTCCTCAATAATAAACCGAGTCATTATTTCGCAAAATCTCCTTTTCTAATACATGACACACGTACCGACAAAAACTATTTCGTGTCGCAGTATCGATGGTATTCTTTTTTATATTATATGAAAGATATAAAAAGACCAACAATCGAAGCCTCTGGAATGTTTAATAAATAATGCATTGTTCTTTTCGACGTATTTTTTTTGTTTAAATTAAATGATTTTCGATAAGGCGGCCTGAAAGACGGCCTCGGACTACCAAAAACGAAAAGTAAACTTTTTCTCGCACCCTATGATATTTGGGAACATTCGTACCCAACATTTCATATCGCGAGTGTCTTGTATTGTATTGGGTTCCGTTTTCGATCTGTCTAACAAAAACGTTTTATTTGACGTTAATAAATATTTTCGCAAACTTCTTTTTATTTATGGTCGAAATCATGCTGCTGAGGACACCGCAGACGTTTGCAGCCTAATCAGTAATTATTTGTACAAGCTTTTTACGCCAGTGCGTGATTGCACTGATCGTTCAAACGAAAAGATTTTTATCTTAAGTAGAGATGCGGAGGAAAATTCAAGAACCCCAATCGTCACAAGTCCATTTTCACTCCAGCTGAAGTATCAATAACGAAAATTGTCGCCTTTGAGAAAATGAAAACTCTGTGTTACTGGATATTAGTATTTTGAAAACTCGAAGTTCAAAATAATTAACCTTTAAGTATATATGTGGGGTATAAAGCAAAACAGTAATATAAAAAAAAAATGAATTCGAGATTTTATAGGAAACATAGCCAATGAATTTTATAGCAAACATGATATTGGAAGGGATATAAAATGTAGAATTCAGTACATTTTAAATTAATAATCCTCGGTGTTTGCATTCAAAACACTTTTTTAATTTTTTGGATGTTGCTGCCTTTGCTTTAACTTTGCTTGTACCCCACATATAATATAGTTAAATATCTCTTCAAATTATCTTTAGATGATATGCGAGAGTAAATATCATATTATTTATTTATTATTATTATTCGTTTATTCACTTTTTGTACACTGACAATATTATTGACGATTCCTTTCAACCAACTACACAATTTAGTGCAACCATTGAAATAGATTTTCAATTGTTTTCAATTTCAATTGTTCCGTTATTTGATAAAATTAGCTTCGCGATAATGGAACGAGTACAAGGTGGATAAGGTAGCGTAAAATATGACTTGGAAAATAGGTAGAATAAGTAATTTTGAAGATAGTTGTCGTGATGGTGCGATGTCTGTGCCTAGTTCATTCCACAGCTTATTAGCCTTCGAACGAGAAGCCGAAGAATTCAGTAGTATGAATGGGGATGAATAATGAAATACTATCAGCTGAACGGACTGGAAAGTATGGAAGCACTGAAAGGAGTAGAAGTTCACGATAAGATAAAAATTTGAATTTAGATTTCAGGTACAGAAGTGAGGATTGAAAAGGTATATAGATTAAAAATTAATGTTATGTCATTTAATATTTTTTATATTACAAAAAAATTATGTATATTTCAAACCTTTTTCGAAGCGATTAAGGACAATTGTTGATATCGGGAAAAATAAACAAATAAAACGCCTTACACGAATCAGACGCATGTATCGAATCATCCTCGCAAGAATGTTTTTAACAGTATATTTCTTTTATGTTTAAGGTTTTGGGGGAGCCCAAATATATTTTTAATTTATACAGGGTAAATTAAAATTAAATGGAAGAGAAGTGTACGTGTTACATCAGGAGGTTGTCAACCGCTGCTTCCTTGGCTACTTTAAATCACAGCTTGACGGCTAGGTTAATAAAACATCAATTTTGGAAGATGACTCATCATAATATTATCTTTATGGTTCACCACGAGTATGTACCTAAATATGTTTTTTTCATCGGACTCGTTATACAGTGAAACACATAACATGGCACCTCTCAAGAGCTCTGCATCCCAGACAACTTGAACGGTCTAACCGGGAGATTTGCTTCTACTTTAGTAAGTCCGCGTTCAAGTTAATTTTAAAAATTTAATGGAAGTGTACCTCGTAGCTAGTAGCAATAACATCGGGGAAGTCTTTTTTCATTAAATTATGAATAATATGCGAGACTAGAAAATATTCTTTACACTTTGGATTAAATGTTGACTGGAATGAATGAAGATAAGCGATATCAAAAATTTTATTTTTTGTTAATAATTTTGACTTTTTCTAAATTTAATTTTCTTTAAAACATTGGATTATTATCACTACAGTAACTTATATCGAACACTGAAAATTCATTCACTTTAATACAATTCAAAAACTTAAAAAATATATATATATATATATATTATTTTATTTTAGGAAACATACAGTACAATGTAATAAAACTTACACAATATCTAAAAAATGTTCATTAGTATGTTTGTAAGTTTTTTCAAATATCTGTAAGTTATTAGATACAAATTTTATTTGAATTGTATCAAAGCAAATGATTTTTTTGATATGAATTGCTCGCACGATAAGCAAAAAATATTGGAAGAAATAATACAAAATTTAAAAAAAATAGAGGTCCTAGGAAGGTGGTATTAGCGACTGTGTACGCTTGCAGTGGATAACTTTTAATACTGTAATATTTTGACAACACGCCTGATACTACACCATAGAAAGATTGGTTATTCCAAGTACTGTGGCAGAATCGGCAGAAAGAGACTTTCGCCAATATCTCATTCCAAGAATGCACTAGATATGCGACGGATCGAATAAAATATGGTTAAATAATTTCCGCTACAATTCTGGCCACGGATGCTCTGAGAAGAAGAATCTTTGTGAACTGTACTAACCGGTTATCAAACTTTAATGGATTTTTGCATTACATTGCTTGTCCAAAAAATGTATACATCATGTATACGTTTTGTGGACAGAGGTAATTAAAACAAAAATTGAATCATAGTCATGTTTTCTATATCTACGAGTACACCGGCGTTTAAAATTCTTACTAGAACGGGCGCGAAAGAGAGAGAGAGAGAGAGAGAGAGAGAGAGAGAGAGAGAGAGAGAGTGAGAGAGAGAGAGAGACGAGAGATAGTTTCGCAATAAAAAATAAATTCGTGTAAAAAATGTGAATAGACTCATAATGTTTCCATAATGACGATGAATGCTTTTTTATCATGAGAAAGAACCTTTTTGATGTTTGATGATATTTGATATAAGTGATTTGAATGAGAACATACATGGGCCACAAAATTTGATGTTTTTTGGAAAATGTATAGACTTGCGTCAAATTTCCGCCGTTGACTGACCGTTAAAGAAACTGAACTGAAACTTAAGAAAAATTGTTTTTTTAATTTTTTTTTCATTTATAGTTTTTTTACAGCCATATAAATATAATCTAAAAAAACAGTTGTTGATAAACAGAGCCTTAGGCTAATTAAAAGAAAACACATATTTGACAAACGGAAGATGACCGTAATGATCACATGGTAAAAATGGACTTAAAATCATGTAGTTAATGATAATAATTAAATCATAATATTCATATCAGAAACATGACTGTTTTTAAATTTATGATTGAAATTGAAAATGTACGTTTCAAAATATTATATTTTAAACTAACAATTTCTTTTCAAATTTCTCCAGCCATGCATACAGAAGGTCACTGGCGTTCTAATAATGCACCTTTTGAGTGAACTACATTGGCTCTGTTTCCCTGAAAGAGTGAAATTCTAATTGTGCAAGGCGACACCTAACATGGCACCTCGCCGCGAGGACGCCAAACTCTGAGGTCAACCTCAACTACAGTTGCAGGAAAGGTTTTGGAACCAACCAACCATTGCCAGAAGACTAAGATTATTGAAAGGGGAATTTGCGGTGGGAGGCCCAAGGCGTGGAACTTTCTACCTTCTGTAATACGGAACAGTGCATCGGAAACGTTGTTTAAAAAATAATTAAATCTCGTTTCCATAAGTTTTAAAAAATCATTTTGAATACGGCCACTTTAGTATTTAAAAATGCTGAACATGGGTGGCGAAAGTGTAGGGTTCATATGGGAGCTATTGCTCATAGAAAGGCCCTGGTTGTATGGTGGTCCTCTTCTCTGTGCAAATGATCAATTTTTATTATTGTTTTCGGGAAATCGTCCGCAATAAAGTATTCTACTACTGGTACTGGTACAGCATCTGTTTATCGTTGTCACCAGGAAATATCGGCTAAATGTTTGTAAATTGTAAACTATGTTTTGTAAATAAACAGTTGACATAAACATTGATAAAGATATGGAAAATTGCCAATCAGCAGATTTGTAATAATAACTTTATTATTGGATATTATTGAATAACACTTTTATCGCTGTGTGTTTAATAATTAAATCATGAAACACTTTTCCAGGAATTATTATTATAGTTATACTATAGTTATTTGTTTAACCGTAGTTATCGTACTAAAAATATTTGTAAACAAGAACAAACAATTAATGTTAGTAATGGTTTTCGCTAATAATTATTTTAAACCAGAGATATTTGACGTTTAGTTTCAACTTCTGACCACACAACAGTTGAAATATTATCGTATAGGTATTTTACAGCAGTTTTGGGTTATTATGGCATGCTGTTTGTTTTCGATTGAGATAAATAGTGAAGTTCGTGAAAAATATTCAATATAAATATTATGGGTAAATAATAAATAAAAAGTACTAACCGTAAAATGTTGGCCAACTGACAGCTAGAGAGGAGTGGACAAGCCTTAAATGGTTCAGCTTTCTGATGCGTTGTCTTATGATGAACTGGATCTCGATGCAGTATTTTTGTATATTTACAGCATCGTTAATTGCAGCATTGTCAATAATCAACTGTAAATGTGGCATTCCTTGAAGAAACTCATAAATAAAAAAATCTTAAAACCAAGTTTTTTTTTGACGTCAAATAATTATGGCTGCCCTCGTGGCCCAGGTCACACTTAATCTATGTGATTTACTCAAGCCTGGGTATTTCGCTTCTGTAAATGGATCTCTTGGCCTGTTGAAACGAAAAATTAAAAAAAAAATAGTAAAAAAAATCATTAAAATATATATATTTCTTATAGAGTAGGAGTATATATATAAAATATATATATTTTTTTTATAGAGTAGGAGCCAGCGACCACAATCGGTATAAAAATATAAGGTATCGGGTAATATCCTACTTGTAATAATTTCGTTGTCTATCCGTCCGTCCGTCTGTCTGTACCCGTAACTTCGTGTAACGTCTGTAGCTTCTTTATAGTATTTTTTTTTTAAATATAAATAAATACATATTTATTTCTTGGGAACCGACATGTTAAAGTACTGTCATTTTTGACGGGTTACAGCTAATTGTTGAAAAATGAACCGAATAAAATATATAAAATTAAGATTTGTCACTATAACATAAATGACATGATTATTTCGATGGTCCTAACTTATACTGTCGAATTTGTAAAAAAAATGATTTTCGTTTTATTATTTTAAACCATCCGATTTACTCTATATTTTCGGATAATGTTAGAAAACGGTTTACTTTTCCTTTACTACAGCTTGACACGTTTTTTTTTTTAACTTTCTCCGAAAATATAGAGTATATTGAAAGTTTTAAGAGAGTAAAACGGAAAAATATTTTTTTTCAGATGCGAAAGTGTACGTAGGGACCGTCGATTTATATAGCTGCAAAGCATTTAGCGGAAGAAATGACCCGCGAAAAGCATCTGGAAATGATTAATGTGAGTGTATAGTACTGTCCCGTTAAACATATAAAAAAATTAGGCTTGTTATTTTTAGTTTTACTTACTCACTTTTTGTACCTGAATTATGTGTTATCTGCCAAAATCCCCCGGACCCAAAAGTCATAATATCCAAACCGCTAGTGTATATCTACAGAAAATATTTCAGGTTTGACAACTATAACGTAAGTCTGGCGGTAGATGGCTCTTAGTCTATTAGATCTTTATGTGGAAATATGCTTATATCATTTAAAAAAAAGATTTTAATACTTCACAGGCGACGAGACCCAATTACTATGGCGAAATGTATCACAAAAATACCTGATATTGTGACCTCATCGGGAATCGAACCCGAAACCCCCAGTATGAGAAACACAACTGAATATAATAACTGAATAAATTTTGGATACATATAAAAATTAAAATACATTTTTCTGCAATGTTAAAAATAAAACAATATTAAGAATTAGAAATTAAACATAAAAAAGCATATACAAATAGGTGTTTAGACCATGAGTAAGTATGGTTTCGTGAAATCATTCAACTGTAATAAATTTATCCCACAATTTGTAGAATCCGCAATAAATTAATTCATTCAAACAATAAATCGTCGTGTCAAACAGATCTTAATACGAAAACAAGTTTAATTTGCACTTACTAATGGTGGACGAATGCCTTGCTCACCCAACCAGGTCTTACCTGAAACAAAAAAGAAATTAATATATTAAAAGATTATACTAATAAATCATTGCACGCAAATAATTTGATTATAAAATGTCTTATTTTGAATATTTATTTAATTATAGAAAAATCTAAATCCATATTATGCAAAAAAAAAACACTCATAAAATTCAATTCCATCATTTTCGAATAGGTAAAGAAAGAAAGAAGAGATTAGGAAAATGATGAAAGAAACAAGGAAAATAAGTCGTAGTTAAACAAATATTCATAACGATCCATCTTTACAAAACATCGCGTAGCGTAGCATTTTATATAAAAGTGCAAGATGGCAAGAGAGAATGGAAACTTTCGAGAAATTAGTTGGATGTCAAGTTAACGAAATGATAACATTTTGGAAGAAATATTAGACGATTTATTCTGAGGACGATAACAAACTGACGCGGATAATGTTTGAAAGAAAAAAAAGAAGAGGAAGAATATAATATAATGAGCTAAATGCTGGAGCGGAACAAACGTCGAAGTCACTGAGAAGTAAAAGACTTAAATATAAAAGGAATAAAATAGCGATCGATGGAGAACTACCGCTGAGCGAATATCCCTTAAGAAGGTATTACGCAAAGGCCGCCCTTCAAGGTTACTCATATGTCAAGGACCCATGCTTGAGAATTTTTCCGATCCTCTTTAAATCAGCTTTACCTCTACCTTTCTTCACAGTTTTGTTTATGAAATATTTCACATGTGCACACATTTAGTAAATACTGTGTCTGGTAATTATTAAATTATTTTATAGATATTAATTATGGATACAGTTAGTGATATACGTGTACGTGTGATTATTTACACATATTTTGTTAAATTATAGTGAACTATTAGGGCAGCTGGTAGGCGAATACTAACGAAGCATGAATGATTTCAAATTTGAATTTTCGTTTCTTCACTGGATGAGATTTTAGTGGTGAGAGAACGGACGCCCAATAGGCGATACTAGAATTCATCAATTTATAATATTTGATATTTAAAATCTAATAAATTGCTGGCTAAACAAATAAGTTCATTAACATGTGAACATCAAACCCATGTTCAACGTGCATACCTCTATATGTACCACTGGGCCGTCCTTCAAACAACCACGAATATTCCAATATAATTTGTAAATACGGTCAACAAATTAGCAGGTGTTTCTTACGTGATTCAACACTCAAACAGACGAACGAGGCGCTTTGCAGAAAGGCACAAAACATTTTATAAGCGTTCTGAGAGCCCTGCCAAAGAAAATATTTGTCAAAAGTGTCGATCGCCGCTAAATATTTGCCTTTGGACATGAGCACAGATGCGCCCAATTAGTATGCCGGCGTTATAAAATAACGACCAACGGAATGCTTTTTAATGCCGGCGTAACGGACTAAACACGCTGTCAAATTTTACGTGTGTTTCGAGTTCAAATAACGATAAATTTAGAAAAACAAATTAATCTTGGCCAAGCAACTTATAAAAAGAGGAATGTACATATTATCATATTATGTAGGTACCATCAATTATTGGCTTCAGATTTGATTTAAATTGAAAAAAGTTCAAACTTGACGGATGGCGGCGGGATCGATAATAAATTACTATAGATCCGATCATTTTGAAAATAGCGTATTCATAATTTAAAGTTCACTTTTTGTGGTAATCAATTATTCCAACCATTGACGAATTATTTGTTAGATTTTAGAACGCATCGTATTCATAATTTCCGCATGGCGTCCATGAACAGCAATATAAAAATATGATACAAAGTTTCTTAACTATAACTAAGCTAAGGAGATAAGCTGTGTCGTGTTCAATAACAACATGATCCGGAAAAGTTTTCATCTTTTAATATTTAAATCTGAAAAGTGAATCAACACGCTAAACCTTTCAAGGTGGGTTAAACCACGAGCGGTATTACGCGCACTTCGCGCACATTGCAGACGCAGGATAAAATACGAATTTCAATGTCATATATTTGACATCATTCAACAGACTTCTAAGTGGTGGCCCTTGTGTGAAATATGGCTAAAAAAGTTTATTTTTTGGACCCCCTACTCCTACACATAGAAAAATCACAAATGAGGTGGCTTGGACGTGCGCTAAGAATGCCAGAGGAACGATTACCAAGAAAAAATCTCTCGACAACCCCGGAAGGAAGACGGTCGGTGAGTCGCCCCAGATTAAGCAACCAAAATGTGTATGAAAACATAATGGGTCTAGACTAGACTGGTTGACTCTTGCGGAAGCAGCGCAAGACAGGGGAATATGGAAGCACCTTGTCGTGTCTTTGGGCCTCCGAATCTACTAGGATAAGGAGACGAATATGACGATGATAATATAAAGCTATTAAAATATTTATATCAAAATTATCATCATTCATTTTCTATCAACTACTGGATGAAGGTCTTCCCAAGAATCTCCCACTTTCTCGTCTTCTCTTAAGGGGTTCCGCATCTTTGGGGCATCAAAATACACATACAAATTGATTTTTTTAAAGTAACTATTGCACATATGAAGATCATTTTATTATCATTGTTTACAGCCACATTGGTTAATATCCTCCATTAACAAAATATGATGAAAATTTCAAAATAGCGGAGTTTTGTGCTGTCCCGAAAAGATCTTTGTCCGTGACGCGCGCAGCTGGTGGAGATAGTCAATTCGCCAGGGTTTGATGAAAAGAAAAAATAATTATTTTCTTGTTAGACGATGTATCGAAAAAAAAAGTGCAATAATGCAAATAATTTTCTCTTTTTTCCTTAAAAAATCCTAAAAAAGTTAAAAATTCACAATAAGTAAACGGCGCATTTTAATAATAGATAATGCTATTAGAAAGATGTGTGCAAAATTTGAACAAAATCGGTCCAATAATTATTGAGATATCATCTCTAAAAGTCTGATAAAAAGAAAAAAACGCAAATTAATAATATAATTCATTTTAAAATTTACCTACCATGCTAGCTTCAGATTGCTGTAATTTTTGTTAGTTATTAATCAATTATTATTGGCGCTTCGAGCTATAAAATAAAGCATGCATTAAAAATGAGAAAAATTCAAGGCGAATTTTCATTTCATTTCATTCAAAAATATCGCGCATCCCCTTTGTCATAAGTTTTAGAAGTATGCATTGTCTTTATTGCGAGAATAAGAGGTAATCACGGTACCATATTTAAATTATGACTGAAGGGTGGGTAATTTGTAAAACACACATTTTACTGACTTGGAACAGTGGTAAATAAATCTCAACTGTTGTGAATATGACTATATTATGTTTACGAATGCGCTTAAATTGAACCCAACGAAAGAGGAATGTCGTTTATCTTTCTTGTAATATTTGCACGGATGGAGTTATGTTGTTTTCCAAATGACCGATTGTGTCGACGTCGAGCGTATCACGAGAAATAGGAATTTTGTGCTTATTTATGTATAGTTAAGAATAAATGCCTACAAATATGCATACATGTATACATTGTGGGGTATAAAAACAAAGGCAGCAATATGCAAAAAAAAATACAATCATCGAGGATCGCTTTATCATGTACTGAATTCGAGATATTATAGGAAACACAGCCTATAAATTGATGGGAAACGTGATTTTGGAAGGGATGTATACACAAAATCTAGAATTCAGTACATTTTAAATTAGTAATCCTCGGTGACTGCATTTAAAACATTTTTAAATTTTTTTTGGATATTGCTGCGTTTGCTTTTGTACTCCACAATATAGGAGATGTTTGCTTGGGTTTCTAGGTAATTATAATATAGGACAAGTAAAAATAAAAATTGGGTGCGAGTACAGTACGCGCGTTAAAAGTTAAACTTCTTTGGCGTACATACGTACAATACGTAAATAAACCACATGCTGTGTTATACACTTTATTCTCTTTGACGGCTAAATTAAAATGTTGCGCGCGGATTTTGTCGCATATACAAATTTAACCAAAGAACCAACATCAAAAATATATATTTTATCATTCATATTCAGCGACTTTAACTCGTATGTGGTTTCACTTTACAGACTAAATTAAAAATTATCCGGCTACTTCGAATCGAAATTTTTGTGGTCAGTTTGTAATGTATTCTGTAAATGGGATGTTCTCGGACGTGGAGTATCAAACACATTAACCCGTAGAGGGTAAAAAGATTTTTTTAATAGTAAATTTTTATATCAATAAATAAATATTTATTCCTTAGGAACCAACATGTAAAAGTAATGTCATTTTTGACGGGTTACAGCTAATACATGTATAAACTCCTCTGCACACCTCTTATGCTCACCCCAGCACTTGTACAGATCTTTATATTTTGTCTTGTTCTCTTCAACCACCGTCTGAATTTTATTTCATGCTTGAGTTGAGTTTTTCGTGGAAATATTTATTTATCATTGGTGTCTATAAAGATAGTGACTTTCCACCTTTATGCATCTTCTTACGCACGCTTTTTGGTTGCTGGTAGCAGGAAAATCGTCGAATTTTTGGTTTATCTGATGATGCCAGGTCTTTCGAGGACGCCCTCTCTTTCTGCTCTCCTCGCTTGCATGTTTCACACGACCAAATCATCTTCATGTTCAACAACGTTCTTATATATCGTACTCCAACCAGCGAAACTCCTATAAAACATTTTGTATCTTTTTCATCACAGGTTAATGACATATTTTATCAGGGAATATTTTTTTTATCGAAACGTTGTGTAGAATTGTGATGCGACAAATTCCTGCCGAAATAACAAATTATGCCTTCGTAAAATATTTAAAATTAGCCAGTTTAATGTTAAAATAATGGATAAATGTTTTTTTCAAGAAATCGTTTAAAATGAAAACACAACCACTTTTTTGTAGACGCGGCCTAATGTTACCTGTAACTAAAAGATCTATCAAGATGCTGCGATCTCTCTGCAATGTGCAGCCAAAAGAAAAAGGAATCGAGTAAAAATGAACCTCCATCACTCGTAAACATCACAAATAAAACACGCACAAATGCTTTGACTTTTTTATATAAAGGTTTATTTTACATACTCCTCCGTTCTTGAAAACACCAGCCAGAGTTTTATAGAGTGAGATGGAACATGCATCGCGCGGTGAAACAGAGAGGGATGCTAGAGCTTTTAAAAAAAATATGACCTGTTGTTTGGAAAGAAACTGAACACGTATGTAGGTGTAACATTCCATCGGACATAGAGGAACACATGTCGAGACCGGTCACTTTTATTACGAAATATACTTCAACACACCGCCGGCAGTTGGCGTCGTGGAAAAAAGAATAAAGTAAATTAAGACGCGAGAGCGAAGGTTAAATCGGCGACAACTAGCGTCAAAATTACTAACCATCACGGCTTTATTAAAACAATATAGTTGTTATTAACGGACCCCATCAAGCAGAGGTCTGGAGGGGAATCGGTATGGCCATATTTGCTAGGCCGATGATGGCAAAATTTTAGAAGAATCACTTCATGTAAAGGTATACAAGAGTGGTTAATAAACCCTTGGTGTTTTCTATACGAAAAGAAAAGAAAATAAAGAAAAAAAACAAAAAAAAAACTTCGAGATGAGGTAATGGCATTGTGTGCTGCGTGTACCATGTACCTACTGAGAGACGAACGAATCAGACACTTAGAGGAACAGCGAGAAGGGGCTATCCACAACCTGCTTTCGTACTTTGGGCGTATTGCTATTGAGTAATAATAGTTGGATCATTTGTATAGCGCCGTTATCGTCAGTAGGTACTCAACTCAAGGGCGCTTCACACAAAACAGCTTAGCTACTGATTAAAAACACTCATTTACTACTACGTACTTTTATTCACTAGATGAAATACAAAAAATGCAATTAACATTTAAGACTATAATAGTTGGGATTGCCAGAAAGAATCAGGTATTTTCTCGGAGTGCATACTAGGAGTGGGAAACATTACGGAGTGATGTAACGGTCTGATTCTATAGATTTTTTTATGATTGTCTAAACAAATGAGGCTTTAGTTGTTTTTTGAACTATGGTAAGCTGGTTTGTCTAAGTTTATAATTATTCCATTTGGTCCAGCCACCGCAAAAGCACGGCCATCGAAATTGATTTTGTGGACGCGATTTAATTCAACTAACCGATTTGTATTAGATGTTGAAGTTGAGCGAAGAGTTAGTTATCTGTAATTTGCGGAAAATGGAATACAGAAGTCGGTTATGTATTGAGGGGCCATGTTGTGAATAGCCTTGAATATTGTGTGACATGACTTATATTTAATCCTCTCTGGACTTTTAAGCCAGTGAAGGTTTTGAAGATGGTTTGAGATGTGCGCAAACTTTGAAACGCCGGTAATGAGTCTTGCGGCGGCATTAAATACAGATTGTAGTTTGTTTATTTCCTGTTTCTGGAGATGTGCGTAGAAACCATTACAGTAGTAGTAAGGGTCTGGTTATCAAAATCCGAAGATGGACCGGACCCTTTCTTCGCTTATCGTTTAGGCTGGCTTTACCGGCTTTACAGCGAGTACACCAGTCTCGACATCTAATCGTTCCTTCGCTGAAAAAACGCGTAGATTGCGACACTCAGCATCATTTTTTCTCGAAGTGACGCAGCAAATGTGGCGTAAGTGTGTATCGTTTCTGATGCACATTTATATTTCCTAATTCTATTAGAGAATTATATTAGGAATTGTATTCACGCCATTAAAAATCTTCAGACTTTTTAGCATTCTGTTTGAGTAGTCTCCGACTGCTCCGAACGACGTTTCGGCTCCCGATACACGCGGTAGAGCACGGCGAACGGTGATTACTGGGAATATATAAGAATGGAGGGCGAGAAGTCTAGCTCCAACAAGATTGACTGGCCAAATCTGAATAACCACACTGGAAGAATGTCCTTTTAAAGGCCTCCGCAATCGAAGAACAAACGTGACATGTACGAATGCGGGTGAGGCGAATTTCTGCTTATACCCGCGTAGAAATCGCATTAAACATGGCAAGCAATACAACAAAACATATATTTATATAGAGAATATGAATGAGGTCAAGCATGGGCCAAAAATGAGCAGGTGAAAATATTTTAAGATTTTTTATACGATCAAGAAACATTCACATTGTTAAATTGGCACAAGTGGAGTCTGATGAGAGGGGCTGTTAAATCTTGGCAATTAAACACTCAAGGAATAATTAATATATATCCATTACTTTGATAGCGCGACAGAGCTGGATTCGGTAACACACTATTTTATTATCAGTATGAATAGTTTACACGATGAATTGCAACACGTCACGGAGATCATGCAATAACTTCATTCAAGTAATTGTCATAAAAGTTTATACGTTATTGTTTATTATATACATACATATATCTAGCTGATCTAAGTCTGTGTGAAACACACAGTTGCTTAACGAACACAACATTACGCGAGTTCGTTGCAAAGTAAAGATAATATTGTCATTTTTTAGAAAGGCCCCCTGAATTGAAAATTAAATTTTTCAAAATTTTGAAATAAATGATACTCTTTTTTATAAGTCCGTACTCTTTATTTACCTCCTTTGAAATCAGATATACTCTATTTCAGACTATTTATTCTAATAAAAGTTGGCAACCCTAGATTTCAATCGCATTTCGTATTTATTTTTTAAATATATTTTAAAAAACAGACCGTTCACAGGTCGATATTGATCTTGATAGATGGTCCTAGAACTAAAATAGAGTACAAATTATAAATATTTTATAAACATTTTGAAAACGACTCGATTAAACAATAAACTTTTTATGATAACGAAACTAAGGACAATCAATATAATTAATAAAAATGTACCTCGTTTTCACCAGTTATATATTGAAAAATATCAACAAGTTTCAGAGTCTTTCGTCAGGATACAACATACAACGTATACTAACAATTAAAAAATACAAAATCGGGGTATTGACAATCAAAATATAAAAATTATGCATGAGAAACGAATAATAATTAAACACCTACTACCATGAAAACAAATTTAATTAAAAGATAACTATTCGTAAAAAAGGCCTGGTTATATAACATTTAATTTACTGTTAACACTTTTTTTTATTTCCAAAACTTCTAATTTATCAAACTGTCTAATTTGTAAATTATTAATATCAAAAGAATAATACATAACCAAAAGATGATTAGAAAATTCGGAAAAATTATTGCTACTCAAACACCACAAGTGTTCCTTAACTCTAACATCAAAATATCTACACGTTTTTCCTATATAAAAATAATCACAATCCTTACAAATCAATTTATAAACACCCGATTTAAAAAAAATCATCTTTATCCTTATTATTTAACATATATTTTTTAAATTTATTATTAGTACAGATAGAAAGCTGATTAAATGACGACATTTGGGATTTTTTTAATTTGAAATTTTTAATTTGAAATTCGATTATTTATAAATACAATTTTTCTCAAATGCTTTTCAGTATCAAATATTGGAGGGTAAACAAAAGATTTCAAAATATTCTTCTTATACTTACTTTTTATTTACCATACTGTTTATTAATTTTGTATCAAATTCAATTACTATAGAAACTAAGAAAGTAAATATCAAATAGAATCTTATTAAACAATACAGTGATTGTAATATTCTGAAAATAGCAATATTGAGATGTCAGATCTCTACCCCAATACAAAAAATAAACGAGACATAGGCGTACGTCGGTGGTGTGGTTAGAGGGAGAAAGAAGTACATAACGGTTATCCGTCAAACGTTAAATATGAGTAGGGTCCAACAATATATCTCTTTTCTATGGTCCAACGTGACAATGATAACATTGCCATAATTTTATACCAGGATGCTGTGGGAGATGAAATTAAAAGAAATAATCTTTTTTCTATAGGCTTTAAATACAGCATTAGTACTTATTTCATGTTATTTTAGTCGAAGGTTGAGAATTGTGAGGTTACGTTTGCGGCGGAGGGCAGCTGTCAGACTAGAACGGAGAAATCGGACATCGCAAATAAAGGTTTTTACTTTGAGAGCGTTATGTGAAATTATACTAATCTTCTTATTTAAGTACGACGAATACCAACGTATACCAATGTGTCGTTTATTTTTTATTTTAATTTTCGTTTAAGTGTTGGGATAAAGATCTAACATCCAAATATTACTATTTTCAGAATAGCACAGTGATTCTCTAAACGAAGCCACTTAATGAGTAACATTTAATTAACTACTATTTTTTGTTGTTGTTGTTATGTGCACTTAATTTAAAATATAACATTAAAATGGATACGATGTGAAATTTAATAACAAAAAAAAGATTTTTAGAGATTTAATATTTTTTCTTTTTTAGTTTATTTTAATATTCGGTCGGTATTCAAAGAGGCCAAGGAAAGCCAAAAAAAGAAACAAAACACAGCAAAAAATCACGAGATAACGCTATAAAAATCCTGAGAACTGAGCATCTAGAGATAGATTGATGAAATGACAAAAAAAAACTCCCACTGCAGATATTTCGTATAAACATTCAATGCAGCTTTAACATTATAATTTTGGATATCTCGAATATATGAGATAAAACAAATAGTTCCCCTATTCTCAAAACAGCAATAAAGCATAACAGTCGTGTCTTTACCGCTATTACAGTGTCTCGTAGCTAGTGGGAGAACTTCAGGAAAGTCTTACTCATTAAATGTTGAATTCTTCTTCTTGTCATGGTATCATCTCCTATCGGAGGTCGGCGATCATTCTGGCGATTACGATTTCCTTTATCACCGCACGGAACAACTCAGTCGAGTTACACTAACACCAGTCCCTCGAGTGACGCAGCCACGAGATGTGCTTCTTTTACCACTTATTTTCCCCTGGACGATGACTTAGTTGGCTTAGACTATATTTTGATCCTCTCATAATATGTCCAAGATAGTCCAATTGTTTGACTTGGTAGTTCGCAGTATGTACTTTTCAGTCTTCTTCCGTACGCCGGAGGACTTCAACATTCGTCACTCTATCCACCCAGGAAACTTTCAATATGCGTCTGTAGATCCACATTAAAAAGCCTCAACTTTGCGGATTACTTCTTGGTTAAGGGTTCATGCCTCCATCCCATATAAGAAAATGGCAAAAATATAACACAATAAAATAATATAACGGCATAAATTACTTCATGATAGTCCTAATGTTTTACAAAAGATAAGCAAGAAATATTGAAAAATGCAAACTTTGCTGTCGTTTATCTCCCTAACTGTCGATATTCACCCAATTTAAAAAAATATTTTCAATTCAAAATTGAATGCAATAGAATCTATCCACGAGACACTAAGTATAATATTTTTTACTGCGACAATTTTGACGATCAGCAGATGTCTTAATGTTTCTCATAGAAACTTTACTCGTACGTCCCATCTTCTGCTTTACGTGTATTGTAAAAACCTTGTTATCCTATAAATAAGGGGGGATAAAAGTTATTTATGCATAGATAACGAATAAATGCTTACATTGAAATAGTCTGCCGAGGGAAGTTGCAATTCAAACAAGATACAGAGTACACACTCGTATTATAAATTATTATGTACATTTCGCATATTTACAAACGATACTCATGAATAGGAAGATTTGTTTAACAATCTACATTCCTTGTATCGACACCTAACTAGAGTTTATCAATAATTCGTTTGCGAGACAAAGATGTTTTTCGGTTATGTTATTTACCCCCGTTATCTCGGTAAATAAAACTTCACGCTCTGATTGTGATAGCGCTGGGTAAATTATTGCGAAAAACGTAAATTTTTGAAAATGCGAAGACTAGAATAAATCACCAAATCAACACACAAAAAAGTGCTAAGTCGTAATAAATAAACGTCGTGAAGACTTATAAATCCCTGTTATTCTATTGCCTTGATGATTCTATTGCCACCAGAAACAAACTTTCTAGTAGATTCTATCGAATCTCCTAGAACCCTTATTTTTATTTTTTAACAAGCGACCATAAACAGGTCATTATTGACCCTAGTATAGTATATGGTCCAGAGTGACATTACAGTACAGAGTATAAATATTTTATGAACATTTTGAAAATGATATAATTACACAATTATATCGTATTAAAAATGATATCATTTATTATCTATTTTTTGACGTTTATGCAATCGAATGTTGGGATATGATTTTAAAAATCTTGAGTTCTCTACTAGTTTTTTAGTGTATGGTTGTGTCCTAATGGTTGTATCCTAATGAAAGGATCATTGGCCTCGAAACATGTTTATAATTCAATAAATAGTAGTTTATACAAAATGTTTTCTTGTTATTAATATAAATAATGTTATCACTTTGTAATTTTGCAGCTATTGAAGAAAAAAATGTTAAATTGCTCAATAATTGCACAGAATAAGTATTTTTTATAATTATGTAACCAAGTAAAGAATCATAATTAAATAATAATGCAGGGTAGACATTAAAAAATTCAATGATATATTTATTTTTTATAATACATAATATAATTAATACAAGTGAACTTTGTTTTCACCACTTGTATTGAAATGTATCAATATGTTTCAGAGCATATGGCCCCTTCTTCAAGATACGATTATATACTAACAAATTAAATTCAATAATTGAAGTATAGACAATCAAAATATAAAAATTGAATGATGATGAAATACCCACTACTAACATGAAAACAAATTTAAATGATAAATATTTGTAAAAATGACCTGATTATTTTATTCTATTTACTATTAACATTTTTCCTTTTTAATTTTTTTTTTAATAATAATAACAATTTATTAATAAAAATAATTTAATAATTTAATAATAATAAAAAAATTTAACTTTAGTCTCCATCACATTTTTTCACTCCCAAAATATTCTAAAATATGGGTCTCGAAAGATTCGTAATTATACGATATTAAACCTGTAATAATAAATTATGCCGAGGTATTCAATGTTCAACCAGTCGCGCATATTATATTAGCTACACATTCCCGAGGGAAAGACATTTACACGGTCTTGATGACAGATGAGAAGAAAAATCATTGATTTACCGTATTTGGCAAAATACCTAAAAACCCTTTCTCACACTTCTGCGTCCCTTATTTCTTCTTAAGAGTTTATACCACCTAGTATGCTAAACAAAATTCGTTTCCTTCATTTATTAATTATTTTTAAAAAATCAAAATGGTGCGGTTATGTGCTAGTGCATAAGGTTTTGAGTGAAATGAAAAAGTTAATTATTTTCTTGTTAAATAATGTAATTTCTACCTATGATGTAGCATAGAAAATACATTTTTTTGAGTACAGAGATCAGCTGGAATTTTTTATTCATTATTTTGCTAAAAAAATAAAACAAAAGTTCATAAAAAGCAAACGGCACATTTTCTCAAAAAATTAAGTAAGATTATATGTTAGATTTTGGTCAGAGAACAAAATAGGCCTACTGATTTTTCTCCGCCAGTCTGAAAAAGAGAGTTTCGAGAAAAACGCAAAAGAATAATGAAATTTGTTTAAAAATTCATCTACATACCGCATACTGCTAGCTTCAAATTGCTATAACTCAATTGCAATTTTTGATAATTTTGGATGAGTGAAGACTAAAATTATTCTTAGAAATGTAGAAGCTGTAATATAAAGTTTAAAAAAAAAGATTTTTGAAAAATGTCAAGTTGGTGTAAGGCAACAATAACAACCTTTAAAATATGAGATAGATTGTATTTTTCATTAATCTGTTCACTGACAAATTTTCATGGATTCAATAATACTGCAATATTTGAGATATAGATAAATATTTTTAGTTCAGATAATATATTAAAAACAAATTAAATGAATGAGTAAAATACCAAAAATTATTCTCATCTTTAAAAAATAAAGATAAATCATTTAACGCACAAATATGTGTCAAAACTGACCGCTTCAATGTAAAATATGTTTAATCAAGAGAATCATAGATTAAATAAAACTTACTTTTCAAGCACCTTGAACTATTTTTTTTAACAATTTAAATAACTATTATATACTATACCTACATTATTAATCGTCACTCGACATCTCTTCAGGAGCATGAAACAGAAAGGATAGAACGCTAGTCTCCTGTTCTAGCATTAACATAAGATGCACATTTTTGGCGCGAATCAGTTTATTTATTCAAATTACATCAAATCGGAATTATTCCAGTCACAAAAATGTTTTATATGGATTTTAAATACCTACCTATGTTGAATATTAAAAAATTATTGTTGGCGGAATTAAAAAAATAAAATTGTACATTATATTACGTGTAGAAATGATTAATGGATTTATGGAGGATGAGAGTTGTTTCGCAGAATTTTGGTTACAAATATAATGTCGTCAAATAAAAAACACATGCTAATCAGAAATACATTTTTTATAAATATTTATGTATTTGATGTTAATAGTTTAAATTAGTGGTTGGACATAATTATTAATTTTAAAAAACTTTAACAAACTTTGCATAAACCACAACTGATGTGGTAACTGCATTTTGAAATAATAATATATGTCAGTTTTTAAAAATTAGTAAAAATATAGTTTTTGTTACATCATCTTCACCACCTCAAGCGTCTCATACTTTTCTCTATCCATTTTTATCTGATGATTTCGTCAGTTCCGCCGATTTGAGGGAAGGTACATCGGATCTTTTGAGCGATGTCTGTCCGTTGCCATTTTATTTTCCTGGCGCTTTTAATTATTTTGTTATGTTCGAAGTTCTGAGATTAATTTCATTACTTTCCACGAAACAAGCGCAGATGGAATATTTGAACACGCTTGTTCGTCTCGTTTCCTAGGTTCCATATCCCCAGCACTTGGCAGTGTCCATCGCGCGGGAGTGCGGTCATTCTATCATTCTCCCATCGGCGTGCCGACGTTCCCCGTGCCCGGCCGTTTGCCGTACACGCATACAATAATTATTTCATCAGATGAAAGAAACTATTTCAGCGAGATCGACAGGTAAACAACGGACAATCGTGTACTGAGTAACGGTGGATTTTTAATCCCAGTTGACTTGACGCAAAGTCACCATCAACACAAATCGGCAATGAAAAATAAATCAAGAGTAGTTTGTTGGTCTAGTGATTATGACTCTCGCCTAGTGAGCATTTTCGCCTAGAAGCAAAAAAGTTCCGCTTTACTGAAGATTCTGGGAAACAAATATTAATCAAAGAGTCGATTTAAAATTTTATCCGTAATCCTTGGCCACGGCTAGAGTCCATTCGCTATTTTCAACTGCTTCTGTGTACAACTTCATATGAATGCGTCTCCTATTTTACTTATTTGGGCCCATCAATATTTTTTTACCGAAGCTTGGTATAGCGCATTTCTTTGAAAGATCTAATTTTTGGTGCGCACGTCACTTATAGAAACAATACTTTTACTAATTACGTACTTACTGAAATGCTAAGTATTTTGTGTAATTCCACTGTCTTAGCTTATGACTTTAGCTTTGACAATCATATGCTAGACTTGTTTAAATCGATTATTACTTTTATTTGAATTATTGAACTCATTAATTACAATTAAAAGAATTTATTCAATCTGTTTCTGTTTATATGAAATATTTTATGGTAATTTGTAAAGAATGTTCTTTATATGTAAGTTTTTAAACGTTTTATATCCAATACGTTTATTCACGACAACAGTCAGATACTGTATATGACTGATCATCTGACTCTACCATACATCCTTGACATGAAAAGTAATTTACTTGGACCCCGAACAATACTTTTTTATCGGAATTTGTTAATGAGTTTTTCCCTTAAGCATTGTTGACAATAAATATGTTTTCTAAATCTCATTTTATCTCGTCTTCCAACGGATAGTGGAAAAATTCATCTCAGTAGTGATATATGTGTTTTAGTCACCAACCACCAACAACTGATAGACAGCGTATACCCTGAAAGACACGAACTTACAGAATAAGGCACTATCAATATACATCAGGTTTGATAACTGTACATTTATTTACCACAGAATAGATGAAAAAATGTCGACCGACCGTTTCCGACACTGAAATGCCGAAAAATTGAATAAAAATGATTTTGATGATTTTTTTTGCTGATAAATCCACAGTTTAAACTCTCGCCAACTATAATCGAATTTGATACAACCGGCCCTTAGTATGCGTATATCGGAAAGGTGCCACACGTCTTGCGCTCGGTGTACAGTGTTTACGTGCGCCATGTCCACTGGGATGGCGGCGGCGGCCGTCGCGTCGGTTCGGGTCATTCACCATACATTGGCATTCCGTGACCACCATTGGCTGCAGGGCGGGTGGCGGGGAGAGCGGCCGGCGGGGGGAGGTGGAAATATCCCCGTGAGCCTGATCAACAAGTTACGAGTCGCCGAGGCCACCGAGTGGAAAGGAGCGTACCGAGGAGCCCGCGCTCGGCCCGGCTTAGCCCCGGACCCCGCGATTCCCGCGCCGTGCCTGCGAGGGTGAGTGGCAAGGATACATATATGGACGAGGAATTAGAACCACGAAGATTACTGGATGAGGCGGGATTCGTTCTCCAGCGACTTCGATCCCGCGGGCGGTCTGGTAAAGTCGGTAATGTTAGCGTTTAGGTAGAGTTGAAGCATCCCTAGAAGACGAACTATGAGGGATAAATTATTTAAATATATCAACGGTCCTAAGGCTCGGTTGTATCAGTTGGATTAAAGTAAATTTTCTTTTAAAGAATAGATTTTTGCGTTTCCCACCAATCAAACAACCCGTTTCCCTAAAAATCTATGCTTTAAACGAACTTTTGCTTTAATCCAACTTGATAAAAAGGGGCCTAAGACATCTACAAAAAGCAATTTTGAAGGAGGGCTATTTGAAGTTTGGCTTTGTCCGCTTTTACGTCATTTTTTTCTCTGAGAAAAGTAGAAACCTATTTTAATTTTGTATTACGGAGTATTTTCTCTGTATTGGTACAAAAAAGTCAAAAAACATTTTTGGTAGATGTCCATAATTTTCTTCATTTCGACGTCGATATGAAGAAAATTATGGTTTGGTCATACGAGAAAAGGATGACTAAGAAAATATATGAAGCGAGTGATGAAGGCAGCAGGAACGAAGGTCATACGCAAACGGTCTGACACGATCAGATACAACAATATTGGAGGATGGTCCCGTTGAAAGCTTCTACAGCCCTAGAGCATGCATGAGAAGAGAGGAAACGAGGAATTGTAAAACGATTTCGCTTTTTTTTCTTCTTCAAAGAAACATCGTGTGTCAAACTAATGCCTGTCGCATACAGAAGCGATATCCCGTGGACAACTATGCAACACATGCAACTAAAGCATTGTTGTAAAACACTGCCAAAAATTGATATCTTCAGAAATGTTCACCCGAAAATTCTTTAAATTTTTTGAATTCTCAACATTACAGATATTTCAATGACTAAGGAAAAAAACTAGCTAACACTTAACATTAAGCTTAACACTCCTTCGAATAGATATCTCTTTCACTTTCATACATTGAGGGATTAGAAGCAAAAGCGCGACTTTGCATATGACGAAAATACAAGGAGACGTTTGAATATGAACAAGGAGATGGCAAAAAATTCTTAATTGGACATTTTTTTTGTAAGCATGTTTGTGCATTTTAGAAGCACGTTATAAAAAGCATTTTAATTCCGTTCTGTTTTTAAAATCTACATTTCGTTTACTTATTGGATTTTAATACCCTCACTACTTTCATGTTCTGGTGCGATATTTGGTGACAGCAGAGCTGACAACAACAAACCACCGAAATGTATAAACATGAACTAACGCAAATTACTTTTTACATAACCTGGTTCCATGGCTGGGTACAATACGTTTGACTTGATTAAAAAATTACCGTGAGCTTGTAAATTTTAAAGCAATGGTGAAGAGGTCGAACTAAATAATCTAAAAAATAAATAAGTCGCTCTTTATTACAAGAAATCATTTTTCCTTAAAGAGACTCGGTTTAGTAAAAAATTATTAAAACTAAAAAAAGGACGTCTATTGTAAAAAAACGTTTTATTTACTAGATGATTCAATTATTCAATAATAAATACTTTAGCAGCGGTTTAAATGTGTCTAAAATACATGAGAAGGGACATTATTTCGCTGTGACCCAACCCCCTTTCCTAAAGTAGGGTTTCGTTTATCTATTTAGATTTTCAAACTCTGTAGCTACCAATAATAAAGATTGTTAACCAATGTGCTCGCCTTACCAATACCTAACACTACAACGAACTTTTTTTGGTTTTAACTAGTCGTTAATGGCGTTGAATTCACATCTGAATAGATACATTTTAAACTATGAGGATGGGCAACCGGTGGCTTTACTTTGCGCGGGCTCTATACAATAACGCCCTGAGTAGAGTTCTATTCATTTAAAAAGTGTGTAAAATGTATAAGTTGCGCGTACGAGGCACGTACTAAATCGATTGTCCTTTTTAAATGGAAAGACGTAGGTATACTAGTGTGCAAAATTTGTCTCAGGCTGCGGGAGGATGAGGTATTATATTTTCCTTAGGATCTTAGAGTGCACCGGGAAAAATTTGGATGGCTTCCAATATAATACACATTTATATCATGGAGAGAGGCCAGAGGGACGGGTGTCTACGTCTACTGTCACAAGATCCTAAAGATTAACTAAGAAAAATTAGATTTTGATCGATAAAGGAGTAAATCGATTGTATGGAGAACAGATAAAATATTTCTTTAATAATAAAATAAATAGATACGTAAAATTATTGTATCATATACAAAATCATTTTGTATTATAGATTTGTGTATAAAATAGATTAATTCCACGCCGGAAGTTAGGTACAGTATAGAAATTATCTGAGAAATTGAATTGTTATCTCGTAGAGAGTTAAGAATTTAGAAAACACCTGACAAACGAATGTGACAGATTGCTGTTATTATTGAAACATTCATGTATTGGTCAAATCACAATCAAATATTATTAGAGGTGCCGTTCCATAAGAAGTTCTTACAGCTCTACAAACTTATATGAACAAAAATGGAAAGAACGACGCCATATCGAATATGTGTCAGCTGCCAGATTCCGTTAAATTGCGGGTTCAAGAGTGCTTCGTTTGTTTTTAGAATTATTAAAGGTGATATCCGCGAAATTGCTTTGAAAATGCATACATTTCTAAGACGAAAAGAGATCTCGAAGCCCCAATTATACCGTTTGATTATACATCCATAAACGCATTATTGCCGCTAAAGATCGGTGTTGCCATCCGCAACCGCAAGCTTTGGAAATTATAAAAAGAAAAAATAGACCTGAACCAATATTCAATATTTGCACAGAATGGACAAACGTATTATCAATATCGTAAGTGGAGTATAAAAGCAAAGGCAGCAATATAGAAAACATGATTATGGAAGGGATGAGATATAAAATCTAAATTTCGGTTTCAAATTAGTCATCTTTGGTGAACGCAATTCGAAACATTTAATTTTTTTTGATATCGTCACTTTGCTTTTATATATCCTACAAATAATCATCACTGAAAACGTATTAATTGTGACCTCATCGGGAATCCAACCCGGAACCCTCGGTGTGAGAAGTCAGTGTCATATCCACTGGGCTACGAGAGCCGCCAAAAATAAATAAGTCGATTATACGTGGTATATCTCTTGTTTGATAATAGCCTTATAAGACGAAACTGTTGTCACATTTAAACATAACCTGCAGAACTTAACAATATTTAAATGTATTTTAAATTTCATTAAAAATAAACATGAAGTTCTACAAACAACACACAAAAAAACATAAATAATCGTGCAGTCCTGATCTTTTCCCACTTACAAACAACAAAAATATATACGTATAATATTAAGTTTGCTTAATTACTTAGAAATCTTATTATTTAGGGACGGCACTAATTTTAAGCGACCTGGTAAACTTTAAACTTTATATAATATTTGCGTTTCTAACATTATTGAATGACAGTGAATATATTAATTTGTCCACTGCGAACAGGTTTCTCCGTGCCAAATATATTTAGATACGCGCATACACATACACCAGTAGGCTTCACGTGTTAATTAAGTTTTCCCCAAATCAAAACTATTCTAGGTAAAGACCGTGGGTAAAACTTCTTATATTTGCAGACAGAGTTGTAAATTAGCATCGTTTTTTTTATATATCAATTAATATTTATGGCATCGAAGCATTAGTTGTTGTTTTCGAATAAATTATCTTCTGAAATTCAGATAATCACCAGCGAGACATTCAAATTAGAATAAATCTCACAGCATGGAAATTAATGGAAAATGTGCGAAAATATTTATAAGAAGTAATTAAAGATGTATAAAATCGACTCACCCATCCAGGGATAATCATGTTTATGTACGCTGATACTGGAAATGTAATGATTAAATAATAAAAGCATCAGGTAGACAGAAAATATCGTAATAGTTTGAGAATTGATTTAACTATGTAAATGAAATATTTTATTGGACATAGCAACAAAATATACACAAAAATAATAAATAATGTAGTTATATAAATGCATAATAAAGAGCACTCTAAAGAAAATATAATTCCTTTCAACATTAAAAAGGAGAAAATGTGCGTTACTCTCAACCTCTAAGTACATATAAATGGATTAGATTTTTTTAAAGCAGAATTAATACATTTAAATTTATAAAAAAAAAGTGTGAAAAGGGAACGAAATTGTGCATTTAATTTTTACTGCTAGGAAATAATGATTAACTATTGACATAGATGTACCTAATATATTTTTAAGCAATTCTACATATTGCACAAAATATTTGTTCAAAGTATAATAAAATACCGCAATAACGACTTAAACTTTTTTCCTTCTCAATTAAAATAAAAAAAGTTAGATTATATGATAGAGAAGCTGTCAATGCATAATGTTTATGTTACACAAAATCTCAACTACAATTTGTAATCGGTGGTAGAAGGTAAATAGATAATATATTCGGGTGCATGAACGAGAATGATATAAATAATATGATGGACAAAAAGAAATTGCAAGGATAATTTTAGATTAGTTACGAGGACGTCGCCTTGCTGGCAAAATCACCAGAGGAGCTACAAATAGCCGTCGACAAATTTGACGAGGAAACAAATCGCGCAGGGATGAGGCTGAGCGCTGATAAATCCGAAATCATGGTGATCGGCAGCAGCGAAGAGCAATGTAACATAACGTGCCAGAATAGACACGTGAACAGTGTCCGATACCTCGGTGTAATAACATCTCAGGGTGGAAAGAAAGAATGTGAATTGGATGGGAGGATAGGAGCCGCAAGCCAGGTAGCACGTACTTAGGAGCTCAGCCAGCGAGCAAAGTTGGCAGTGTTCAAATCAGTTTTCCTGGTGTTTCCGGCCACTGGATCTTGACCGAAAAAAACCGTTCAAGGCTACAGGCCGCCGAGATGAGATTTCTACGAGAAATAGTAGGAGTTACTAGAAGGGATAGAATCAGAAATAAGCAAATAAGATAATGTCTCGAAGTAGAGCCCTTATTGACATTAATCGGGAAATCACAGTTACGGGGGCGATCTTGCGGATGCCGGCAGCCGGATGCCAAAGCGGATATATAGCGAGATCAGAAGACCAAGGGGCCGCCCTAGGAGGAGTTGGCGAAAACATTTGGAGGACTGCTGCGAAGCGAAGTTGCAACCAAATTGAGCTGACGTAGAGAGCGAAGCCCGAGACAAGAAGAGTTGGAACTTCTTATGCGGTGTAGGGACCCCGACCAAATAGCATAAGGGGTAGAAGAAGAAGAAGAATAAATTTTCCTTAAAATCAGTACGTTCAAAACCAATACTCATATCATCAAAATATCATCAAAACAGTAGTACCATTAATATTAATAATTGTAGATAATGTAAATCTGATCTTAGTTAACATACCTAATTAATAGAATTAAAAAAGAGTCGCTCAGGTAGTTAGGGAGTTCTTGAGAGAATGAATGAAGAAAGATTGGTAAGAAAGATATCTAACGCAAGTGTTACGGTGCCAGAAGATGTGGCACCACCAGATTAACCAGATACTGAAGATGGTCCCGTTAGAAGCCTCAACAACCGGCGAGCTTGCATGCGAAGATATATGAATGTAGATGAGGCGAAAGTTGTGTGTCAGGACAGAAGAGTGTGGCGCTCTATCCTCTCTGCACGGGGAATCGGCATCATGATGCCATGGTAAGCTATTATTTTATTTGATAATTGTAATTTGTCACACGGATTGCCAAGATACATTTTTTTATAATTATACGTCAATGACATCAATGATACACGTATTTTCTTATTAATATTGTTTGATTCCTAAAGTTTTAGGGGAATTAGGGGCAAGACAGGGACGCGAGGCAAGATGGGGTCATGTACACATACAAGAACCTAGAGGTTATGGTTACGAAATGAATTAGCTAATAGAATTAACAATAGGAAGCCAATATCGAGCCAACGTCGGCAAAATTAAGTGTAAGTGCACGCATCTTGTTTGCTGATCAAACAGATCGCTAAAAAACGTCTATGTGCCTATTCATGTGTGGTACATGAAAAATTATTTTAAAGTTGACATGTTTTTTAAAATTTTATTCGTACATAAATGGAGGTTGGGGCAAGATGGGGTGAGTCACAGGGGCATGATGGGCATCTTGCCTCTTAAGACCTCGAACATATTGGTGTTATTGCTAGTTAACCAAAAAAGCAGGGTTCGGGAGTGATGCTGCAGAGCATGGGGTACCGCAGACAATGTGTAATGTAATAACGAAGTGTTAAAAAATGAAAGGAGTAGTAACGATCGGTGTGAAATTTGGCCCTTTAAAATCAGTTTTCAATGAAAAAGAAGAAGACACGCAGCATACTTAAAGTATATGGAAGAACGACTTTTTTGCTTAACATCCTTCGATCTGAGACTTTTTTGTGAAAATAAATATTGCCCCCTTTGTCGTACCCCATGTTACCTACCACTAATCACATCAGAGGCAAGACGTATCATTTTCAACTTGATAAAAAAATGAAGATATTATCTTTCTAAAGACTGCCAAACTGTATAAATATTGGATAAATAAATGATATACCATAAATAAATGACAACGTTGTGATTATGAATATCGTGTACTGTTATTGTTTTAGGTTAGCGTCCCCATCTTAACCTAGTTCTTCTACGACGTTTATCTGTTCAATCAATCAAAATAATAATTAAATTAACTAATTTTTGCGGTTAGTGTTTTTAATGTAAAGTGATCGCAAATTATCGCAAGTGGTATAGAGTTGGTCGTCTGCTTTGAGGGTCACGGGTCGATTCTGGATGGATACCTTAAAAAACGTTAAAATCGTTTACGGGACGAAAAAATCTACTGCGTCTAATTGAATAATTTTTTTTTTGAAAATTCAATAAATAAATATTGATCTTGCCGTTTGGAATTCACATTCTTTTGATGCCAGAATTGATTATTTATTGCAACTGTGCTGTTGCGCCATTGAGAGAAGGTTATCTACCGTACTCAGAATATTTTAACTCAAAAATATACATTTCGTAATAACTGCGACATCTGTTAATCATTCAATATGGTATCAGTGGGAATATATTCTACTACCATTTTTGATTGGGTTCGCATCTCGGCTGTTGAGCTGCGAACATAGCTTGTGATATCTGTCAATAGATGGCACTACGAACAACTTTTGAAAAAGTAAATTAATTTTGGTTTCGGTTAATATTTTCCAAGTGATTAGACTGCTACTGGGTGTTTAGAAATAATTTAAAATAATAAATAATTGGGAAACAATAAATAAATTAAAACATATTACTGCCATCTACCCGCTTTTAGGCTACCTAAAATAGATAATATTAAAACTGAGGGAAGCGTTAGATATTATCGCTAGATGTCTATACTTTCAACACACTGCTTGTCTGTTGTCCGTTGCCGGTTAAAAAAACAGGGACTTAACCACGAAACAACCGAATCATAAAACGTCTTCAGTTATTTCTGAAATAATACTCAAACCACAGCTATAATTATGAGCAAACCAAAAACACTGTAATATTCGCGGTTGCTAAAAAACCATGCATGGGACATGTCTGTTATCTAATAGAAACCATTAAACAAAAAAACTGTAATTGATTTTTAAGACCAATGGGAGAAACATAAAAGTAAAATAATGAGTTGTATATTATTTCTACAAACGCAATAATTGAGAAAAAAAAATTGCTTTTTTGAAAGATGGTATTTAAACTTGAGATAAAAGGCATCTCTAGACATAACGACACAATTCTCGACGTTAAGGTCATTGTTTTGACTAAGTATCTAACCAACGCCGTTTCCCGTTCACCATCACGCAGGGGTAGGTAGCGAGGATAGAACGCCACACTCTTCTACCTTTGCACACCACTTTTGCTTCGGCTACATTCATGATTCTTCCCAAGCGCGCCTACGGCTGTTGAAGCTTTTGACAGGGCCATCCTCCAATATATGTTGGATTGTTGCTTCCTCGGGTTATGCTGCCTCCAACGCCCACCTCATATATTTGCTTAGCCATCCATTCCTCGCTTACACGTTCCACATCACCAAACCATCTCAGCGATTTTTTGTTTATTCTAACTAATACGCTACAGTCAGCATTACTTCTCTTGTTACGTTTATTCCTCACTCGATCGACCAGAGATTTTTAACGCCCTTGCCTGCGACCGTATTCGGTCTACTTTCATTCCTCTTTTCGCCAATTCCAGGCTTCACTTCTTTGCCACCATAATTATTGGCACCACATTTAACATATGTGGGGTATAAAAGCAGAGGCAGCAATGTCATCTATATATATATATATATATATATATATATCTATATATATTAATTATATATATATCTTAGATATATATATATCAGGAATATATTGCAACAACTTTGCCTATGTTTTTCTGCTAATAATTAAGTCTCTTTTTCTTTTGTTTAATTTTTTTCTTCTTTCTTTTTATATAATTCTTAACATGCCTAAGTTTTAAGAAAAATTTTGAGTCCCAAATTTTTTTATTTTTTATTATATAATAATTTTATAATAATTAAGTTATAATTAACTTTTTCTCTTGTTCATTCTTTTTGTATTATTTTGCATAATGTATAACATGCCCGTGTTTTTCTGCTAATAATTAAGTTTCTTTTTCTTTCGTTTAAATTTTTTATTCTTTCTTGTTACATAATTTTTAATATGCCTTAGTTTAATTCATAAATATTTATCATTACTAACATATTTCTAAATGTGGAGACCTGTAATTGGCCATCTATATTATATCAATGTTTTTTATGCTTCTTTGTTGTGCTGTTGGTCTTCCACGAATATTAAATAAATAAATAATCCTGCGAGGTTATTAATGTTTTCCAAATTACCCTGTATAATAAACCTATCTTAAATTGTGGTCTTGAAAACGCCGCCTTAAGGTTTGCCTTTTTTACCGGTTAGGGATTGCCCTTAGATTTGTTTACGTAGCTTTTTATGGCTCAAATGCCCTTCTTTTATAGTTTGATTGAGATAGGTTTTTTTGTTGTCTATGGAATAAGGCAATCAATCGGATATTATATTGAATTTATGAATATATTTTAAATAAAATTATGATTTAAGTATATTTGTTTATTTTCTCTATTATTATTTCGACGATCACTTCGCATACTAAGACATCTACAAAAAACAATTTTACAGGAGAGTTGTTTGACTTTTGGCTTTACACAGGCATAAAAATGAGCGTATGTAAGTTTTTTTCCTGAAAAAAGTAGAACTTTTTTAAAAATTTGTATTTTCGGAGATATTTGTATGTATTGGTACAAAAAAATTACAAGTGCATTTTTGGTAGATGTCAGAGTTTACCCAGGGACCATCGATTTGATGAGCCTATCACTGATTTCTTTTTAATTATAGTTTATTGATTTTTTAATTAAATAATTATTTTAGAGCAATTTTTTTGATGTAAGAAATTTTCAAATATAACGATTTGAATCTTGCAGGAATTTGAACATTTTAATAATTTTGTTTTAGGATGAATAAATTTATAATATTCGATAAACGATTAAGATATGTTAATGATAGTTCAACGTTTTAAAGAAATTAAGTAAATATTTTTAAAAAAAATGCAAACTTTGTTGACGTTTATCTCCAAGTATTTAACTCATAATTTAGGTAGGAATCTACCTGTAAAGTATTATGAATAATTATAGTTCCGTTACACTATGTATACTACCTAAGTATTATATTGAGATTAATACTTCTCACACACCCAAGGGTGCGGTAGCGCCCACTTTGGGAATCACTAAATTATTATAAAAAAAAAACAGACAAACGAACAACTTACGGATTAAATTCAACCGATAATTCATTCATTCAGGCGATATTCACTATAATAAAATTCAAACATAAGGCGATATTCTCTAAACGTACTTGGACAATTATCAACTGTCGTGAAATACACACAGATTTAAACATTATAATTTTGTATAATACATTCATTATAATATACATATATTTAATAGCAGTGACAATAAAATGTATTGTATCAGGATGCGATAAATAAAAATAACGTTTTATACGACACGTGTACACGGTCCATGGGTATGCCAAGGCATAAAACAAATTGGTATGTTGGCACTATGCAGATTTAAAACAGGTATGCTAAAGCCTACATTATGTTCCCAAGATCCTCGACGGCCGTAATAATAGAACAACATGTGTACGCACGCAGAAAAATAAGTTGATGCCTGACGTGATCGGAATTGAATAAAAGATTATAATCTATAGACTTCAAACAGCTCTCCTACACATTGTGAGTGAAATATCAATCAGTGAAAAGGCACTTTCGTGGAAAACCATATCGCAAGTCGCGCAGCTTCGCTTAAGGGTAAAAATAGTAAGTCCATTCGAAGTTAAGTTATGTGGTTCTCATTGTTAACATTATATGCTAATATGCATCAGTGAAGCTTGTCAGCAGTCGTGCACTTACTAGAATAAGGTGGAACAAGTGAACAAGTTTGCATTTTGGGAAGTATGTATGTGCGCATGTTTACATGGGACAACGAAGTTGAGAATGATATCGAAAGGTGACAGCGCGAAATAAAGATAAATTATACAATTCTCACAGAGACGAAGTTATGAATGTGAGAAACGTGTGCGGAGGTCTTCTTATGCGATATCCCAGAGCTTACAACCTGTATGAGCTGGCTTAAGTGATCGCTCTACAGAATGCAACGTTCAACAATTCCATCGTAAGAACATCCGCACATTATCAAATTGTGAAAGTTCTATATATTTATGTTCAAATCTGAGAATATTTCGTTTATTTGAATGGAATATTCTAGGGACATCTGTAGTCTTTTCTCATGAACTAGTTAGTATAGATAGATTTTCGCGGCTGGTAATGATACCTCTGTATTTTTAAAGTGAGTAATGAACAATATGCTTTTTATTGTATACATGAAATTCCTACGAATTATCATACTAGAAGACGTCTGAAAATGAGTATTTTCAATTCTTTTTAGATCCTTTTATAAACCAACATATATTTTAACAAATAATAAGACTTCTATAATATATCTTCAACAATTAATCATCCCCTACCTACATATAAAAAAAATGTGTTTGAACGCAATTATCGCCAGTAGAAATTTGTCGCACGAAGCGAGATTAGCGTTAAGTAAGTCACGCTAACACCACCGTATGGAAGTGAA
This sequence comes from Agrypnia vestita, assembly GCA_016648135.1. Classification (NCBI taxonomy): domain Eukaryota; kingdom Metazoa; phylum Arthropoda; class Insecta; order Trichoptera; family Phryganeidae; genus Agrypnia; species Agrypnia vestita. Next base: position 171,962 of record JADDOH010024820.1, read on the forward strand.
GTCAAAAGAAAATTGAAGAAGTTTAAAACTTTGATGAGAGATTCAAATACTCTTGAAAATCGAACAGTAAAATATAATTTAATATAAATTGCTTTTACATAAAACTAAAAAACAATAATGAAATATAATTAATAAAAAAACTTAGTTTTCACCACTTCTTTACATTGAAAATATCAACATGATTCAAGGCCTATTCCTCGGCCCCTTCGTCGGGATATTTGATATATATTTTGAAGAAGAAATAATGAAATACACTGATATAATAAAATAAAAATTAATGTAAAAGTACTATATTACTCTGTACTCAATATATATGCTTTAATAAATAAATAAAATAAAACTAATAACGAAATCCTTCTTGAAAATAGGTAGTTAGTTACCTTTATATTTGTTTTTATTTTAGTACAATTATTTATTTAACTCCCGTATATTTATTTTTGTTTTTCTTTCGAATTAAAATTTTTAGTTTACGTTGCATCCCGATGCGTCACGGAATGGCAAGCAAAAGAAATTGCGCACTGTCCGAATTCCTTGTAATATGTCATAAAACCATCCAAGGATGGAGAACGACCTGTAGCGACTTAGGGCGATCTAAAACATTCCGGAAACGTCTGGAACAACCGAGAAGCTCCTAAACACTAGAATAATCTAGAAAGTTCGAAAACACCAGCATTTGGGTATAAATTCGGAACTACGTCGCGGTGCGGATAGTTGTCGTGTTTTGACAGTTCATTCGATGCGAAGTCGGCCGCGAGCCGAGGCGAGACCAGGGTGGTCAGTAGTGAGATAATCGAAATTATAAATAAAGCGAAATAATCGAGAGGAGTACCTAAATGGCGAAATAAACAGGGCGAGATGCGAGGTCTTCTATATGCTTGAATTGAATACTCTACGAGCGATAACGTATTACTCAGTGATAATAACGAGTAATATACGAGTCATATATTTCGAAAAAATGTAGATTAAAGAATGGCGTTAAGTTTGATTCGTGTTAAGTGAGTTTGTACATTGAATAATTAAGTAATCATTAATTCATAAATCGTTAATTAATTTCCAATGTTTGGATTTGTCTGCCCACAGCCTCGACCCGTGACAATATAAATAATGTTACCACATGGTCATTTTACAGTTTTTGAAGAAGTAAAATAGATTTGGAAACATTGTAGAATATATATTGTTTTGTTGGAGACGAATTTGATGTGTCCCGTGGACAGCACGACGTGCCGATGCCTCAATCTTGCAATGCAATTCTAATACGTTTGTACAATTTTTTTTCTTATAAGTAACATACTTTAGAACAAAGAATACTAGGACGAGTTCCACATCAGTGATTGCATGCGTTGCGTCTGGCTAGAGTGACTCTGGAGTCAGCTATGAGGGCCATCGAGGAGTGACACGTAGAGTCACTATGTGACAATCATGAAATGATTGGAAAAAGGAGAATAATGTAAATTGAAGAGGTATTTTGAAATTAATGAATAATTTTAATTTCGTAAATTTGTTGCATAAAAACAACGAACAATTTATGGCGCGGAAACAGCGTTAATTTTAGCAACAACATTAATCAAAAATTAAAATATACATCAGCTTTCATAATTAATTTATTATTTATATTTTTTGTATAATTAAACAAGTGAGAAGAAAAACTATTATAAAAAAAATTGAGTACACGTTTTTATAAGTTTGTTTCGGATTACAATATTAATTTTAATAATAAAGAAACTAGAAATAAATAGATACTTTTTAAAATTATTTTTTCTATGAATAATAATTAACTTGATCTGACATGTCAAAATACTATTAACTGTATAACAAAATAATATTATCTATATTTTTCAAAATATCACACAAATCATGTTGGAATCACAATTTAATACTGCATTGTCATAGAAAATACACGAATGTTGAAAGTTTATGAGCTCTAGCTAGTCGGGAAGTTATATTTAGATTATTTTTGAAAAAAAAAAGCTAAATAAAGGTGTGTAAACACAGATTAATGATAGTATCAATTAGTAGCCTACAATTAAAAATTATATTGTTAATGTATCCACATTTTAATGAATAATATATACCACGTATATACAGGGTGTAACAGAGCTGTACTTTCTGACTTGTTTTTTAGAAAATGTTGGACTATCATTACAGAAATTGGAATTTTCAGGATTTTTTTTTATTTTGTTTAATTTTTATTGAAGCCAATGAATTTTTCGTAATCGACATAAGTTACTGTAATGATTCTTAAACGTTTTGTAAAAAATAAGTCAGAAATATTTAAAAAAAATGCAAACTTTGATATTGCATAAGTCAATATCTATTGATATTAAGGTCATAGTTGATTGAACATTTTCGACTCATAATCAAGGCAGGAATAGAAACCTGTAAAGTATTGTGGACTAGCTCTATTACACCCTGTATAATTCATACACCGCGGAGCACACATATATTAGGTCCTTACATATGAAATTGGCGTTTAGTATGGGAGGAACATAAAGCCGATTTTTTTTATTATAATATTTTTATTTAATCAAAGTATGTACCATTGCTATCTATGCACTTTTGCCACCTCATAGGTAGTTCATCGATCCCTTTACTAAAAAAACCATTCGGACGGGAATCAATAAAATCTTTGAAGGCGGTTTGGACTGCCCCATCGGAGTTGAATTTTTTCCTTTGCAAGAAGTTATCCAAATTTCGAAAAAAATGGTAATCTGTTGGGGCAAGGTCCGGAGAGTACGGTGGATGTCTTAGACATTCCAATTGAAGCTCCTCTAATTTGGTAGCCGTCTGTTGTGCAGTGTGTGGTCTAGCGTTATCATGAAGCAGCAGTGGCCTAGAGCGATTAACCAGCCTCGGTTGTTTAGCAGCTATCTTTTCCATCATGGTTTGCAGTTGCTAACAATAGACATCTGCCGTAATCATATGGCCAGATTTAAGATTTAAAATCCCTTCATTATTGTGCTGGTTGAGTAATGCAACGCAGCAGTCAACGCGCGTTTGTTGATTTGCTTCACTCAATTCGTGAGGTACCCACCTTTCAAGCTTTTTCACCTTACCAATTTGCTTCAAGTGGATTAAAACAGTTTTATCACTAACACCGCAGCCTGCAGCTAACTCGGATGTGGTTTGCGATGGATCCGCTTCCACAATAGCCTTCAATTCTTCATTATCAACTTTGGTCTCCGGCCGTCCACGGGGCTTGTTCTGCAGGTCGAAATTTCCAGAACGAAAACGTTGGAACCAAAAACGCACTGTGTTTTCTTTTGCGGCACCGTCGCCATACACATCATTAATCCTTCGAGCCGTTTCTGCAGCACTGGTGCCACGGTGGAACTCGTACTCGTAAATAACGCGATATTTCAAGTTTTTCATTTTGTAAACTGAGTGACGCAAAGAAAAAAACAATTGAGGAAAAAACAAATGAATTATAATTTTCAAAACACAAATACATGAGTAAATAGCTGTATAAATTTGGATTTGGAATTCCTAACCAAAGAGAAGATATTTGAGATCAAATTTGCCAGTACGGCAAAACATCAATTTCATATGTAAGGACCTAATATTATGCAAGCAGATTATTAATTAATAAGTAAGAATATTTTTTTCCATAAAATATGTGTTGTTAACCTAATAAAGTCGACACTGAATAAATATCATAACTCATTTTGGGTATCGATACGATTTTGTAAGATATTAGTATTTAATATTTCTTAATGGTTCGGTTAACTCGATATATTTCTTAATGAATCGATTAACTCAGTCAGTTACTGACTTACCATGAGGAAGGTAGAGAAGTCTCATCACATCCTTGTGCTGACACCTGCTCGCTCCCTTCAACGTTATTCTCACGCATGCCAGTTGACTTTTGGTCGTAGTATTGCCAAGTCTTCGTCGGACATCCCGAGTGATTTGTTCAATATGCTCACCCATGTAGCCATTTTTAATACTGTCACTATGCTAAGGTCAGCTAAACTAAACTAAATATTTTATTTAATATAATGCAGAATTTGGCCATAGAGCGATCAACTTAAAAAATATTTGTGAAAATAGTTTGTCTCTTGAAATCGAAATAAAAAAAACCACCTAGTTTTCTTTTTTATAACAATTCTATAAAATTTATAATCGTTTATAGAACTTGTAAATATCCCACGAGTGTGAAATCATAGTAATAATAAAATATAAACTTGAACACAATCCTGAAACATTAATGTTGTACATATTTCTAGAGATGTAATTTTATGCAAGTCGCTAAGTCAGGTCCTCGCAATAGATTACAAATAGTACTTATCGACTAGCCAAAAAACTCTCCGTCCGTTGGGTCCATCGGTCGTCTATTTTTTTATTTTTTGCCGTTGGTACCATTATCAATCCTCCTGCGCAAAAAAATGATTGCCTACGTGATTCAATGTAACAGCCCAAATAATTAAAAACTAGAGTAGAGGAAAACCTCGGTTAACGCGAATTCCATTTGCGCGAAAATCAATTAGCAAATTAATACTACTTTCCGCTTTAGGCGGCTGATCAGTTATCGCATATGTCACTTGCCCTCCTCTCGTTAGACGTGGATGGAAGAGTTTCTTTCTCTTTTATTGCACTCCCTCGAACGCTTACTGGCCCGAGCCATCACCGCACTCAAACTAAAAAAAAAACTCAAATGGGTTACACGAAGGGGACTCCTAGTGTAAACGAAAGATGTGAACCTTCTGTTGAAATCATTAAGCACATTTATCTGTATAAAAAATGATCTGAGTTCATGATCTCAACCTTGGATTACGTATGCGAATGGTTAGATGTTACGAGTTTTCGATATTACTTTATGGAATGGCAGCATGGATGCTTACCAAAGAATTGATAAAGTGACTTGAAGCATTCGTGATGTGGATCTACAGAAGAATATTCAAAATCGATGGGCAAAGTTACAAATGGAAGTGTTATGGTTCGGATGAATAAAGAAAAATAAGTAATTATAAGAATAAAAATCCAAAAACTTAAATATCTCGGACATGTGATGATAATCCAGAGAGGTACGTAATTTTACACCTCGAAATGCAGGGAAAGATTGCCGGAAATCGGGAAGAGAACATCATGGCTGAAAAACCTAAGACAGTCGTTCGGCTAGAGCTATTCCGGGCCGCATTAAATAAAGTGATGATAAACAACAATATGCCAATGTGTCCGTTTAAAATTTGTGTCAAAATTTCTCCGTCAGGGTATACTTAGTACTATACCTAGTATATAGAGTATTAAGTATACTCTGACGAAGGAACGTTGGTTCCGAAACCGGTTGGTTTTTACCAAAAATTAAATGATGATAAACTTAGTTAATTCGTTTAATTATATGAAATAAAAATATTTGTAACTGATTTTACAGCTGGAGCGAATAATTTGAAACTGATAAAATGATTATAAAGCATGTTTCCAAAAGCAGTTACAAATTACGAGTACAACACAAAAATGTCACAATTTTTCAGATAATCATTTACAAAAACGTCACCTTTACTATCGTCGATTTTTAAGTGGCAATTTTATATCTATACACCTCGTTTAGTGTATTTTTTCAAATGATATATCGTCGTGGATTTACTATAATTGTTTATTGTATTTAATTTATGTGATTTCGCTTAGCACAAGGATTTACAGGTCCTGTATATATAGCATTATATTGCCGATGTGTAAATTTGGCACAAATTGAGTGCAAAAAGTGAAGATTGAGAAAACTGAAGATTTCTCCAGATTCCAGATAAAATGGATTAATTATTTATCTTGAAAATCCAGACACCCAGCCGGCAGCTATGCTAATGATTCTCTACTAGTAAGATGGACTTATAAACTAAAAGCCAGCGACCTCCAGACTTACGTTACAGTATCAAACCTGAAATATTTTCTCTACACGCACACTATAGTAAGTAAGAAAGTTTGGATATTATGACATTTGAGTTAAGAGGATTCTGACAGACAACAGATACTACAGGTACAAAAATACAAAAAAATGAGTAAGCAAAAGTAAAAATAACAAAACTGATATATACACTGATACTATACACTCATTGAATCATTGCCAGACGCTTTTCGCGGGTCATTTCTTCCGCCAGACGCTTTGAAACTCTATAAATAATCATGTAATTTACGTTAAGGTAACAAATCTGAATTATAAATATTTTAATAAAATAAACTTACTTTTCACCACTTTTTTTATATTGAAAATATGAACATGTTTCAAGGCCTATGGCCCCTTCGTCAGGATACAATTGTATACTAACGAAGGGGCCGTATTATATTAATAATGTCACCACAAAATTATTTTGCTATTTTTGAAGAAGAAGTTATAAATATTTTATTCTTGCTCTGTTTAACAATATTGCCTGATACCTTTTTTATTTTTAAGTTTTACATGCACATATTTTGTACCTGTACTGCTAAAATCCTCCGAACTCAAATGTCGTACATCTAGAGAAAATATTTCAGGTTTGCTACCATGCCGCTGGCTCTCCGCTATTAATAAAATGATGGGTGATAAAAGTGAATACTTCGCTAACGTATTACCCAAGTACCTAATGGTCCGAATACTGGAAGAGTTATTTTTGAAGCCTATAAGAACAAACACATTCTCCACAATCTGGACTGCAAATATGGGACAAGACGCCCTGAGCTCCGGGTCTTCAACGGGCGATTCATCTGGTACTGCCGTTACGTCACTTACGTGCTGGAATCGAGATGTCAGTGACCGGACGGACAGCCGACTTCGAAAATGCCGATTTTCGTCCACAGAGCAAATTTATTTCGTAAAGGTTTTATTCGATACCAACTTTTTTTGAGCCGACTTAATAAATTGAACATTTGAAGTCAAAAAAATAAAAAACAAATATTGTAAGCTGGTGTAAACAGATGACGCTTTGTACCTTGATTGAGGTTCCGCACAAAATGGCATAAAAAGATATTTAATATGAATAAAAATTTTGTTTTATGAATAAAGCTGTCGTAAACAAAATTTGAAAGGGAACTGATACATTATATTGATAAAAAGAAAACGCTTTATATAAAATCGCTATTTCTTGAATTGTCAACATGTTTCGGGGGCAATGGTCCCGTCATCATTAAAAATTCAAATTGGAAGTATAGACATTAAGAAAAACTAAAATAAATATATGAGAGTTGAATAACTAATTTGAAAACAGATTAAAAATGTAACTATTCGCAAAAAGGATTTGATTATTTATTTGTTGATAATTGAAGGAGCTTAGGAAGGCCAAAATTAAGATGGAGTGACAATGTCCTCAAAGACATCTCTGCCTTAGAGCTTCGTGGTTCATAGAGAGAAAGTTGGCTCTAGACCGAGATGAATGGAGGAAGATTATTGAGGAGGCCAAGACCCACCAAGGGCTGTAGTGCCAAGAGTGATGATGATTATTCAATAATAAGTGGTATTATACTAAGTGTTTTCTTTTTGGTATTAATATTATAATAATATACATAATATTTCACAAAGTAATTATGCTGTTATAGAAGAAGTGATACATTGTACACTACGTAGGAAAGGCGTGTTAATTTCTATCGAAACATGAATTAAATAGACATTTAACCTTTTGGTTCTGAACTTACGAGCGAAACGTTTTTAAAAATTATCTTCAAAAGTAGGTAGGTATTACTCAATTTTGGTGTAATTCAAAAACGTAGTTTTATTTTAATCACAGCAACCAATCGTGGAAGTTCAAAATATTTAAAGTAAAACTGATACAATAATGCCATTTACATTGAAGTAACTAACACAAGCGAGCGATCCAGACCAGATAACAAGAAACGCAGAAAAAGTACTTCTGGGTAATGATGGTATTTTAACCGGTGACACACTAACCGTTATTTGAGAATTGTATCTGATTGCTTGGATCATTGGCAACTGATTTTTTTATAATTCGACGGGCAACTATCGATACTACACATTAAATATATCTCAGTTACTAATCATCGGTACAATTAGATACAAATCCTTAATAACTGTACCAAAAATAACCGGTTAAAATAACGGTTTGAACATCACTACTTCTGGGAGAACTAAGTCAATTTATACGTAGTGTGGTGTTAATAGAGACGTTTGAAATCTAAATTAATGAAAAATTGTCAAGACAACGTTACAAAACCAGGTGTACATTCTACTATTATATGATTGGTATCTAGAGATTGATCTATTTTCATATAATTTATTTATAACAATAACCCAATATGTAACTAATGTAGGTTGATAACCTGGAGACCTGACGGTGCATACATGAAATACAATAATATAATGGTTCATCTTAGGATCATCTCCTCAAAGGAATTGCAAAATATAATTATTTCTGTGGCATTTACTGTTAGCAGCGTTGAACTAAATTCACACAATACAAATTTGCATAAATTGAGGTACGTAGGCTAGGTTGACTGAAAAGATTTATGACCTATTTAAATGGTTGGATATATTGATTCAAATTTGATCTTTATATAGTAGTCTTCAAGGTTAATTTATTAATATTATTTCATCACCAGCTGTGCACTGGTTAAGGATTAAGATGAAAATAAATTTGTGGGGGGAAACAAAAGTTCGATTCGAACGGTATAGATTTGCATCGAAAATATATCAGAGGGAGGAGAAAGGTTAAAAGGCGAGGGAGGATATATCACCTATATTACCCGCCGGGTCCTAAAGAATAAGTTTGCAAATTTTGAGTCCGATCATTCGAACAGTATAGATTTGCATCTAAAATATATCAGGTGCAGAAGAAGGGGTAAAAGAAGAGGGGGGAAATGTCGCCTATGTTACCCGCCGGGTCCTAAAAAATAAGTTTCCAAATTTTGAGTCCGTTCGGTCAAACGGTACAGATTTGCATCGAAAATATATCAGGGGAGGGGGAGGGGGAGGGCGAGGGGGAGGGGAAGGCGGAAAAGAATAAAGGGGAAATGTAGCCTTTGTTACCCACCGAGTCCTAAAGAAAAAGTTTCCAAATTTGAGTCTGATCGGTCAAACTGTACAGATATGCATCGAAAATATATCATGCGGAGGGGAAGGGGTAAAAGAATAGGGGGAGAAATGTTGCCTATGTTACACGCCGGGTCCTAAAACATAAGTATGCAATATTTGAATCGAATCGGATAAACGGTGTAGATTTTTATAGAGAACAGACAGACAGACATTAAGTTTTATAGTTATAGATTTTATACGTACATTTTATAAAGTGAATATTGGAAATATGTAAAAGAATTTTGAAACTTAATTTGAAAAGAGTAGCAAATTACAATCTACAAATATCTAAATAAAAAAATACTAATACATCAGAATAAAACTCTAAAAGCGCACCATATTATTACATAATAATTCTTTATTACCCGTACACGCTACTTTATTGATTTATTTCTCTCTAAAAAAAATTCCAAATCTGAGTCATCATATTGACATGATATTATTTTAATTTCTCGCATTATTCGCTGCATTATTGGAAACAACGTGTTCATATTTTATCTTATATCTTATTATGAACTCCGGCGTATCAACGTTTTCTTTTAGCTTGGCGTTAAAAGTTTAAATAAACCGTTATTCCATTTCCGCGTGTCTGTTGCGAAACCAGCTTCCGTAAAAGGAATAGTTGGACAGATCTGGATTGGATGGATGCTGGCAAGTTTACAGAACGTTAAAAAAGACGACACGTAATCAAAATAACTTTAATCGACTTACTGGTGTTCAAAGATTGTATTCTTTAAAGAATAAAGTTCACTGGATAACTTCAGAACACATTTCAGTTGATGTTAAAAATAAATTAAAAATATATGAAACGGATTTTTCAGATGATAACACCAGATCATGAGACAATTTTTATGAGATTTTTAAATTATTATATTTTTTATGTTTATAGCGTTAACTTTGTGGTTGGATATAATTATTAATTTTAATTAAACAACTTTTAACTCTACATCTAGCGTTATCAATACCACTATATCTTCATCAGGACGGACGCAAATTATCCTTTACCTATTCTAGCGAACAAATCAATTTTTGAACGGGGGCGTAGTTACAGCTATGGTGGGGGTAACTGAGAAGTGGACGCCGAAATGGGGAATATATCAAGTAACGGGCTATTTATATAATTTATCTGGTTTTTCCCCATTTCTTCGTCCACTTCTCAATTACCCCCACCCTAGCTGTAGCCGCGCCCTCGATCAAAAATTGATGTGTTTGCTAGAATAGGTAATGGATAGTTAGTTTGCGTCCGCCCTGATAAAGATACAGTGGTATCGAAACCGTAGATGTAGAGTTAAAAGTGGTTGATACAAAGTTGTTTAATTAATATTTATAATTTATATATTTTTTTACCATGACTTGCACCAGCAGCATTTCGTCAATATACTAAATAGATATATAAAAAATATCATAAATACAGTACTGTAGTTACAGAAAAGTGGAACAATTTGGTAGTTTTTAAGTATTTTTCCTACCTACATGTATGCCTTCGTTTCATTATTCCCAATTATCACAATTTTCAGTAGACTTATGGTCCGAAAAATATAATATATAACATAATATTGATGGATTTGCCATTAAAATTATTATTCATGATGATGATTAAATCAGGAAAAAAATTAATCTTGTTACCTCTATGTGAATATAATAATATTTCTATATTCTATTATGAGAGATTGTTTCTCTCAAAACTTAAGTTGTGAAAAATATAAAAATATAATATATTTTATTTTAATAAATATAATATTTTATATATAACTCACGTAAATATAACAAGATTAATGTTTTTCCTAATTTTATTGATCATAAAACAAAATATATAATCCCTTTTTGTACACGCATCCTTCTGTACATGCTATGTCTGATCAACTATTCCGTGTAACCTGGAATACTTTTCAAAAACTTTAAATACTTGTCATTTTGTACTTATGAGTAAAGTTATTTATATAAATGAATGCACGAAGTCAAAAATATTGACAAATAAAAAAAATAGTTTGATTTATTATTATAACTTCATGTTCTGGTCATATTAGCGGTTGTGGCTACCTGTTCCAAAGGTACCTATGTTCCAGTTATAACGAGTATTCTTGAATCGATTTACAACTTATTAAATCTTGCAGTGAAGCCAGCAATTTGCTCTTAAATGTCTATACTTTGTGTTTAGGCTTTCAAAACTTACAAAGTAATTGGAAGTATTAATTTCATTATAACGAAATGAAAGGCAAGTACCAGTATTCTCAATATATTAATTCAAAAGGCATACTCTGCAGGCATGTGCGTAAATATACGGATACTCTAATTTATTAGTGGACAGGATGTTCAGATTTTTCGAAAGAATTTAGATTAAGATTTTGACATACTTCTCTCTCTATACCTTGTTATGTTATGTTAAATAATTATATGGCATTGAAAAAATCTCGGGTAATCTTGTTACATGCTCGTATTCACGCTTAATATGTTTTCTCTTCAGTAAGTTTACCTCACTTACACATTTTACCTAAACACTAAATACCTAAACGGTAAACTCGGCGTAAATAATTTGTATTGTGTTTTCAGTTATGTTTTTTTAGTTAGATTTAATATTGACATTGTGACTAAAAAGTGTATTCCTCTTAAGCATATACAAAGTATACTTTTTTTTTGTTTGCGATAAAATGGTCCTATTTCGTATGAGGGAAGAAGCTTCTACAATAAATGCATACTTTAAATAATATGTATTCACGTTCATTTTAAATTATTATTATTATATTAAATTTTTGCACAATACAGCACAGGCACACAAAATATGTTACAATGTTATGCACCACACAAAGACAAAATAATATGACTTAAAACATAAACAAAACACAATTTTAATTATTTAGCGTAAAAAATATTGCGTCATTTGTTAGAAATAGACGTTTGGTAGAAACTTGGAAGATTCTATTAAATCTGTCATCTCATGCAGCAATATTTTAAAAATCTGGACCGCTGCCGTACGAACCTATTGAATAGTAACATCCCGTTCGATGGGCAGTCAATCGAAGACAATTGATGAGAAATTGGCAATAAAGATTAAATGACTCAGACATACGAGAACATTGACAATAAATTGATCGAACATCGAGACAATAGCGAGGCGACCCAGCTAACTGCGTACACATTCTTTAATTCAGCACAATTTATTTGTCTCAACAAACGGAGACCGTTTCAAGTAACTGAATGACTAGAAGTACGCTAATATTTTATTCCGTTGGAATTCTCGATAATATTTTAGAATGATGTGACAACACCGCAGCTTCGCTGGATTACGGCAGTTCAAGGTGGTGGGTGCACTCGTGCCACATTTCATGGGCATTCTTTTATTACTTCATAAACATAGCAAACCCACAAAGCTTCTTTCAGATGCTGCCTGCGCGTTCTTAATCTCAACATTCATAAATTCATTTTAACAAACCAAATTACACTTTGTTAACAAACAAACAAAACGTATTTGTTATGTATACTAATAAATCTAGCGTTAAATTAAATGCTACAAATTTGTGAACAGTTGCTTACATTCACATTTATCAAACTTCATCTAATTGAAATATTGGAAAAGTTACATATACAAGGTGTCTCGTATAATATTCTCTATTTCTAAATAGATGATGTTTTTTGCATTTTGCGTGAAATGTCGACAGTTAGGGAGATAAACGACATCAAAATGTGCATTCTTTCTGTAAATAATATTTTCTGTTTAAATACTATGTATGCACAATAGCCTCGTTTTGCGTCGACATGATGTGCATTATTTCGACTTGCGTTTCACCAAGTTGCAATAAGACTGAAAATCCTGTCCGCTCCGGTAAGGTTCGATGTGTGTTCTCACAGATTACGTAAATCGGGTATCCCCTCGCTTTTCGGATTTTTTCGGGTAAAGTTGAATCTCTAGAACCATGTGACACCTTATATCGGTGGTTTTTATTTCTAAGGCCATACAAAAGAAGAAAAAACTTATCAAAAATTAACTGAAAATGTTTTATAGATAGACAATTCGATAGATTGTACAAAAAATTAAATTAAATTTACACGCTATTTTTAGCACAACGTGCTATTTAGCAAAAAATTTAATTCACACGCTATTTTTAGCACAACGTGCTATATATTAATTTAAAGAAGACAGAACTTAAACTAGTTATTTGTTAGGTTGTTCACTTATTTGTCACGTTTCATGTCGCAAAAATATATAACATTTATAATACCTATATATTTGCTTCCAATATTTATTTAGTATAAATTTTATCGCAATGGTTTCCCAGGCAATGAAAAATTACTACTGTATCCGTAAAAAGTAAAATATTAATTGGAATTTAATCTCTACGATTTTCGAATACATCGAATACATTTCGCTGCCTATCATGTATAATGACCCAACAATGAGCAAAAATCAACTTTTATTGAGTGAAGATTTAAAAAATTAAACAATATATTTTAATATCATTCAAAATGGAGCAGGCAGAGAAGGTGTTTCTGGAGAGACCATCTCGAGAGAATGGACCAGACAAGACTACCCAGAGCCGTGATGCGGGGGATTCCAGAGGGGCGCCGATCGCCAGGGAGACCACCAAAGGACCATGGAGAGAGGAGATCAGGACTGATCTGTCAATACAGATCAAGGATCTAATAAAAGAAGAAGAAGAAGAAAATTCAAAATTCATTATTTTTGACAAACATATTCACTTATTCATTCGCGATAAACCTATTCACGATATGTTCTGGAAGTAGTTACGTCGTTAAAATGAAAAATTAGGTATTTTGCAATAGGCCGTTATTTATTACGTAAAAAATTGTTCATATTTGTGGTAATTTTCTCAATAAATTTTTTAATTACTTAACGAAGGTTTCAGCGATAAAAATGATAGAAATAAAACAATCTTCACTTATGCAAGAAAAGTAAATTCATCACAAAGCCACATAAAATTGACTGACTGACATGATCAGACATGATGGAAAATTCAAGCCAAGGAAATGGTCCCCTTTGCAGGCCCGGAGGCCGTGGTCTGGACTGCCCTGTTAATTGCTACTGTGCTGCTTGGGGCGCCATAAACGACGAAGATACGAAGCGGTCACGTGGGATCACAGAGGCATGTAGCTTCCGTGAAGCCCCGCACACTTACATCATCTCCCGACCAGAGATTTAATAACCCTCATCCGCACATTTGTAATTATTCTGAAAAAATCACTGTAGGCAGTACTACGACAGTACAGTACAAAAACAACCGTATGTAATTTACGCAGAAACCACGCAGTCATACAAAATTTTTAGACCAGCGATTTAATATTACCATTTCTCTCGCGTGGTGGCAGATATTTCGCAATGACCGAGAATTCTTTTGTAGCTACACTTTAGACAGAGGTCAGTAAATATTGAAGCATGAGTTTTAAGTTAATATATTTTAGAAAAAAGCGAGAGTAAAATAAGTCTGACAGGAATTTTACTATATAGATATGTATTCTGTAATTATCAATATATAACATTGGCAATAAAATATTATGTTCTTTTTTTTGAAAATATTTCGTAATTCTTCATAAAATGTAAAAATATTCTTCTGTCAATTAAAATATAAAAGTCGTGAAGTTAGAAAGAGGCAGAATTGAGAATTGTGAACATCCCGAATCCTTAAATTTCGGGAATTCCGAGTCTAGAATTGTTAATGTAAATACGCACCTATGTTCATGCTATGGAATTATTTAATTATTTATTCACATATTTTATATGCCCAATACTGTATTTTCGGGTTGTGTGTTTTTTTCACCTTTTTAATAATTTTGAGTCGTGTGTAAATTTTGCAACAGTGTTATCGCGCAACAAGTGAACGCCCTTACGCTTCGAATAGCTTTTAGAAAATTATTTTCCTATTTTATATGTTCAATATTTCAATATTGTATTTTAGTACCGTATAGCTAGCTGTGTGCAATTATGGGTATTTTTTCAAATTTGGAGTCTTGTGTTTGTCCAATTTTTTTTTGGGGAGATTACCCGTTTTTTTATGAGGGTCATTTTAAAATTTACAGAGTTGAACAAAACACCTTTTTTAGGCAATGGAATTGGAACAAAGCGGAAATGTGCCCACCTCGACGTATATTGAAGACACCTTTAAGTAGATGAAGTACCTATTTATTATTGCACAATTATATCCCCTAGTTAATAAACTGTATTTTTTTTAAATATAGATGTTTTTTTAATTTTTAAAATTTCTTTCCAATCCGAGATTTTTAAAGTAAAAACCACATTTTGTACACTAGGTATTTACTAAGATATTATATTTGTAAGAGTACCTATTTAGTTTGACTCATATTTGTGTAAGAATATATATTGTTTAAAAATTTACAAGCTCGTAGTATTTTTTTTAATAAGTCAAACTTAGTGGAACCAGCGGTGGAAACAATGCGAGGACCAAAAAATTTCCATTAGTTCATGTCTATGTCGTTTTGGTATTCTGTGTTTTTTCCTACTGCTCCGGATAATCGAAAGTCTGTAGTGTATTTAAAAAAACTATTCGAAACTGTATTTAGATTTATTTCGAAAAAAACATTAGTTAAATACATACATTCACTGCATTTAAATAAACAAGTGTATTTCAATAAACGAGTTTTTTTCAATGCACTAAATGCATTCTTTGTTTTAATCCATAATTATCCAAAGAATGGTTGGTATTAATTATGTGGCTGGCGAATTCTGAGAAGATATTTTTACTTAAAAATCGGCGATGTTCCTTTAATTTTATATTTAGGTTTCTCACGGTTTTGCCTATATATTTTTTGTCACAGTCTCCAAAATTTATTTCATATATACTCTTTTCTAACAAATTAAATTAAATTTTCGTGTTAAGTAGTACCCAGGGACTGCTCCTCTCGAAACTATACCTACCTAGTAATAAAGTTAATCAACGTGTGTGCATTACAAAGTATATTATATTATTTAGTGTAAATTGAAATAATCTTGTTGCACCACAAACCAACTGCCATGTCAACCAATAATATGAATACTTCTGTCCACTGTGTTGCACCGAGGATTCACTGTGTGGATTTTATAATATCCTACATTATAAAACAGAATGAGTACGGATGCACCGAACGCTTTTAAAAATAAATTTTTGAGGCGTACACCACACGGCGCACCTTTTTAGTTCGAACTCGTATTAAAATTGGGTGCGTCTTACGGTTGGAAGTGTGATACGTGGTAATGTCGGTCCCTGCAGAAAACAACACAAACTACCAAATGAAATATTACAGACGGACTTTTTTGTATATATACACCTAGGCATGTATTTAATTTTTATTGACCCCGTTTTACTTAATTTTAGTTATTCTATTTTACAGTTCTTTTAGTGTGTAAATTATCCGACAACACCGATAAATCCAATGATATATTATAATACGTCAATGGATAAATCAGTGTAAATTGGTGTTGGCTCGCTCATAAATGAGATGTTTGTTATATAGCAAATATATATATATTTAATATTCGTACTAATCAATATTCGTGGGTGTTTTCGTCCGAAATATATGGTATTTTCTTAATTTTTTTTATAATTATAAATAAAGAGGCGTTGCACTCTGAATGTTGTTTGAATAAAATACTATTGAAAATATTTTTATTAGTGTATTCTAAGAACATACTAATAAAAGTGAATATTGCTTCATACTCTAGTCAACAAATATATAAGTCTAATCTACCAGCAAAGACATCTACATACTGTTTCAACGGAATGAAAAATTTTCAGCAATATTTGTATCAAATACGTAAAATAAGGCACATGAATAACTTTTTATTTTTCATTTAATTTAACGTATGGTACAAATACAAATCTTACATATTTACTATTTACATTTTTTTTTTAATACTTTGTAGTCATGTGGACCTCATCAGTGAAGAGAAGCTCTTGAGTCTGATGAGGGAGCCTCAGTTCTTATTTTATGTATAGGTAGGTACATATGCGAGTCATTTAATAATACGGTAATAAAAGGCGATTTGATAATAAAATGTTGAAGTATTTTGAAAAAAGCTATAAGTTTAAATGATTTATGAATCTAAGTTAGATTTAGTAAGGTTTTAATTTTTTTAATTTGCTCTGAAAGGTTATTGATGCAGCGTATCTCGATAGGTAAATTATTGTAGTAGTTAATTAATGGCTTTATATATTAGGTCCTTACATATGAAATTGACGTTTTGCCGTACTGGCAAATTTGATCTCAAATATCTTCTCTTTGGTTAGGAATTCCAAATCCAAATTTATACAGCTATTTACTCATGTATTTGTGTTTTGAAAATTATAATTCATTTGTTTTTTCCTCAATTGTTTTTTTCTTTGCGTCACTCAGTTTACAAAATGAAAAACTTGAAATATCGCGTTATTTACGAGTACGAGTTCCACCGTGGCACCAGTGCTGCAGAAACGGCTCGAAGGATAAATGATGTGTATGGTGACGGTGCCGCAAAAGAAAACACAGTGCGTTTTTGGTTCCAACGTTTTCGTTCTGGAAATTTCGACCTGCAGAACAAGCCCCGTGGACGGCCGGAGACCAAAGTTGATAATGAAGAATTGAAGGCTATTGTGGAAGCGGATCCATCGCAAACCACATCCGAGTTAGCTGCAGGCTGCGGTGTTAGTGATAAAACTGTTTTAATCCACTTGAAGCAAATTGGTAAGGTGAAAAGCTTGAAAGGTGGGTACCTCACGAATTGAGTGAAGCAAATCAAAAAACGCGCGTTGACTGCTGCGTTGCATTACTCAACCGGCACAATAATGAAGGGATTTTAAATCGAATCATTACCTGTGATGAAAAGTGGATCCTGTACGATAATCGAAAGCGCTCATCGCAATGGCTGAACCCTGCCGAACTAGCCAAACCATGCCCCAAGCGAAAATTGACTCCAAAAAAGTTACTTGTGAGCGTTTGGTGGACTAGTGCTGGTGTCGTTCACTACAGTTTTCTTAAATCTGGCCAGACGATTACGGCAGATGTCTATTGTCAGCAACTGCAAACCATGATGGAAAAGCTAGCTGCTAAACAACCGAGGCTGGTTAACCGCTCTAGGCCACTGCTGCTTCATGATAACGCTAGACCATACACTGCACAACAGACGGCTACCAAATTAGAGAAGCTTCAATTGGAATGTCTAAGACATCCACCGTACTCTCCGGACCTTGCCCCAACAGATTACCATTTTTTTCGAAATTTGGATAACTTCTTGCAAAGGAAAAAATTCAACTCCGATGGGGCAGTCCAAACCGCCTTCAAAGATTTTATTGATTCCCGTGCGAATGGTTTTTTTAGTAAAGGGATCGATGAACTACCTATGAGATGGCAAAAGTGCATAGATAGGAATGGTACATACTTTAATTAAATAAATATATTATAATAAAAAAAAATCGGCTTTATGTTCCTCCCATACTAAACACCAATTTCATATGTAAGGACCTAATATATCGTGGTTCTGCTTTTGGGTTATTTTAATTGTAGGCATTATGAATTGATTTCCTTTTCTCATAAGCTTGAAGTATTCCTGATTTTCTGTAAAGTTTTTCTCTCTGCATATTTTCAATATAAAAACATGCTTGAAAATATCATTCACGTTTGATACTGAAAACAATTTAAAAAGATCTTTTGTTGAAAAGATAGATTTTATTTTCAGTATTATTTAATAATTATCCTTTGTGATATTTTTACTAAGTTTAGATGAATTTAGTTTAGATGATGTTTAGAATGAATGTATATATACAACTATAAAAAAATTTATAGATGTGTGTTTGTTCTTGAACGTTGTGTAAAGTGATTATTTAAACCAGCCTTAAGGACATGTCGAAAGCCCTGTGGACGCTCAATAAAGACTTCCGTACATGCGTTCCCATATAAATATCTTCGCCTCTGTGCGACACCTATAAATTATCTAAATTGAAATAGTATTAAATTAATTATTAAGTATTGCAACTTGTTGAGGATAATTTGTGTGTTATTTTAACTAAAACGTGGGTAGAACAAATACTATCTTTCAATACAATTCTTTTATTGGACCAACAATCCAATTAGTTAACGAATCGGCCCACTTGAGTCGGCGGCAGCGGGAAGTCGCAATGCATCGTATAAAATAAAACAATCCAATACTTACTACGTTTTATGATACATTATTGTCAGAAGTATCATCGGGTTTCCATCGGTATCGCTTCGATTCACCATTTGAATAATGCACACGTAGATGGGTGTTGTTCGGTAAATCTTTATTATAGATAAAAGGATTCAAAATCTTCGACAATCTACCAAAGATAATACAAAATATAATCAAAATAAAATTATTTAAATTAGCGCCATCCACCAAAGATAATACAAAATGTAATCAAAATAAAATAATTTAAAAAGCGCAAAAAGTTTCTTATAAAATTTTTTAAGTGTTATATATTATATATAAGTAATATTATGTTATATATATAAGTAATATTATGTACTATTTATACTATACGTTTTTAATGTAAAATAAATTTAAATTCACGTACAAGGCTATTGTAATATGGAACTATACAAACATTAAACATAAGTATTGTTTTAATACATTAATCGTTTGACTATCCATTTATCAAAATATTGATCATTTCATTCGTACTCGAATATATATAGAAAACCTTCAAGTGTGCATCATTACAAAACTTATTTATTACCACATTTTCATCCAATAGCGAGATTAGTGTCGAGTAGAAGCGAGAGTGTCTGTAGACGAAGAGAGAGAAAAACGCAGCAAGAGAGTTATAATTTGCTTTGCGGAAAGTGTTGTTTTCGAGGTTGTCATAGAATTTAAACACTGATCAACCGATCGTTTTAAACTGCTATAATGTTTGGTTTCTTACTGTTAAGAAAACAGGTTGAAGATCTTAGAAAACATAAAGTAGCGTATGATTTACTCTCATAGTAACAGAAATATATAACAGTATATATATATATATATATATATATATATGAAAGCTGCAATTTTATATAAAGCTTCCTTCCACTACAATTTTACGGATATGATTTCGACTATCGCAAGCCTCCCATTCAGACCAAAGGGTCTGTTAATTATTCAAGCCTTACACGATTGCTCAAAAACCCATCCGAAAAAGCAGTCCCACTATTTTGTATGGTAGCCTGGATATTTACTTATTCGCAGTCCAGCAGGCTTCGTTTGCAGTGTCGTAACTACGCCAATGCGTCGAGGCCCGGCAACGCTAACAAATTAATTATTTTTAAAATCCACCACAGCAAGAAAATCATTTTTCATACGCACGTATTACGAAAAACGTGACAAAATCTATGTGTACACAAATATACGTACGATGTCGGGTTAGGGATCCGACCTTCGCTGCAAAGCAAAGGTCGCCGTTAATATACATCACTCTCTTAAGTTTATATAATTTTAGCACAATGCCCTAGCTTAAGAGAATAATGTATCAGTCTAAGGGTGGCCATCCTTAGACTGATACACTATGAAACAGGGTGAAACGGGTGCGGTCAAAAAACAATAAATAGAGAATAAAAGTTCAATATGTTTTAATCTAATTATAACATTGGAATTCCGCCACGAATTAAAAACTTTAAAATTAGAAATTATTAAAAGGATCTAAATTTTTCATGAACATGATATATAAATATAATATTATGGTTGTTGACGTCTTTGTTAAAATTTGTCAATAAAGTTATCAATGTAAGAAGGAAATCAACTGAAGTAAAATGAACTTTTTTATATAATCCACATACTCTTCCTTTTTATCATAGGGGACTAATGTCTCGTGTTACGTTTCTCCCGCAGTGGTGAACACTGCTTGTAGTTGAAGGTGGGTACACATTTACGGTCCAGTTCTAAAGTGAATAGTTGTAATAATAGTCTTCCTCAGGTTATTGGCCTACGCCACTACAGGTTAAATTGATCTCCGTAGGTTATTCGCATTATTCGCATATGGTCATCAAACATTTCCACGCGTGGAATTCCGGGTATTTTTCTCGGCGAACAATTGTCATTGGGCACGTCTCCCCGGGCTTCGGCCGGCCATTCCTCATCGGTGACTCTTCGTGTATCGTTCGGCTGTGGAGTTTCATGTTTTCTCGCTTGGCTGGGCATTGCATAAAGAGGTCTTGCTTCTCTCCTACGGCGTTGCCTTGTCCGACGATAGCGAGTAAAACTGGGCGTTTCATTCGGAGTAGGCGGCAAGGATAATCCAGGGATACTTCGCACTTTTCTGCGGTTACACATCGGTCGTATCGGATGGGCCATTGTCTGAAGGCACGATGTTAAAGCCTTAACAGTGTTGCCGATGTAAATACTAGGTGGCTTCCAGCATATTACATTGTCTGTGATAAGACGCGTGCTAAGAAATGTATTCGCGGTATTTTACAGATGCGGGCGGTTTTTTTAAAGCTTGGATACATTTAAATGGCTTTTCAAAAGTGTCTGTAGACAAACGAACAAGTTTTTTTTTACAAATGTAAAATACCTACCTAGGTATTTAATTTTTTTAGAGAAAAACTATTTTATTATGAGGATTTAATTTTAGAATATACATAGTTCTATCATTATATTTAAAACAAATCATACAAAAATCAAATAGAAAGATAGGTATACACAAAAAATATAGAAAAAATGTTAGAAAATTACAAAAAATATCCTAAATTATTGTAAATATTTTAAACGATATGATTGAATCTAGTTGACTATGACATCCTACCTTACTTGTTTTTATGTATTCCAAATTATCAAATTTAAGACAAAAGTCATTAATATTACTAAGTAAAATAGGTGAACTCATAGACCACTAAAATAGTACGATTTAATACTATGTTGGTGAACCCATTTTTTTATAAAAAAACTACGATTATTTCAATATATTTTTTACATATTTACCCGCTTGGTTACACATATACTTAAACTGAAGTGTTAATATATAAAAAAAAATATAAACTCGATTGAAATAAATAACCACTATTGATAAAAATTAAAAATTATATTAAATATTAAAAATTACCGATGCGCATATTTTTAATAGTTAATAATTTCTTTGTATTTCTTTTTAAGGAGTGGTCCGTGTTGAATTTGTGTTATCTCGATAGTACTTTTATGCACGTGGGCATGGGACGCACATTGTGGACTTGGGCTTATACATATTATTTTTGACAAAAATAATAATGACACATCTTACTTTTGTGCACTTTTGTTATGCAGACGGGGATCTAGCCATAAATTGCTAAAATAAAAAAAGTATCGCGTTCAGTGTACTGTGATAATTTTGTTTAAAATTCTGTCACAGTCGCAAATACTCGTAACAATACAATGAAAACATAAACAATCTGAAGCACCAAGTCAAGCGACTACGGGGCTAGAGATGGATGGTTCATGAACGAACTGTTATTTTTGAACTGTTCACTGGTCCGAACAAATGAACAGTTCAATTCACTTTCATCAACAATCGTTCATTTGTTCAGAATACGTAAATTATTTCATAATTCCTATAACCTGTATGGAATATAAGGAAGTAAGGACGTTGTAAAAGTATAGAATTATTGGAAATTAACAGTTCCCCCCAGTCAGCGATGATTTTTATTAGAAAAAAAAACGATTCCCACATCGTCAGCGATATTTTTCGGTGAAAAATAAATGAATTAAGCAAATTAACAAATCACAAGACAGATGCATAAAGCATAAAGTCTTAGAGACTCGGCCAGAAATTAATTTTGATTTAAGAAATTATTGAGAAAAACTGAAAAGAAGCTGCGTGTATTTGAATCATTTACGAATGATTTTTGTTTTCTCGATCCATTTCACTAGTATAGGTAAACTTAGATTGGTTACTCAGGGTTATCAGGGCTCGGAATGGAGTTCACGGTATTCTTGCGAATTCAACTGCACTTTATGATACATTCGCAATTTTAATTAAAGCTCATTTATATTTTCATTATTTTACCTTTTAGAATTTTAAGTTCAACAAATCTTATCTGCAACCCTTCTTTCTTTCCAGCATATCTTATAATAAATTTAATAATGTGATGGAGAAGAAGAAAATAATTAATTCACTATCACAAAAACGACCCACACTAAAATAATTATGGAATGGATATAATACTTTTTTCTCAAAATGCTACCGATCACAAAAAAATACCGATGCAATTATTCACGACCCTGCTCATAATTATATGAACACAAATCTAGGAATTTACATTTACATTTACAATAGTGCAAATCGGAGAAAACATCGCGTATACAATAGCTTTGATAAATAAACTCAAAAGTTGTTAAGACTATCTAATTGTTAGTAAATCAATCTTGACTGGAATGTAATCATATCCGAACATGAGGAAGACTAGGATGCGAATGAAAATAAACAATTTCTAGCTGTCGCTCACGTGTCGTGGTTAGAAATAAGTTATTGCTAATGACTATTTGATTAATGTAAAAACTTCCAAAGTTAGCTAATAACTTTATTTTGTAATGTAGGTATAATAAATTAGCTTAAATGATATTTTTGCTAAAAAAAAGCCACGTTATATACATTTTCAGGTATTAATTATAAATATGCATTAACTGAAATATTGATTCAATAAAAATAAATATATATTTAGAAAGACGTAGCAGTAGCTTTGAAATTATATTTTTATTATTTGATAATTTAGGGTGGAAGGTATAGATTTGGTGTGAACTGACATTCTCAAACAGTCTCCCATGATCAAGTTAGGAATATTATTGTTGCATATAAAATATTCCTATTATTATGACAATATACGCAACAATCATGTTCTCACAATCGTTTCTGAACAGACAACAGACAAATTGATCATTAAATAGTTCCATAGGTAACTCTTGATATACTCGAACAATAAATATCAGATTCCGTTCACGATACAAATCATGAAAACTATATAGACTATATACCCACCGATCTTTAGGTGAAATGAGTTTGGATTTGTCTTGTAAAACAAATATTAAATCGGTATTCAAGTAACAATCGGTAACAAATATTAAATCGGTAAACAAGGTATTCAAAATTCGGCAATGAAATTATCATATAATTAGAAATAAAATTATTAGAAAAATCATCTCAAAGTACCAAACAAATGTAAACTTTTTAAGAATCAAGATTTATGCGAACGCTATCTTACGGGATGAATGAAATATAAATACGATAAACACAATAGGTATAAACATCGATTGCAACATAAACGTTCCTACTAGTTTTACAACACACGAAGGACTGCTCATACCGAAGATAACTAATAATTATGGTCAAATCAACGTTAACTTATGTAGAACCTAAAATATTTAATAAACTTCTACGCAATTTTATAAAGGACAAGATTAAAATAGACCTAAACGAAAAATTAATGGAATTACTAATATATATGAAAGATTTATACTTACTAATATATATATAAAGATTAAGGAAGTTTTATCTTGGTAAGGTTTTTTTTAATTGTTGTGATCATTATAACTACTGACACCTACTGACCTCACCTACTGCCAAGCTGATCTCGGGGATTAGTTTTGTTTTTTCAAAAAAATTGTACTGTAAATAATCAACTATTTAAATAAAAAACATCCATAATATTATTCCATTCCATAATATTGATTGATATGATAGTTACTTTGTTATGCAACATGCTTTTTTTGATTTACAAAGTTCAGTTTACAAAAAGTTGATTACAAAATCCGTGTAAAAATTAATTTTATTTTAGGATCACACGAGAAAAACCTCAGAGCACATTTAAAATTAACGTCTTAATAAAAAATACAGCGGAACTTGTTTTGTGAAGAGTAAGAGTTAGGGGTATTTTTTTTGACAACATGACACCGGATGCGCGCAATTCTAAAAAACGGAACATTGTAGGTACGTCGCACACAATATCATAAGCAGCCCTTAAAACTGGAGAAGGGTTGCGGAAGATCGGATAAAGGATGTCTTCAGTTAGAAAGACAGGATGGCCTTATTTCTATAATTGAAACTTCCTCCACAAGTGTAGGCACCCCTTTCATAACAGCTTTCGAAGGGGTTGCAGAAGAAATTGAAACGGTATTACGTTGTTGGTCTTATGTAGAACATTATACGCTGAGAGACAAGATTGAGATATTCATATATAAGAAATACTCCTAACTAAAAAAATCAATAATGAATCATCGTAGTATTAGATGTTTTATAAGTAATTGTCATACTTTATGTATAACCTCGAATGTTTACATGGAAGTTTACCTTTAGGCCTTAAACTGATGTCAAGTAATAAATAGTGATGGTTTAGGACAGTAGTAATATTTCAAAAAATGCTTATGTGGTCACAACCAAAGGGTCTAGTTTATGTGAATAGGCTTGTTCTTAGATTTCAGGAGCCATTATCTTAATCTGGTAATCTTATATAGCACCAGGGCAACGATACAACGATTTTTCTCTTCTGCGAATATCTGTCTGGCTTAAAGGATCAGTGTATATCGAACAATATACAATATGCAATATTGTATTGAGCCCGCATATTGTGCACATGTGCCCATAGCCCATGCATACAGGAAGTCCAAGAAGTAAGTTTTGAAGAGCTGCTTTTACAACTTCTATACTGCATCGGAGTAATCAACATGGAACAAAATGCAAGTGTACACTTAATTGTAGATAATGTGTAAGAGATACTCAATCTTCTTGCTTTCAGAGACAAGGAAGGACTAAGAAAAAAATTGAGAGGATCCTCATACTCACCTAATGGTTAGATTTTACGCTATTTTGATTGTTTTTATAAGAAATGAAATGAATGCGAATGCTACTTCTTATATAATAATAATGTTCTCAATATTATTTTATGGAATGTAAGCATTGACACTTACCGACTAATTGATAAGGCGACTGTAAGCATTCAATATATGAATTAACAGAAGAATACTCAAAATAAACTGGACGGATAGAGTTACGGATGAAGATGTTATGGTTCTGATTAATAAAGAAAAATGAATAATTAAAAACTTCAATATCTCGGACATGTAATGAGACATCCAGAGAAGTAAGAGATCTTGCATCTCATAATGCAGGGAAAGATTGCCGGAAGTCGGGGCTCTGGGAAATGGCGAACATGGTGGCTGAAAAATGTAAGACAGAGGTTTTGAAAATATAGTGTAGAGCTATTTCGGGCTGCAGTAAATAATGTGATGACAGTAAGATGATAGCTAACGTTTGTTGAAATTTTATAGCAGTGCTCAGGTAAGGATGCGAAATATAGGCTCTTAATAAAAGAGAGATACAAAAACTTCAAGTAATCTGAGGAGGCATGGAAAGAAATGTGCTGAATAGTTGCGCCAAGAAAATGAATTGACCATGTACAGACACCGCTGTGGTACCCGAGGAGTGTTATTAGGTCGACACACCAAATAACCCACTGGGCTGACGAAGTTTTCAAATTCTGCAGCAATACGAAAAACAATGCGTAGAGAAAAGTCGGAGACACAGGGAAAAGCCTCTATACAGCGATGGGTAGGAAGGATAGTTGCGATTCGGGATTAAATATTTTATTTCTTTAACCAAGTGCCAATGCCGTTAGACTGTGAATGAGTGAATGAACAAAATATTTTTTTCGAAAGATTTAAATCTCAAACCGTGGGCTCAATACTAGAATAAGATAACTTTAATTTTGACAGTTTTGAGATATTTACACCAAAAAATCTTCAAATAGTAAGTACCTAAGCTATTTAATGCTAAAACTAGATAGTTTATAAATGCAATTATAAGAAATCTATACAAATTACAAAAATAGACAACAAGAAAAATGAATGAAGATTAAATGCTAAAACTAAATATTTGGTGATATCTTTAACATTTCATTAATTTATCTCAGGGGCTCATTATAATGTCATGAATAAGTTACATAAGAAGAAATTGCATTAAGGATTGATTAATGAGGAAAATAAGATTTTCAAAAAACATGAAAACTTTAAGCGCAATTATCTCATTGATTATCTGAACTTACGTATTCTTAAGTTACTTCAGTATTTTGATTTAGTACTTATTCTGTTCAAGATCAATTTTTCTATTAAATTAACACTTCGTAAAATTGAGCAATCCATTTTATTTGTTTTTTTCATTTACGTCGAGTTTAAACTCTGATGTGTGGGGTGTTGCGATGTATTTTTTATTAGTTTTATGTGATTTTAATTGAACCTTTCAAAAAAATCTATTTAAAACGCCCTTGGTTCGGGGTGCCTTAATAGTTAAATTGCTTCATTTACGCTGCAGCCCTAATATCATCTGATTTTCGTATTTTTTAAGCGTCGGTCGATTTTTGTATGACTAGGATATATCGGATGGGTAGCGTCCACAATTTTTGTTAAAAATTGGGTTATGTTATTAATTAAAAACTTCACTTTTCTTTTCGTTTCTCTTCATTTTATCAAACTCTTTCGATGATTATTTATGTTATTCTTACTTTGTTTGTCGCTAAGTTTATTGAGTCTATGTTTCGCATCCATAATATGTAAGAAAGCAAAATATGCATTGATCGAACACTTTTCTTTTTGACACGATAGAAGATTACTTTTAAAAATGATATTCAGAAACCCGAATACATTCCCGTCTAGCTTTGTATTGTCCATGGTAGACATACGTTTTTAAATTAACATGAATGTTTATCGATATTATGTTGTATTCTCTATTTTAATAAAATTGTCAAACACAACACAAAATTTAAGCAGCTGTCAAAATTTAACGAAAATTTCAAATGACGCCAAATGTTGCTAATTATTATTATTAATAATAATAATAATTTGGGAATAGCAAGTGCATTTTTTTAACCTTTTAAAACTTGCTATTTTTATAATTAAATTTAAAGACCGTTAAAAAGGGCGGTACGTTGTATTCATTGGATGCAAAGTAACGTACATCTTTGGATTAAAATAGTATTGAATTTTATAAAGAAATGATATTATTACTATATTAACATACCGGGCCATAAAGCCTTTAATAAACACGATACTAATAAATAATAATTTCACGGCAAAAAGTAAAAAGACTTTTGTCTTTTTAAATTTTTGGCGTTGATTAACAAAAAATATGTTAACAGAATATATGGACCAGGTACCGCAAATGGACGCACGGTAGGTATTTGATTTGATCGCTTCCGTTCTGGAAATTTCGACCCGTGGACGACCGGAGACTACAGTCGACAGTGGCAAACTGAAAGCTGTAGCGGAAGCGGATTCATATCAAACCACTTCACAATTATCCTAAGTGTAAACTTAAAAAAATGTTTGAATTTTTCTATTTCATGGGTAAGGAGGATACGTCATCGTTTTCAGTGTAGGGTTAATATTTTAATGAGGAGGACATCCATATGTGGTTCTTGACAAGTTCCATGTAAGACTGGCTTTAGGCCGCGCAGCTTCACGGTAGGATGGGCCGAACGGTTGGAACAACAATTGCAGCCGTGTTCCATGTGCGCTGCTAACTCGGAGAAATGTAATAAGCGGCCAGGAGTCATGGTTCAAGTGGCGGCCTGTCCCTCCACCTCGGCATGTGCCTCGTGCTTAATTGTGACGATACAAGACCGCTTTTGTTACAGACACACTGACTTAATACACAAGTCACACGTCCCTAGGTCACCTTCGCACGTTGCACCGTCGCTGACGTCGTATTCAGCCTCTTGCCGGGTACCATTACAGGTTACATCCCTTATTTCGTACTAAGTGAAATAAGTAATGTTAATAAAAACTGTTACTTTGTAGTTACGCATTACAAATTAAATTAAACAAAAATTCTTACTTACTTACTTACCATCACGCCTTTTCACCGTGGGGGTAGGCAGAGAGGATAGAGCGCCACACTCTTCTGTCCTGACATACAACTCTCGCATCATCCACATTCATACATCTTCGCATGCAAGCTCGCCGGTTGTTGAGGCTTCTAACGGGACCATCTTCCAGTATCTGGTTAATCTGGTCATGCCACGTCTTCCGCGATCGCTCTCTCTTTCTGGCGCCATCAACACTTGCATTATATATCTTTCTTACCATTCTTACACTTGGTTTAAACCACTATATTTTTAATTAAGGATAAATTATAGAAGTCTCACAGACACGTAGCTATAATATATGAAAAAGTGAATGGAAGTCTCTTGTATGATGGCTCAGGACTTTCAACCTGTATGAGCTGGCTACACAATGCAACCTTCACCAATTCCATCGCAAGAATATCCACACATTATCAAATTTTTTAATGTTCTATATATAGTTCGAATCAAGAACATTTCATATATTGCACTATATATTGCACCATCGTATAAGACTTCCATCCGCTTTTCTCATATATAAATAGCTTTGTCTCTGTGAGACTTCTATAATTTATCTTTAATTAATTAATCATCATATAAAAATATTTTTAAAAACACTATATTTTTGGTTAACTCCAACTGATTTCGGAACCAAAAATGTTGATAATATAGGTACATTAAAAAAAATGGTTACGTCAACCCTCCAATTAAGATAATTAGTTCACTTATATTAAAAAAATTAAATACATAAATTATTTTCTTAAAATGGAAATAAATTAAAAACACACTCAAAAGAGACGATAAAAAAATATAAACGTTGAAGAAAATAATGAAAATTCTGTGTAAACATCTCAAAGATTTGTTTAAAAAAAATACATGTGGCTAACGTAAAAGAAATTCGTAGCAATTCGCTACTCTAGTAATTAAACTCATCATTTCCACAGTTAACATTTCTTGTTTCTTTTAGCTGCGTTTAATCAACTCTTTGTTCTTAATCAGATTAAACTATTGATTCTTGTTTCACATTATATTTATTTTCTGTATTTTCTGTATTACACGGTTCAATTTTTTGTGGTCTACGTGTTAGATTATAAATAGTCCTGTGTATTACTGGGTGCGGAGAATGCGGTTTAACGATATTAACGATAGTTAACACAAACAAAAATGACGCGCAATAATATTACTCTGTGAATACTTCAGATATCACAATATTGACTTTTGGTATTTCGTTATCAATTCTGAGGGCACTATTTTTTTCAACTTACAGCGTTTTAACAGTATAAATAGCCCAAGATAAACTAAAAATATTTGAAAACTGTCAATTTGGATGACAATATAGGAATCACGTCAATAAAGGTTATTTAAAAAATAAAAGTATTTTGTGGTATTCGTAATGAATGAGTTGAGAAACGAATTCCATTTCAGATATCATTTTGAATCGAAAAACATGTAATTTTGATTATTATAATACATACAGAGTGTGACCCAAATAAATGGCTGGTAAAATGATACCATTTCCATTTCATTATGGCTGGAGAAAAATGATATATAGGTGGTGTTTTGTCGATGAAATTGATCATATTCTAGGCTATTAAAGGCTCCGACACCAGTCACCGGACATACTGTATATATTTTTGAATTGGGCATAAACTTTAACCCATTTGTACCAAAACCCAAAAATATTGTTTTCTCCTAGCCTTATGTAGGTAATTAATGGTAATTTCTAGTAATCAATGGTTAGTTCAGTAGATTACGTTAAAGCCACACATGGTCTTACTCATATTTTATGAAGATGGATAAAGTATTCCCAGTAAATAAACAAAACGCTATCAGCAAATGATTTTATTCATTTGTTGAGTATGTTTTTCTTTGTATTTTAATTGATAGTTAATTATGAAATAATATTATAGTCTGCTGATTATTTTAGGCCCAGCGTATGAAACTAAATAAGCCTTTCTATAATATAATAATATGTCTTTCATATAACAATATTAGTCGTAAAAATAAAAAAATATTAACAATTTTTTATATTTTTATATGATAGAGACCTGAAAGGTCTATGGATAACATTTTACATGACATACACTCCAATACAATAATATAATAATGATAATAATAATAATAATAATAATAATAATAATAATAATAATAATAAAGGACACGAGGTAATTTGTTATATTTGACTGAATTTTAACATTCGTATATTGAAATTGTTAGTAGTCAATTGTTTGGTCTGTTGTATAATTTTAATCCATTACATTAAACTTTTACAAATAAAATAATTAAAACTTTGTTTAACCACACATAATGTTTTGATTATTTTATATATAAAATGGTGCCCCAAAAAGGATTTCAAAATTATGAAAAAAAAACATTGTAAATTCAAAAATAATTTCATCTTAATTTTTTTATAAATACATAGTGGTATGTGAGTGTTAATTGTTCTCATTCAAAAAACACACGAAACCTCATTGGTCAGGCTCCTCAATAAACGAACTTATCATCTTTGTTTCTCGAGATCGAATATCACTTTTATATTTAATAATGTAAATGAAATGACTTTGAACATCGGATAGATATATATTTTAAATGACTCTCAAATCTTCTTTCCTTATCGAAGTCCTCCAATAAACTGAACGTTATGAAAAAAAATAGTTAACATTGGTGCAAGAGATGTGATTTGAAAATTGATGTAATACAAATAATTAACATTTTGTCCTCTCTATTATATTACAGACGGACATGAACTTGAATGAACATGATTTACCTATTAGTAAGATCATCTTAAATTAGAGATGAGACTGATCACCCCAGGGTGAAAGGACGGTGATTGTGCGATTATGATAGATTCTGATACATTTATTGCTTGTCAATAACATCGACATTAAAAATGAATTAAGTATATTATTTTTAACTATCTTCTTTTCACGTTCCAAATCATAAAACTTTAAGCTCAAAGGGAACATTTGTAAGATTATAAAACAATCGTTTATGCTTTAAATTTTTTACATCAAACATAATAATTTCGTTGTCTCTCTGTCTATCTGTCTGTCCGTAATAACATCCGTAAATTCGTTCGAATTCACGGCTAAAAACAAATTAAACGACCGGAGATGGAGCTCGAAGCCGAGACCAGCAAATCCGAACCGGCCGCTTAACGCACGTTGCTACCGCAGCGTCTCCGTACTCCGTAGACCTATAAAATGATATTATAAATCTTAGCTAAGCAAAGACGCGAACCATTTCATGTTCCGCCCAGCACAATCGCCGGGGTTTAAAATAGTACCATTTAACTGCAGGGGAAATATCAAAAAATGTTCAAATATTTTGATAAAAGTCGTTATTGGTATTTCATGGGTGTCGGCTATAAATAAGTAAATACTTGTTATTTAGGAACCGACATGTAAAATTACCGTCATTTTTGATGGGTTACAGCTAATTACATATTAACAGGTGAAACATACCACTGTGTATTACTATAATATACGTGTGGTTGCGTAAAGGTTATTCTGCGTACAAAATATAATAGGCAATGAAGCATAGCTCGTCCCGCGTTTACTCTTAAGAGACTCTCCGACCAAGAACGGCAATGGAGATAAAAGAAACATGTATAATTATGCATATTTTTTGTGTACGGACTGTCGCAGTAGGTAAAACCTTACAATTTACGCATGAATAAGGACATCTTACATTTGTATATTTTTGGTGAATGTATTATTCAACTAAAAATGTAACTATTTTTTAATAAGATAAGTGAGAACCCACCAAACATGGTTCTGAACTTCTTTATAAACTAAATTAATCTTTGAAACAATATGTTGGGAAACTCAGAGAACGACTTTGTATTAAGAGTCGGTTGTATCAACTTGGATTATAGTAATATTTTGTAAAAAAACATAGATTGTGTGATTGGTGGAAAACGCAAAAACGAAAGACTATCGTAAACCGTACGTTGTTATAACCGGTCTAACCCTTTTAACAAGCTTTACTAAAAATACTGATTTTTTAAATTTATTCTATCCTATGCATCTTTCGAAATTAATTCGAAATTTCGGCGTAATTGCAACACACCGTAGAAGCCAAAATATTATAAATACATTTTTATAATATTCAAAATATAATTTTATTTATTATTAAATTTTTTCTTATATAAAATATTAAAATAAAAACATAATATAAAGCCATCTGCATATCCCAATAATAATAATATCATTGTTTGTCTGTATTTTTTCTTACTTTATTTTTTTCTTTTTTTTATAAATAAATACTTTTTTATGAATCTACACGTAAAAATAACATCACTTTTGACGGGTTACAGCCAGTAATTATATAAAAACAGGGTCGCTAATATCCGATCATTAGAAAAAAAAACATGTATCAAAAATTTTACAAGGAACAAACGCTGTCGATTTGTAATTCTAATGTTCGTCATGCGATACAAGTTGAACACACACACACAAGAAGAAAATGCGTATTCAACACATTCGCACACTTACAACGCCCACACACTATCTCCCACGGTAGGCGACGGTATCTGGGGGACACGTGTTCTAACTCAAAATTACACGCAACGGTTCGGATAAAATATCTGAAGTTTAATATCGGCGCTGTTGCAAGCTTTCAAGAGCTTCGATGCACCAGTGACGTTGCTTCGTGAATGGGAAATTCAAAAGGCGCACCTACCTACTGATGGTTTGCCGCGCGAAATAAAATTAAGTTTTAAACGTTATTTTTTCTCGCGCTGGAAATATTGCCACTGGACGTGACTTTGGGAGGCGAATGGAAACGCTGGAAATTAATTTAGTTTAATTTATTATCAAAGAAAGTCATTGAACACGAGTTGAATTGTAGTACCGTTCGTAATTTCATATTTGCTAAATGTCTTCCGAATATGTCACACACTTATTGTTGTGAAATGTTCCTTAATTTGCACTAATTAACGCTGTCTCTATTACTTAGATCGCTTCTGATAAGTTCCGTTCAATGTTCACACGTAGAAACTTCTCGCCCCGGTTTATTCTTTCCTTCATTTGCGCTGGTTTCTCTGGTAGTCCCACTGTGTATGCTCGCTTACTAGTATCGCATGTTGTAATATCACGAATCACTGAAACGCTGTTTTACGCTACAGATGTTGCACTGTTGCTCGAGCCCGCGTCGCGTGACTAGTTTTATATCTAAATTACTTCGAACGATTTATTCTAGAGATGTCGAGAAATCTGTAGAATGCTCTAGACTCTTCTGATGTGTATTTTACTATGAGATGGAATGTCGTAAAATTCTCTAGAGAGTAACGCGGTCACGTACGAGTGTCCCTGGACCGCGTGCGTAACAATTTGCGGTGACGGTTGACTGATAGCCGTTGCGTGACATCGTTTTTATCAGCATTTAGTAACATTCTCGCTACGATATGAAATTAATATTTTTGGGTAGTCTTCTGTACGTGGATGGTGCAATATTAATGCCACATAATGAATAATGCAAGAAAAGTGACCTTATTATGAATGTTAACAAGTCAAAAATATTGGTATTCGAGGAGGAAAGTAAAACAAAGAAATACAAGAAGGCCATGAATGAGTGAACGTTGCTGTGAATGCAATAATTTATATAACGAACATATCAAGTCTAGCGGTAAACATTGAAATTCTTGTACCAACACTGAAGCCTGGAGTTGGCAGAATAGGAACGAAAGTAAATTGAATGCACTGGAAATGACATCACTTAGACATATGTGTGATAAATCCATTTATGATAGAATGAAAAATGAACAAATTAGGAAAGAATGTAAATCTAATCTAAGCGTAGTAAATAAAATTTAAAAATGGTCGCGCGTGTTGTTTGGGCATATAGAGCGTATAAATGAGGAAATTGAATAAACAAGTATATGTGGACGAAGGAAAGAAGACTGAATGCAGTGGAGATGAGATCCCTTAGACATGTGTGTGAAAAATCCTTTTATAATGACACATATGATGAAGATATTAGGAATTAATGTAAATTTGAATGGTCACGGTCCACACAAAATTTACCCAGGCCTGACACGAGAGCGACCTATCTCAGTTTTTTGTTATATTAAGTGTAATAAAAATGTGTAATTTTTATATTCAATATCAGTGGCTAACATACAAATATTTTGCTGTGTTATTTTCTCCAAGCGTAGTATAAAAAAGTTATTTTTCACCCATTTTTACTAGCATGCCTACCGAGAATAGGATCATTAGAAACGTTCGATGGTCCTACCTAAAAAAGTCCAGTAGGAAAAAGCAAAAGTCGTCATAAAAAGAACACTCAAAGACAAAAAACGCACAGATCTCAACACAAGGCAAGCAAGCGCAAGACTGCGCAGGGTTGGCCTACAAGCAGAGTACGCCTGGCTAGCGGACTCTAAAATTATTATTTTCGCTATAATTGAAAGAATAAGAGTATATAGATTGTATGTATGTACTCTAATTGTAGGACCATCGAACGTTTCTAATGAGCCTAAACTCGGTGGGCATGCTAGTAGAAATGGGTATAAAATAACTTTTTTATACTACGTCTGGAGAAAAAACAAAGCAATATATTTGTATGTTAGCCATAGACATTGAACATAAAAATTAAATATTTTTATTACATTTAATATAACAAAAAAACCCAGATAGATCTGTTTCGTGCCGGGCCTGGGTCACAGGTGACCATTCTTCTTTAATATAAGCATAGTTAATAAAATTAAAAAAGGGTCGCTCAGGCTGTTTGGGTATGAGGAGCGAATGAATGAGGAAAGAACGGTAAGAAAGATACATGACGACTTGGCTAGAAGTGTCAGATTAACCAGATACTGGAAGATGCTCCTGTCAGCAGCCTCAACAATCGTCGAGCTTGCACACGAAGATGTATGAATATGGATGAGGCGAGAGTTGTGCCAAAACGGAAAAGTGGCGCTCCATCCTCTCGTAAATGTCGAACTTCGAACGAAAGAAAGGAGGTATTTTGTGTGAGAAATTTGAAATTTGATAATACTATCTGCCGTACCACTTTCAGAATGGTATAGTAATCCGTTTAGCCAACATAACGCTATTACGAGCCAGCATAAATACTATTACCGTAGAAGAATTCTGATTGCATTATTTGTTTTATATTTCGATGCATTGCCCTGTATTTATTTCTCTGGAATATTTGAGGAACGAGAGGGATTGGAGATATGCGGGTAAAAATAAAAATGAAAAATCTGTGCTTCACTCCCGAGTGCTCTTCAATCTTGATTCCGCCCTTAGTTTAATGAAATTCGCGATTATCACACATACCCAAAAATTTTCTATGATATGAATAGGGGTGTCTTTAAATAGATTTATTTTAAAAACTTATATGCAGTTAATCTGCATAACCTTATACTACCAAATATTTATTCTTTTATATACATGTGAGTCCACAAAGTTACTTAATAATTTGTTGAAACTTGTGTGTTGTAAGTTCTGTTGTCATATATGTATATTAATAAAATAATATTTATTTGAACAAGTACATTTGAACCAGAATTAGAGTTATACAAGTATTTTGAATTAAAAAGCACTTAGAGAACTTTTAAAAGTATAATTAATTACATAAAATAATCAATTTGTAAAAATCTCTTATGAGTTCTGGAACATTAAGTACCTACTAATATGAAAAAAGAAACAATTGTTTTAATTAAATAATTGTTATGTCCAGAAGAGAATATAATTAATTTGAGATACAGCCATTAGTTTAATAAGGCGAAGGAAAAACGTAGAGTGTATTTATAATTTCATGAAAAATAAATGAAGTATATTTACAAACAAAAAATAGCAAGGGAGAAACTGGTATGACGAGATCTTGAAGTCTGAATGAATTCATTCACTGACAAAACAAGATATTAATGAAAATAAAAAATAATTATGTACATTTCGAATTACACAGTGCGAACACCTCTCAGGCGAGTTTCAAACAGAAAATTATAATAATAATAAAAAACAAGAATATTTAAAGGTTAAATTCTTGCCTTTTGTTTTTATTTCAGATCATAAATATTCCTGCCCGTGAAGTGGCATTGCCAAGTGTTTATTGATTGTGGGCAGGGTATTGAGAGGAAAATAATCAAAAGCCTGCCTGCATATCGTTACAAATTCCATGATGAATTAATATGCCAAATAGCTTCGATGTACAGATGCACTTCAGTGCAC
This sequence comes from Agrypnia vestita, assembly GCA_016648135.1. Classification (NCBI taxonomy): domain Eukaryota; kingdom Metazoa; phylum Arthropoda; class Insecta; order Trichoptera; family Phryganeidae; genus Agrypnia; species Agrypnia vestita. The sequence continues at coordinate 208,889 of JADDOH010024820.1, forward strand.
TTCAACGCACAAAATTACAATTAATATTATTGAACATTCTCTCCACACACAAATCTCTATGTCATACTTGATAACCATCAAATGAAAATGGCATGAAATAAAAGAAAAAAGTTATTAATCGAGAGTTAGAATATTGCTGGGGAGGAATGAATGAAAACACTGGAGATTAATTAGCGGTTTATTAATTAATGATTAATTAATCATTAAACGGACGTCACATTAAACGAATTAAAATTAATGCTATTCTTTAAATCACACTATTTCGTAATGTATCATTCGTATATTAACACTTTATTATCGCTGGGTAACCCTCTATTTATCACTTGTAGAACATACAATTTTCGCACGTAGTATTTATGACTTATTTTCAACGCCAGTTAGATACTTCGCCCGATATCTGTCGCTTCGCAATTCACGACTGGCACACCTGGCCGTCGCCCGCGACTCATTTCGCAACGAACGAACTGTCAAACACAACGACTCCCTGCGCCGTGGCATAGTTCAATTTATACCCAATCGATGATATTTTCTAGATTATTCTAGTGTATAGGAAAAGGCTCTTGTCACTTGTCGGTAGTTCCAGGAGTTCCTAGACTTTTTACGAAGATTGTAATTACTTGTATTCTTTCTAGATCCTACGATAGTGTAGTACCAAGTGACATATTACCAGGGATTCGGTGTGTAAATTATTTATAGTATCTCCTTACAACATAATGTTTTTTCAAAAATTGTCAATTGTTTGCAATATCACCGCTATTCTACAAAATTGAAAGCCTTTTTAAGAGGATGTAATTAGTGTTGAAACTAATTTAGCCGCCATAACAGTAGAATGACAATCATTTAATAAATGGTGGCTTCGTTATAAATATTCAAATAGAAAAATTACACTGCAGAAAGGTACACGTCTCATTTGTGTTTGGATAACTACACATTATGACGATGGTATAATATTAGATAATATCCAATATATTCGAGTTGTCGTTATTTTCAGGATATGCTAGTAAATTAGTTAACAATGGAAGTGCATAATATATTAAGTGGCATGCATGTAAATATGATTAGTTATTAGATTTTTCATTTAAACTTTCAACGTGCATTTAAAATTATGATATCACACTTTTAAAAATATGATTTAATTCAGGTATATAAGCAGCCAATCAGAAACAACCATGCATCAAAAAAGCCCGGTAACATAAATACCCAGCAATTTCCAATTGATTTATTTAAAATGTCCAACCACAGAGGTATGGTTTCAAACAATAAAAATAAATTGCTGCTCAACCAATATAATACACTGTTACAAGTTCAAAAAAATTATGTGGTCCATTTCTGGGAAGACGTTCGTACTTCGTACGTGAAACCGTGTTCAATTCGTACACGCAAACAAACAAATGTCTACTTAAAAATCTGTACCATATCTGCCACTCTGATCACCGCGAAGATATGCTGCCGTGGCTGGAGAAGGATTCCCAGCGATCCTTGACACCAAAGCAAACGGCTCGGTAAAATGTCCAAGTTTGAATAATAATCAAGTAGAATACTTCGGCCAACAGGCTTGCATGGAATCCGGTGGGTTTGCAATGGGCACTAGTACGTGACGACAACATGAATAAATGGTCATTGGAATGATATCGTCCGTGTACACAGAAGCGATTGAGCGTAATATAACGAATACTAAACATAGGTGTTTTAAAACATACGTCATTATATATATTTAAATACATAACGTAATATTCAACTTTTTAAATCCCGATCATCACGCAGTCGAGCTAGGCCTAAGGATCCCAGCATCCGAAATGAATCACAGAGAGACCACAGGCCACTTGTTGGTCAATAACACAACAGTTGAAGGTGAACCAGATGGTACACCAAAATACAACCCAGGTCAGAAGGTCCTGACGCCTGCGCACAAAAACAGACGGGCCTGGAAGACGAGACAAAGGGAAACACAAAGAAAAATATAATTATTTATATTTATTTGTGAGATGGTGCTAACATACAACCATTTTAAAGAGATTGTTTCTCCACTACACTCTTAAAACTTTATATGTGTAAATTGGTTAAAGTTAAATTGAAATACAAAACAAAATGTATTAGAATAAATCTGATGTAGTGAGAATTATCATTCATTCGTTATCAGTCATTCATCTCACTCCCGCAAAATATATATATTATTTTTAATATTATTAGCCATTTGAATTTATTTTTATAATAGTGACATATATGAGTCGTATTTATCTTTAGGTATATTTATACCGTATAATTAATTAAGGTATGTATAGTTTAGAACTAAGATTATACGAAAAACCGATCTAGGAAGATAAAATAGGTATAAGAAATTAGAAACTCAACCTGGTTTCTTCACTAACAAACGGAGCATCTTTAGTTGTTCTAGGTCAACTAAAAATGACTTATTTACTAGTTACAAAACTAAAAGTTTACAGGAGAACGGATGGACGATTACTGTCCGTTCGCCACAAGAATTTAAAAGTATTTGTTTGGACAAGTTCTATGTTAAAGACAAAGGCAATATATAAATATCTGGAAAAAATCGTTGAAAATGTAATAATTTTTTTTTGAAAAATCATAATTGTACTCAATTCTTTAATTATACCGTGTTAATGTAGTATTTCGGTTTTCATCTTGGGATGCTGTGGTCAATACTACAGTACAACCGTGGGTAACAAAGACGATTAGAAACAAGATGAGAGAGTAAAACATCTTTTAATACACAGTATTTGGAACATAATTCAAGATATGTAATGCAAATCAAAATGGTAAGATAATGAATTGAAGTTGAAACAGTTGAAACAAATGCATAAAATTAAACATTTTAAAATATGGCACTGAATTATTTGAAGCGGAGTGTTATATATGTTTATTCTTTCTAGAAAACAAATAAACTAGAAATATTATTCCAAGTAATACTAGTGTAACCGGAAAGAAGTATTTACAAACAGAATGAGTGAAAGGTGAAAGAATTTGTATAAACACTTGATGAATACTAGAAATATGTAATAAGAAAAAACATGCGATGAAGAGAATATACTAAATAATAAAAATATATGTAATTAATTCACTGTAGTACTTTAGACATTCTACGCGTCCGATAATTTGATACTCATACAAGCAATGTAAAAATGAATTGTGTTTTATTTTAATTTATAATTTTGTATTCATTGATTACATTTTCACTTAAATCCGGGGATATTAATGAAGCGAAGAATATAAGGGTTGTTAAACAACTAAGCAATTACTTTATATTCATAATGAAATAAGGGTTGAAGATGTGCAGAGCTTTTCCTGTTTCAATGTACCTACCCTTATTAGTTTTTTTTTCACTGACTTAATATAATTTTATATTACAATATTAATAGTAATTAGTAGACAATAATTTAAATACATTATAAATATAATTTATTTTTTTAAATTAAATAAATATTTATGAGTGACTGTGTGTGTGTCGGAAAGCTTAATACCAAGCGTAGTAAAAAATACATTATTTATTTTCTGTTCACTATCGGTGATTCAGTTTCGATTCTAAATGATTTTTTATTATTTTGCATTCATAGTTTTTTCACAGCAGTTGGCCAGGAAATGTGCTTTTCTTAAACGCGTTTTTACAGTTGACAATGAGACAGGATTAACTCGCCTCTATTCAATTTGTCCCGCAATTCGGGTACCATCATTCTTCTATTACGCTTGGACAATATTACCCAATCTTCAGCCTCAAAAGTGCATTACAGTCTTGCGTCCCAATTATGCTCATTCACAGTACTCAAAGTCGTAAATGTCACTAGTGCATTTAGCACCGCTGCGCGCTGCCTGCTGCCTTTATCGTTCATTTCTTACTAAATTTCTTTCTGTTTCACTTTCACTGTGTAAAGTTGAGGCACGAAGTTCACCAGAAAAACTTTTATATTTTCTATATTTAATCTATAAATTTGAATTTTCTGAAACACGTCATATTTACTTCAAGGGTTGGTTAATAATAATTGTAAAATAACCTAAATGCTGCATTTTGACCTGAAAACCATAGTTTTACTATTATTTAGATTACTTTTTCTACAATAACTAGAAATATACATTTGTAATTTATCCATATTAAGGAGTTTTCCCACTAATGAATAATATTGAAACATTTATAACTTGCAGTAGGTATTTGAAATTTATGTTTATTTTACTGAATTAGAAACTATTGTTTATCAATACTCCACCTAAATAATAGTTTTATTTTAATTTAAATTAATTTACATTAGTTTTCATACACACTTACATTGTAATGTCATTTGATTTCAAACTTTCCAATAAGAGTAAAAAAAATAGTATAAAAATAAATAATTACAGATAAGTAAACATGTGTATATACACATAGCAAAAATTTTTTTTTGTATTTTTTTTTTAATAGAGATGCGAACACGGAATACGTGCCACATCAATATTCTTACGATTTTTAAACTAAGCTAAACGCTTGTGCTATTAAAATAGGACTAACTTGCTGATCTGAAGTGAGGTTCGAACCCGCGACCTTTGGATCACGAAGCGAGAGTCCTAACCACAAGACCAACAAGCTATTCGAGTATTATCTATGTACATACAATGTCATATGTACTGTATATTTATTAATATATTACTTTTATAATACAGAGCGATCACTGTAATTGCTAAAAAGCGTGTATGATAATGGGCGAGATATATTTCAAGCCTCAGAGATAATCGATGGACAAATAATATTCTTGAATAGTACCCACGAGACAAAAAATCGGGGTAGAGGGTAGAGTACGCCTAAAGTCTTATTTAATAGGAGAAATTATCTAATTATATAAGGAGTACTACTGGGAGAAATATAGCAAGTGTTTTGGAGGACCGAGAAGTATGTATGAGTCATGAGGAGACTTTTTAGTGGTGGATGCAGTAAACGAGCATTTAAAAAAATTCTCGATAGAGTAGTTGTTTCACTTTATTTTATATATATTATGCCCAATAATAATTTCGAATGTGCGTCCGTAATTTCCTATACAATAACTAATCTCGCTCCGTTTTCAAAAGTACTATAATTTAAAAATTGTTATTAAATAAAATGAAAACATTGACATTAAGCTTTTTTAATAAAATGTTCTGAATAAGATTTTTTAAATATTTAGACTTTTTTAATATTCCAATTTAATGTAAATTAAAACTAATAAGTGCATCCATTACTCTATTACATATGTCATTGGTATTAATCATTAATTGATATGTATAATTCTCTGTGTAACAATTTCCGTCACTAACGCTACCAAGCGGCTCAAATAATAATGAGGTATAAGAAATAAAGGAGCATTATTCTCTATTTAATAATGTCCATTACTAACGTTACCAAGACGCTACACCACTCTAGATAGCGTTGTTCTCACAGCTGGTATGTTATAAAGAAATAACAAAAATCCCTTCACATAAAAGTGATCGTCGCACACCCCAGCCCAGTGGAATGACAATTATGCATCTTATTGTGTAATAATTCTATTACGTATATTTTTAATAATAAGTAAAATACATAATATAAATTTCAACAAATAATTGTATGTCTGCTGACGTTCGTGCTACAGTTTGGAGATTTTTCATGGTATTAAGAAGAGTTTATTAACCTCAACCCACATCTGCGATAATATTACCTACCCCAATTGTTTTAGGGGTAAGGGAATCCGATCACATCACAAATAAAAGTAAAGAACACCCTCATGTTATGACAGGCTTTTGTTTTGATTGTGTCATGAGAAAATGTGACAATGTGCATGTGATATACAAAATAAAACATTGTTTAGTAAGTACTTATTTTATTTAACAGGACGTTCCGACAGTCCATGAGGTCTAATTAATGTAGCGACGACACACATTAGAAAAACACCCCGATATGAGAATATCACATAAATGAATTGTGACCTCACCGGGAATTGAACTCTAAGCTCCGATATGAGGAGCCATCATCGTGCCCCCTAGAAGGAAAGTCGCCTACATACCTGCCTAATTGTAAATTAAAAAATTATAATTATTTTAAATGTTAATTTGTATATTTTTAGTTTATGTAGGTATATTTCAATTTGAAAGAAAAATTCTCGATAGAAAACCAATGATTCAACGAAAATGTTGAAGCACCTATGACCTAATATCAATAGTTATGGAGTTATGCAATATCAAAGTTGGAATTTTTTTTTCAAAATTTCTGACTTATTTTTTACAAAACGTTGAACTATCATTACAGAAACTTATATCGATTACCCAAAATTCATTCGTTTCAATACAAGATAAATAAATGAAAAAAAAACCCTGCAGAAATTCCAATTGGTATTCGAAGGTTGTTATTATTTTATTTGACTTGTATTAAAGTGAATGAATTTTTCATATTGATATAAGTACGTTTTATTAAAAATATTTTATAAATATTGAAAAAAAATGCAAACTTAGAAGTCGCATATGTCCATAATTATTGATGTCATGGTTGCTTGAAGATTTTCGACTTGCAATCAAGGCAGGAATATAGTCCTGCGAGGTTCTTAATGTTTTCCAAATAACCTTGTATATCGAAAAAAAAAAAAGATTAGCACCAGGATACGAACCGGATACCTCTCCAATCCGGGAACAGCGATAAAGTAATTTGCAGAAAATTTTAATAACCAAATATTTTTTCTTTATATGTCTATTTGATTCATATAATTTGTTTTAAATAGATTGTAAGTGTGTATCCCTCACCACACAGGAATCATAATTCTTTTTGGTGAGGTATAATATATTAAAAATATTGAATTATTAATATTTGCTAGCTATCATTGTTATTGAATAAATTATATGTATTTGAATATATTATATGTATATGAAAAAAATAATAATGTTTTCATTAAAGTATATTAAAATTATTTCATTAATGGATTTGACGTTCACGTTATAGAGATTATTCATGATGATCATTAAAATGGTTGGAAATGGTATATTATCTTTACTTAAATTTATTAATATTAATGTTATAACACTACTCGAGTTTCATGTTCATCAGAATCTCTCATCAATATTAAACACTTCAAACTATTATTCAAAGTATTAAACATTTAATACCTGTCGACGAGAGATTCTGATACGCTCAAATCTCAAGTAGTAAAATATATAAAATAGTCAAACTCAAGTCGAGATAATGTAGTTTGTTTTCCGTCCATTTTAATGATCGTCGTAGAATTATTTCATTACCATGAGAAATCAAGACATTTTAATTTTTTGCTTCCATCAACTAAAACATATGTGTAGTTTCGGAAGTACGTTGGAGGCGTTAGTTCATTAAACAGTTGTGGTTCATGCTATGAATTTAAGGTCGTGAGAACCGTCCTTCAATCTTTTTCAAGCGCACAAAAACAGGAGTCGCTCCGGGACCGTTCGGTGGTAAGCTATTATGTGGTTACAAAACTTCGCATTTATTTGTTTTTATTAAAACACAATGATATAAACATTAAAACTTACATAATGTCCCCGATGAATACGGATGTAAATTTAATTGAATTTTAACAATACTTTTGGTTGAAAAATAAAAATAATTTAATTATAAATAAATAAACTTCACTAAATAATATTGTTTACTGTAAAGTAGACTTCTTCGCCTTTCTCCGAGCGAAGAGGACTAATTTTCTTGGCGTATTCATTTACTACAACTACTTCTATCTGTTTTTATACATTTTTATGTTACTCGAGACTTTTGGACCTCTCTTATGTTGGGGTCTTTCTAGACCAGTAAAAGTACCTCGAACCATAAGCTTCGTGCATATATTGAACACTTTTGAATTGAACGCTAAATCTTCCGATAAAATAAATTGTAACGACTCTTTGGCATTTTATATAGGGAAAGCGGCGCGCAATTTTAAAATTAAAGTAAAGGAACACTTGAGATGTCTCAATTACAATAATTTTTCTGAATTCGCGGGCCGCGGGAGATTCTACATGTAAATAATAGAGGCCTTAGATTGGATAACTTAGAAATACAAGAAATCCAACAATGCCTGACATATAATTAATAACATGATAAATTTTATGCCCGTTACTTGATATATTCCCCATTTCGGCGTCCACTTGTCAATTACCTTCACCATATCTGAAGCGACGCCCTCGTTCAAAAATTGATTTGTTTGCTAGAATAAGTAATGGATAGTTAGTATGCGTCCGTCTTGATAAAGATACAGTGGTATCGAACTCAGTAGACGTAGAGTTACTTACACCAAGTGATCAATACAAAGTTATTTAATTAATTAATGATTACGTTTAACAACAAAGTTAACGCTATAAACATGAAAAATAAGTATTTTTATTTCAATCTTTGCTTAAAGCAAATAAAGGCGTCAGATAAATTATCCTAATGCTACGATGATGTTTAAAGTCATCGATACTAGTAAAAGCACTTCTTTTCGCATAAAAATCACAAATTATTTACAGTACACATCATGAAAACTTAAGAATTAAAAAAAACGAGGCTCCTGTAACTTCCGGTGTAGACAACGAGTATCATATATCTGTATAAAAATCTTTCGATTATGATTGAAATTTTGTGTTTTAAATATCGACAATGTTTTTGTTTACGCGCAGCTCTTTCTAACCGGCCGGCTCGGAAGTTCTCAAACCCAATTTCACGGTAGTACGCAGCGCCTACACGCGTCCATAAAATGTACAATGTTAACGAAAAACGTGCGCAATAAATATTTTCAACGAAACCGTGGAATGCCTTTACGATACAAAACGACCAAACAATAGGACTGAAAAGTTTTAATGCCCGCAAAAATAATATAAAATTAGTGCCGAGTAAAGGAATAATAATTGATGAATGATTTAAGCGATGCGTAACAACCATGTGTAAAATGATCGACGTCCAATTCGAAGCAGACTATAAAATTGCGTACCTATTCGATCAATGAAAATAGTACAACAGAATGTCTTTAATAAAATAAACAGCATTCAATGGATAGAATAATATCGTTAAGATGGTTTCACCATGTGGAACAGATGAGCGGAAAAGATTGGTAAAGACAATTTGGCAATGTTAAATGGCAGAAGAAACAGAGGGCGTCCGCGAAAGACCTGGCACACTTCAACAACAGAAGAGCGTGCATGAGAATATATGTAAACTGATAGATATAAACCCTGAGATACTACAATACCTGAGATACCTAACCCTCTGAGATACTACGTGATGGTTAATTAGTTATATTAATATTAATATGGTTTATCTTTTCACATTTTTTAAACATTTTTTAATATTAGGTCCTTACATATGAAATTGGCGTTTTGCCGTACTGGCAAATTTGATCTCAAATATCTTCTCTTTGGTTAGGAATTCCAAATCCAAATTTATACAGCTATTTACTCATGTATTTGTGTTTTGAAAATTATAATTCATTTGTTTTTTCCTCAATTGTTTTTTTCTTTGCGTCACTCAGTTTACAAAATGAAAAACTTGAAATATCGCGTTATTTACGGGTACGAGTTCCACCGTGGCACCACTGCTGCAGAAACGGCTCGAAGGATTAATGATGTGTATGGCGACGGTGCCGCAAAAGAAAACACAGTGCGTTTTTGGTTCCAACGTTTTCGTTCTGGAAATTTCGACCTGCAGAACAAGCCCCGTGGACGGCCGGAGACCAAAGTTGATAATGAAGAATTGAAGGCTATTGTGGAAGCGGAATCCATCGCAAACCACATCCGAGTTAGCTACAGGCTGCGGTGTTAGTGATAAAACTGTTTTAATCCACTTGAAGCAAATTGGTGAGGTGAAAAAGCTTGAAAGGTGGGTACCTCACGAATTGAGTGAAGCAAATCAACAAACGCGCGTTGACTGATGCGTTGCATTACTCAACCGGCACAATAATGAAGGGATTTTAAATCGAATCATTACCTGTGATGAAAAGTGGATCCTGTACGATAATCGGAAGCGCTCATCGCAATGGCTGAACCCTGCCGAACCAGCCAAACCATGCCCCAAGCGAAAATTGACTCCAAAAAAGTTACTTGTGAGCGTTTGGTGGACTAGTGCTGGTGTCGTTCAATACAGCTTTCTTAAATCTGGCCAGACGATTACGGCAGATGTCTATTTTCAGCAACTGCAAACCATGATGGAAAAGCTAGCTGCTAAATAACCGAGGCTGGTTAATCGCTCTAGGCCACTGCTGCTTCATGATAACGCTAGACCACACACTGCACAACAGACGGCTACCAAATTAGAGGAGATTCAATTGGAATGTCTAAGACATCCACCATACTCTCCGGACCTTGCCCCAACAGATTACCATTTTTTTCGAAATTTGGATAACTTCTTGCAAAGGAAAAAATTCAACTCCGATGGGGCAGTCCAAACCGCCTTCAAAGATTTTATTGATTCCCGTGCGAATGGTTTTTTTAGTAAAGGGATCGATGAACTACTTATGAGATGGCAAAAGTGCATAGATAGCAATGGTACATACTTTGATTAAATAAATATATTATAATAATAAAAAAATCGGCTTTACGTTCCTCCCATACTAAACGCCAATTTCATATGTAAGGACCTAATATTTTGATAATAGGTACATAAAACGTATATAAAATGCTGCGGGACAAAATAATTTCAACAAACATTTTCAAAAATTATAAATAGATAAATAAAAACATACATAAATAACTTATCTTTTTTTTCAGTTTTTTAAAAATTTAATGTTTAATTGATATTTGTGAATTAAACTTCAGAAAAGGTGAAAGGTTGCACGGTCAACAATTTTTTTCGGCGAAGAACCGACTAGCGAAAGTGCACGCCAAGAGCGGTTTGTCCGACTCAAAGCTGGTGTGATACCAGCTTCTGGCGGCCGTGGAAGAGGACCAAAGATGCACCACCAGGACACTGAACACTGGACCCTCTTCGCCCACGGGATCGGGCGTCATCCAAGAAATGGGAAAACTAAAATCGGAAACAGTAAGTGACTACCCCCTTCCCCCACCCCCCGCCTCACGCAATGATGATTGTAATGTTTTGGATTTATTTTCATTTTCGATTGTTACAATATGTGAATACATTATATATACAGGGTTATTTGTAAAACATTAATAACCTCGCAGGACTATACTCCTACCTTGATTATGAGTCGAAAATGTTCAAGCTATTATGACCTAATATCAATAGTTAAGGAGATATGCGACATCAAAGTTTGCATTTTTTTTTTTCAATATTTCTGACTTATTTTTTGTAAAACGTTGGACTATCATTACAGTAACTTATATCAAGTATGAAACATTTATTCCCTTTAATACAAGCCAAGTAAAAAAATAAAAACCTTCGAATTCCAATTGGAAAACATTCCAATTGGAATTTTTTCAGGGTTTTAATAATTTTATTTAACTTGTGTTGAAACGAATGAATTTTTCGTAATTGATATTAGTTACTGTAATGATAGTCCAAAGTTTTACAAAAAATATGTCAGAAATATTGAAAAAAAAAATGCAAACTTTGATGTCGCATATCTCCTTAACTATTGATATTAGGTCATAATAGCTTGAACATTTTCGACTCATAATCAAGGCAGGATTATAGTCCTGCGAGGTTATTAATGTTTTACAAATAACCTTGTATATCGAAAAAAAAAAAGATTAGCACCAGGATACGAACCAGGATATTATATATATTTAAAAAAAAAAAAAACAACCTAATATTGAGAAAATATATGGTGCACGGTAAAAACGCGGAATCGGGGGTCCTCTAAGAAATGGGAAAAATAAAATGGGAAACATTAGATGGTTTTCGATCGTTACAATATGTGAATATATTATATATATAAATATATTTTTTTAAAAAAACGTCGGTCAACCTAATATTGACGAAATATGGTGCATATCATTTATCATTAGTAATTAAGCTAAAATGTGGTGATGCAAGAGGAGGATAAAAATTAGGTGGACCGAAAGGAAACGAAATTACGACTATTTATTTGGTAAAAATAAAGGAAAATAGATTTATTCTAAGAGAAATAGCAAAGAGATGGGAAAGTAAATTATATCGTTCGGTACAACGCATTCATGACCAAACAAGCAGTATCAGTGAGAGAAGGAAGAACAAAAAGACGATGGCCTAGGAATATATCACTATTACATATTTTGTTAATAATATACAGACATTATCAACAGGCCATAATCATAGTAGACAGGGTAAAAACATTTTAAGACAATAGGGAATAGGGTGTTAATAAACATTTTTTAACCGGGCAGTACAGAAGTGTGTGATTTCCAAGTCAATGATCTTTGATCACAAGAAGCGCCGTAGTCTTCTGCACTTCAAAGCGAATTTGGTTTAAGATTTGCGCGTGTTACACTTTCGAACGACTATTTCGCTTATGTAGAAACTACCGAGGAGTAAAACAGAGCGACAGGGGAATATCCCTTAAAAGTATGAAGAAAAACATGACATAACATGACATGATGAGGCATAATCGTAATTCATTTTGTTTCTGTTTTGCGATCGCGACGAATTGAGGAGCACAAATATTTTCACAGGAGACAGCAAATTTCTCCACCGGCGAAATCCTCGACGCGCTTCGCAGCAAAAAAATAAACACGTCACAAAACCATAGTAAATTAAATCGTTAATTGAAATGCTTGAAAGACCACTGATTCCAGTTGAAAGGCAGTGAATAAAAAGGTTCATTCAGCCATTTGAGTTGAGCGTCGCGAAGGGGGACGAAGCAATGATTTTTTTGTATCAGTTGCATCAAATTTAGTAAAAGCATTGTCGAGAGGTTACGTCTTATGGTTGTGGCGACCATGCAATCAACAAAACCTACATTACTAATATAATGTATAATGATACTTTCATTATCTTCTTCTGCATCTTCGCATTTATTATATTGTATGTATATGTAATATTAATATTGTAACATAAATACTTCATCTGCTTTTTTACTCCCTTTATATTAACTCGTGGCTTCTGCTTGCTTGCCGTCAACAAAGACTTTGGATCGATTTTTGACCCTTTTCCCGTGATCCAATCGAGCTGAAACTTGGCAAGTAGACTCGTGGCGACGATCAAAAAGATCTATCAAATTTTCGTTAAAAAAAATAATAATTATAGTATAATTTCGGATTTTTAGAAATTTTATTGGTTTTTTCAAATTGGAATCATTAGAAAAGTTTGATCACGGCGGCCCGATAACGCGTCGCGGAATATTTTCTAAATTTGAATTACTCCGTCGGTATGCATAATAGGTACTTCACTACGAATGTCGAAAATCTAAATTGACTGATAAATGTTTTTAAAATTTAATCTTCAAAGCATGAAATGTCTTATCAAAGCTCAAAACATCTGACATTTTAGAAATATATTAAATTACTGTAAGTTTAGTGTTATGTTATATGTTTTAATTCGTCTTTAATTGTTGTTATATTTTAAAAAGAAAGAGAGTATAAGAAAAACTTGGTTTTTTATGGGTTATTTTTTTTAATACTATTAAAACAGGACGGTCAATTTATTAACAATTGCTAACAATTAAAAAAAAGTTTAAACTTTTTAAAAACTTACTTTTTGTTTATATTATCATTTATATTGCTTTTCTTCATATACTTGTCATATATATTTCCTAGTAATTGTATATTGTGCTTGACATATATATTAGTGTACTTTATTTTTTGTAAAAGCCCTGACGGGCGTTAATAATAGATAAATTAAATAAAAATACTTGTGTCTGTCTGGGTCGCATTGAAATATAAAATCAATTGTCGCATGGCACCATAAAAAAAGATATGCTATCAATTCAAACAAGTAAAAGTGACGTTGCTATTATACCTAAGGGATTATAAGCCGCCTTGAAATTTTCAAAAATGCTTTTTTATTGATTTTTCTAATAGTTTGAATTTATAAGAATAATTTGAGTCACCACTCACTTAAAAGTTCCAAAACTTCGCATGAGTAGTTTCAAGCTAGCGCGGTAATTTTTAAACGAATTACATTATTCTTGTGCATTTTTGTTTAATTTTCCTTTTCCACACTTTTGGAGATGATGTCTCAAAAATCATTTGATGATTTTATTAAATTATTTCACACATCTAATAACATTATCTGACATATAGCGAACGAGTTTTTTGATAAAATGCGCCGTTTGCATTTTGAATTTTTATTTTCGATTAATATTATTCTCCAGCTGATCTAATTTGCACAAAAAATCTATTTATATGGTAAGCTACATTAAAACAGTCAAAAAGAAAATAATTATTTTTTTCATTTCTCCACCAGCTGCGCGCGTCACGTAAAAGGATCTTTGCGAGACAACACATAACACTGCCATTTTGAAATTTTCAAAATAATTTGTTAATGAACACTATTAGCCGTAAACCACGATACGATGATAATAAAATGAAATGTGCAATAGTTATCTAATTTATTTTTTTTAAACAAATTTACCATAGCAAAAAAATGTATCATAAATAAAACTCTATCAGCCAGATAGATATACGTATGAAACATGATTAATTAGAATGATAAAATTAATACTCATTTTAAAAATAATTCTGTCTAAATTACATGCGTGTCTTTTTTTGAAGAAATCCTCATTATTACACGATATCAAATTTTGGTTGGTGTCTTAAAATGGTCACCGTAATCTTCAGATGCAAGATGCGTCGGAGATGCATCTCAAATACTTGAGCATATTGTGGGAAAATAACTGCAGATGAAGAACCGGTCCACGCCAAACGAGACGGCGAACAATTTAAAGTACCAGCATCAAAAAGCAAGAGACTCCGATCAGAAATCAACGGAGATGAGGAAGAGACACTTGAAATTTTTACTATTTGATTGTATCGGCCGTTAAGTCGTGTCTTGGCTCGAGAGTCTGGAAGCGAGATAGAGAACTACTTGCGATACATTTCTCATAGTTAGCCGACGCATATGGCGAGCGGTATTTTTTTTAACCATCCTTAGGTATATCTTAATACGATTTGAGCATTTTGACATGGTATATTGCTACTAGCATGTCAATTTAAAAATATTTTTATGTAAAAAATATACACATATATCGTAAACCTCTTATACAAGATGTCTCAAAAGAAAGATTATATGTGGGGTATAAAAGCAAAGGCAGCAATATCCAAAAAATAAAAAAATGTTTTGATTGCAGTCACCGCAGATTACCTATTTAAAATTTTATTATATTAAATATTTATATTATTATTATTATAATTTTTTTATATAAAAAAAATATTATATAAAATAATTATATTAAAATAAAAAAACAAAATTAAAATTAAAAAAAAAAATTAAAAAAATTAAAATACCTATATAAAAAAAAATACTGAATTCTAAATTTTATGTAAATATTAAATATCCATTCCAAAATCATGTTTCCAACCACTTTCTTTAGTTAAAATCAGAAAAGTTGTGTAGTTCAGGTACCAAAAGTGATCTAACATCTTAACATAAAGTTCTGATTCCCGTATAAACTTTATTTTTAGACACCTCGTATTTATGTAATATAATAAAATGTGTGGCAAATCCATTTATGATAGAGTAAAGGATTTAAAATTATTTTTATCTGTTTTTTTTTAAAGACAGATTTAAAAAAAAATTGTTTTCGTTTGGATTTTTAAAATTCACAGCAATGTGTTCATAAATATGATTTAATTCAAAATTTAAAAAGAGCTGATAAAGATCTTACTTGTATGCAGGGAATAATCCGATGTACATAATTCACTCACCTGGAACAGAAAGGAAAGCACATCGTCAGTTTTAAGTGCCAATTATATATTGACTAAGCAATTAAAGAATATAAAAATATGATTTATTTCTAAATTGTTAGCAATTATTCTTAAGCAAATAAAACGAATTTACGAGTATAAACAAACTATTTAACAATACATATATAAATTTGAATAAGTAAACTTTAAAAATTGACGATCACGCTTTATTTATCAAAACAATTATTATTTTACTACCGCTTGGTAATGGTAAGATTAAACAAAAGCCCATGACTTATATTATGGGGTATTATAATTTAGATATATACATAGATGATTTCAATGGATAAATTGTTTTAATTTTAACATAAGGGCGCTTGGAAAATAATATTTTCAACATAACCAATATTTTATTTTATTTATTCATGGGAATTTACAGTACATATAAAATAAGATTACACACGATTATTGAACAGTATAGAGACCATCTTAGAAGTTTCCACAGAATTAAAATGTTATGTATTATAGTAACAATAACTTGAGTTATACAAAAAAAAAACAAAAAATGTGAAAGTTTTACGTTACGGACAAACTATGAGACTCAAAGAATTGAAGGTAAAAGGGGAATAAGGATTTTATAACTATATAAAACATTTTTCTCTAAAACCATGGTGCTTCTTTAGTTGTAATAAAAATTTATTATAAGGAACACTTATAAAAGCAAAGGCAGCTAAAGGGTCCGCCAAATAACTTTTTTTTTTTGAAAATGCTATAAAAAAAAAACTACTGAATATTTTCACAAATTTCTTTTTTTATTTGAAAGTACAATCCTTCCGGTTAATAATGGAAAATAATTTCATTCAAATAGCTGCCTCGGCTGGCCATGCAGTAGCCTACACGATCGGTCCAATTTTTAAGCACATTATCGATTGTGTGCAGCTGTATTTCACCAATGGCTTCACGAATATTGTCCTTTAAAGCGTCAATTGTCTCTGGCTTGTCGGCGTAACATTTATCTTTGAGGGCACCCCACAAATAATAGTCCAACAGTGTCAAATCGCAGCTCCGAGGTGGCCAAACGACATCAGCTCTGCGGCTTATAATGCGATCTTCAAAAACAGGGCGCAAAACATCGAGTGTAGCTTCGGCTGTGTGGCACGTAGCGCCGTCCTGTTGAAACCAAATGTTGCCAATATCCTCCTCTTCAATTTTTGTGAACAAAAATTCGTTCAACATGGCCCGATAACGATCGCCATTGACTGTAACGGCCACTCCTTGCTCATTTTCAAAGAAAAATGGCCCAATTATGCCTCTGGACCAAAATCCGCACCAAACAGTGACTCGTTTTGGGTGTACCGGCTTTTCAATGTATGCGTGCGGGTTTTCTGTGCCCCAAATGCGACAATTTTGCTTGTTTACATACCCGCCAAGATCAAAATGAGCTTCATCCGAAAAGATGATTTTTTTGGCAAAATCGGCATCTTCTGTAAGTCGATCGCAGGCCCACTCAGCGAAGCGAAAACGCATTGTATGGTCAGTTGGCTTCAACTCCTGAACCAATTGGACTTTGTATGGCGTCATACCAAGGTCTTTATGCAAAATTCGTCTCAATGATGTCTCCGAAATGTTCAATTGTTGAGAACGACGGTGAATTGATGTTGATGGCGCTTCACGCACACTTTCTGCCACAGCATCAATATTCTCGGGTGTACGCACTGTTTTTGGCTTTTCACGCTTTGGTTTATCGATGAGGATGCCAGTTTCTTTCACTTTTTTCACAAGATAACGAACATACGGAGCTGACGGTGCTTCTCTTCTTCCAAAAACCGTACGCAATTTTCGCACACATTCTGCAACATTACCATGATTTTCAAAGTAATGTCGCAATATTTCCCAGCGTTGTTCAAGCGTATACACAACCATATTCGTTCAGCGGAAGGATAAAACTAATTATCTGTCAAATCAGACATGAGCTAAGTGTTACCATTCACGAAATAAGCACTAGTTGAAAAAAAAAACTTTAGATGGCGGACCCTTTATATTAAAAAAATTTTAAAAAAATGTTTTGAACTATAACTATTTTAAAATGTACCTAATTCTAGATTTCACATATCTATCTCTTTCAAAATCATTTTTCCTATGAATTTATAGGCTGTGTTTTCTATAAAATCTCGAATTCAGTACATTATAAATTAATAATCCTCGATGACTGCTTTTTTATGTTGCTTCCTTGGCTTTTACACTCTACATATATTTTATTGTATATCTTGTCAATAAGAAAATAAACGTGTTATTTTAAAAAGGAGATTATCTAGGATAAGGTAGATAGAAATCCATTTGTCTACCTAGGTAAATTTCTAACCATCCATCCACTAGAGATTTTTTTCATTTTTATTCCATAACACTAATTTTCCAAGTCCAGTTTGAACTTGAGCGTAGTTCCTTAATTCTGGTTTACTTTCTACTTAAAAATATGCCAACTAATCCATGTTCAGCAGGTACATGAGAAGCCGTTGCAAATTGCATCCTATGAAAGCTCTCGCTCTTGCGTGCAGTAATTTGTGAGATGGTTGCAATAATGAACACCTACAAAGATAATCAGGAAATGCATTTGTATGAACACTAATTAATCTAACATGAATCAAACATTTGCGGTTACGAGAGTAAAAATAGTACCGAGGTAAAATTAAATGTTTCGTAAATGTGTACCTTGCAATAAATATAAAATTGTATATATATAAAATTTAATCAGTTTTGTAATACGTGAAATAATATTACGAAGATACTTTTGAATTGATTAACTTTACTCTCAAGTATTTAGACCTAATTTATCTGATGAATTACAAGTATATACGGATGAATTACCACGTTCTAGTAGTTGACGGTTTAGGATAAGTAATGACATAATTGTTTTAAAGAATTTTATTTGTGAAGCTATGATATACATAGTTTTTTTGATTAATAAAACAAATCAGATAAAATTATAGTTACCATAGGAGAAAGGAAGAAATAGTTATTTTAACTGGGAAAAATAAATAGATTTAATTATGACCAAAGTATATGGGATTACAAAGAAGTGATTGATAAAGCAGTCTACCAACAGTATATATTTTTGGGTTCATTAGAATCGGGATTACCCGGTGGTAACTCTATTTATTCGATAGGTGGTCTTTTTTGTTTAGGTTTCTTAGGAATTTGTTTTATTTAGATAACCAAAATTCAGGAGCAGCAAATAAAATTTACGAGGAGTAGAACTCAGGACGTCGCTCTCAGAAGGAGAGCAGAGCTTTGGCCTTCAGCCTTCATTGAAGACTTTTAAAATAAGACTTAAGTAGCAAATTTCAAGGTAAAGTTGAAGTTGGCAGACATAATGAGTTGAAGTACACATAAGTATTATTAGAATATCAAAATTATTTATTATTACACTGAAACAAAATAATGCCTCTAAAGTAAATATGAACGAAACATTAGATATTAAAGATGATTAAGTTTTGAGAAATTATTTAGTTGGGAGTAAAATGTGGACTGGGTTTGTCTGAACACTTCTTGTGTTAAGACTTTAGCAAGAATTACGCAGGTGGTACCTATCGTGAGAGAATTAATTGAAATATTAATAAATAATATGTCAGTTACTTTGTGGAGCAACATGATTATTTTCATTTACACTAAACTAAACTTGGTAATGCATAAACGTTGAGTTATTTTGTTGCCACTATAGTTTCGAGAGAAGCAGTTAGGTTAGAGCCCAGTTATTACACCTGATATTCAATACAGCACGTACTACAAACTCCTAGCATAAATACAGCGTGTAATACAGACTTCATTGTGGAATAAATCATTAAATGACGGACAATCATTAGTTAGTGCTATACTAACTAGCATTTAAAATTTAAAAATTTTGTATGAACTAATAAATGATTTAGAATGTGTATTTTCAATCTTTCAGTTATCATTAGAACTGTCAGTTATCTTTAGAGTATCAGTTAGAGCGAGAGATATAAGAAGAATTAATCATTAATTTCAGTACATTCTTTGTCAGGTCATCTTAATAATGAATAAGATTATTGATTTATTCATTGTTATAAAACAACTGCTTCATTCAAGTTTCTTTCCTACTTTGTGTTTACTTCTAATTATTTACTATTTTTCTGAAATACTGACTAAATGACAACAGAGATATTTTACTTCTCCTATATTGCTAAATAAATAAAAATATTTTTTCAATCGTACAACTATCATGGTGGATCTGAAATAGATGTCTGAAGTAGATGAACATTATTAATTTGTAAATCGTAAACATTAATTAGTTTGACATATTTTGCAATTCTGAATTCTTCAATGGAGTCGGGAAAGAATGTTAAATTCCTTAACAGGACTTAAAACTAAAAAAAAATCGCTAAACTTCGACGCGTTGAATTATTGATATTAATGTCATGATCGATGGTTTTGTTTGAGATTTGTGTTTGTGTAAGGGGTCAGATTTTAGAAGGTTTTGCCGCGCACTCGGCCACGCACGACAGTATCTCGCCTCCGTGTGATGTAACACAAACCGGTGATTATTTATTTGTTGGGAACAATGAAGGTTTATATGAAAGGTTCGTTGGTCACAATGGGCGGGGGTTCGCACGATCTGTGCGTGATGCAGCGAGGTCGACATATTCTGGAGGACCCGCTACATTGCTACATGCTCTGCAGCCGGGTGACGTCACCTTCCCTCCGACCACAGCAGGGGAAGCGACCCAGGTACCCTTCACACAAAGTATACTTCAAAACAAGAGAGCTTTTGCAAGCCAATCGAAGCTTCTTTTCACCCTCAAACGTCTCCGATGATCATGCACCTTGGGGAGCTGTTTTCAGTTTAATGTTTATTAATTAATTAATATTTAATATGATATATACAAGGAAAGTGATCTTTTTATGAATGTTAATCAGTCAAAACTTATGATATCAGGGAGGGAGGAAAGTATGTGTGAAAGACTAGTAGGCAATGAATGTTTGAAGTAGGTATTTGGGAAGTACATTCGATAGAAGAGGAAAAGCTGAGAAAGATATCGAGATGATGATCACTGCAGGGAAAAAGGTTAACGGTGCTTTGAATTAAATAATTTCTAATATTGAGGCAAGAGTAGTGGTACACAATGGGATTCTGGTACCAACACTGATGCGCAGAAGTGAAGCCTGGAGCTGGCAGTAAAATAACGAAAATAGACTTAATGCGGTAGAGATGAGATCACTTGGACGTATGTGTGGCAAATCCGTTTATGATAGAGTAAAGCTTGAGGATGTTAGGAAAAAATATAAAGTTGATTTTAGTATAGTTGATAAAATGAAAAAAGGGTCACTCAGAGGGTTTGGGCACGTTGAGCGGATGAATGAGGAAAGAATAGCAAGAAAAGTATATGACGCAAATGTTGACGGCACTACAAAGAGGGGACGACCGCAGAAGACGTGGCAAGAGAAGATTGACCAGATACTGGAGGATGGTCCAGTTGGGAGCCTCAATAATCATCTAGCTTTTGCGAATGTGGATGAGGCGAGGGTTGTGTCAGGACAGAAGAGTGTGGCCTCTGAACCCTCTTTGCCTACCCCCGCGGGGAAACGGCGTGATGGTAAGTGAGTAATCAGCTTTTCTTTAGATGTTGAATTATTAATGTAAGCATTACTCAAAAAAGCCAAAGCCCAAATAGCCTTCGCTACGAAAAATGCAGGTAACTCATTCCGCAATTTTTTATGGTTTGTATTTTATTATTCTCAATTAACAAGTCCAATTTTCTATAAAAAAAAACCTGTCGCTTTCGTAATTTACACATATTTATAATTTTAAAATAATGTTTTGTTTTGTAAATCCCTATCATACGTAGTTTCAATTGTATATTCGCGTCAAAGACCTATATTAATTAATCTTAATGTCAGTTTGAAGATTTATTTTTATAGTCTAACCTAACTTATCGGTGGCGTCTGACCTGCAGTACTGCAGTACTGAACGGCTCTCCCATAAATCAAAGAAATTGTATTATCGCTGCTTTGCTCCACAACAGAATGGCCTTTGGTGCCACGCATTATCAAAGTTATCCACCAGTTATCAAAGCCACCAGTTATCAAAGCCAGCGAGTCGATAATCTCTCGCATGCTGAAATACAAACGTGTCAAAGTGTTAAAAAAGATCATTTCTTTCTAAAATTCATTTCCTTCTGGATAACTCTCAGATTTCATTTAATAAAAAAATTAAAAATACTCAATATTGTGGGTAAATTAAAATGATGCTTGGTTAACCGCACTAAAAGTTCAAACTCCAAATTCTAATATAAATATTATATACAGGTGTCTCGTAGGTGGTAGCAAAAACTTCGAGGAAGTCTTCTTCAATTCAAATTTTGAATACAAGATATTCTTCTGGTTTTTATTTGCAGGGGGTATTATACCGTGTTTTTACGACCTTTCTGGCCGATGTTTCGGATCCCACTGCAGGGTGCGTCATCAGGGTTGATGTGTTGTTGTATGTGTCGATGTTGTGGTCAAGTATTGTGCAATACTGTGTCGAAAGCAGGGTAAAACTTTGACCTATCGAGATCAGCGAAGGATCGATAAGATGAAATAAATAAGATATATTATAGATGTCTCACAGAGTCGAAGCTAGTTATAGGAGAAGGTAGGTATGGAAGTCTTTGGGAGTTTATTGGACTTACGATCTATCATATGGCTGGCTTAAGTGGTCGCTTTACACAATGTAACGTTCACCGATTTCATTCTTTACTAGCGCCGACATCTATGAGATGACAAGAGGAGATGACAACATTCAAAAGTAAGTTAAAGTGAAACGTGGTACATAAATGACATATATACAACTTCCAAAAATTCAATACATGTGGTGGTCAATCAAGGGCGGAATCGTGAACGTTCCATTGCGTAAAGTGATTACTTAAGCCAGCCGTATGACAATCGTAAGCCCTATAAACTAAATTACTAAACTTTTTTTTCACAAGCTATTAATACTGAATGTACATTGTCTGAGACTATTCTTCAATTGGCTCAAGCGGTGGAGGCGAGAAGAACATTGTTCATTCCGAAGTAATCAAGCTCTAAATATTACATTGAATCTAAATTGAAGTACCTACGTTCAAAATAATTTATAAAAATATTCGCTAGCGGTGTTTCGAAATTCGAAAGGAATGTATTGTCAGCAAATCTGATACAAGGCATGAAATATAAAAATAGTTTAAACGAAATAACTACACTACGATTAGAAGGTACTAAAAAAACTATCCGAACAGTCTCCGAATTCCGAGATGCATTGGGAAAGTAGGTACTTTGATTTCCGGTGGCTGTGTTTATTAAACCACTGTCAAATTGGCCACTAGCCACTGGTGAGATCAAGCGGTTGCGACCGGACAAGCCACGACGCCAAAATAATGTCATTTCAACAAGTACAAAGAAAATGCATGTCGTATGAAAAAAGTGATTTTGTCATTTCCAATAAGCGAAAATATAGTAATCAATATTTTCATTTCAATAAGTTGTGCAAATAGCAATTTGGAATTTTTTACGCATAAGTGTTGCGTATTGTATTGGTAAATTAATCTGTACGCTTAAGCAGTAACTTCTGTGTTCCTTCGATGAAATCTGAAGTGAGACAGCAAGCAATAATGGTGAAGGTTCTTTTGAGGAATCAATTTGTTGTGTAGCCGGTATATACCATTTTAAATATCGAATTATAGAAGCCATATGCTGCTTTATTTCCTTTACAATGTTATGTTTAGTATTGCTCTTATGTTGGAGACATCAATCGCTCGAGCATCGCCAAATACACTTCAGGTTCTTTTTTTTTTACAAAATGGCACTTTCTTCTCCAATATGAGTAGTTGAAATCTATGCGTGTGTTTGATAACTCATAACTATTTATAACTATCAGTGTTTGACAACTCAACATGTTGTACTTTATTTAAAATACGAGTTTAATGGACTGCTTATATATACTTATATTTATCTATAATGATATATACAATATATAAAGAGGTAAAGTTTGTATATTTGGATGTAGGAGGTAATCTCCGAAACTACTCATCCGATTTTAAAAATTCTTTCACCAATATTTAGAATGGACCTCAGGTTAAGGTTAATAAACAAATTGATAAAATATGACTAAAAGTTACTAAAAATCTACGCATGCGAAGCCGCGCGGGTAGTCCAGTGAACTAATAAAGTAACTAAAATTAGTGACTATTTGAAATGCAGGGATTATAAAAGGATTTGATATTATATTTATTTAATGTATGTATAAATAAAAAAAAATTAAGAGTTTACTTAAATACAAGCATTAAAAACGTTATAATACAAATTATATTTATGTGGGACGTAGATTGGATAGGAAAAAAATGCCTACAGTATATTTGATTTATTGTAGTAAATTTTTTTCGTTAAAAGGCAGATGTTTGTAAGGATTGAGGACGAGAGGTATACTCGTATCTAGAGGGCAAAATATTAATTATGTCGCAGACAAAAGTGTCCAATTTTTTACAGGCTTCATCATCTATATGCATCCCGAAAACCAGCCATTTTAATCCAATCGTGTAATATGGCTACATGGATTTTATACGAATAAATAATACATTTTATAAATCTTAATTTGGGGATTGAGGCACTGCAGGTACGAGTGTTTCGAGTACGACTCAACGACGACCGTTCAACCGTGTCCTAGAGGCGGTTTAGTTTTTCCAAGTATTTCAAGAGGCTGACTTAAAACTAGATGCGCCGTGAAAGGAAGTAAGACCAGATCTTTAAAACCTACGGAGAGATGAACGCATTGCCATCTCAGATGAACTTAGTAAAATCTGCCGCGATTGACAAGGACAAATAGTGTTCTTTATTATGGCCATTGAATGAAAGATATCTAAAATCAATTAATGAAATGATTTCGTAAAAACGAACCTACGTGTTAAAAATATTTAATCATTCGAAATCTTACTTGTAGATATTATTATTGTAAAATTAATATTCTTATCGCTATCTAACCAGATTAAATGTCAAATAAATATCTTGTAAATTTATTGCAGTTTTACTCAACAATATTACTCATAGTCATAGTACCTACATTTAAATGTCCGTCCATCGCAAACAATGTCACATTCGTTTTTACCAACTTTTAAATTCAAAAGTGAAAATTATTACAACAAAATTTATCCACCCACGTATATACAAAACAGAGATTGTGATTTCTCGACTTTTTTAGATTGTTGAGATTGAAAAATTTCTTTTTTGGCAGTATAGTGACTCTCGAGAATTAGAGAATTTTATTTAATATTCTAGAAAAATCTCGAGAAAATTATAAATGAATATTAAATAAAGCTAATGAATTTTAAGTTTGATGATATTTGCCGAAGAATTTTTGGAAGCTCGTTTCTAGATTTAAAAGTTTCTGAATAACTTGAGACTCGCGGGTGGATTGTAATATATAATTGTAATTTTTGTAGAAACCAACGCGTGTGAAATGCCCAAACCCTTTTTTTTATAAATTATAATTAATTTTTAAAAAATCACTATAAATATATTAAAGTTTTTTGGAACATGATTAAAGTACAAATGAAATGAACTTCGGTGTTCAAAAGATATTATTTAATATTGCATCGCTGAGCTTGACATGAATCTGAACATAATAAAATCAAAATACCGTTCTGTAAATACCAAAGAACCTGTTGACGCAACCGTCAAGCAATACTTGAGACCTGCAATATATCTCTATTGGACAGATTCACACGCCGCCGTTCATATAAAAACTGAAAACGAAGGATTAATAAGACCATTAAATGTGGCCGAACTGCAACCGTAATGACATTGCACTGTTCGAAAATAAATAAAAAAGATGACGAACACATGTGTATTTATAAATATGCATACTAAATATTAATTTCACGCGTGTTGCTATTTATTTGCTTGGGTGTGACTTTTTTTCGTCAGATATGACCAACGCAGCCACGTGTTATCCAAAATAATGGGTAGGTGCAATTTATATTTTTAAAAGCGGTGTTATACTCGTACCATAAACAAACATAATAATTTCGTTGTCGGTCTGTCTGTCCGTCCATCCGCAACTCCCTCACTGTTTTATTCTATTACATATTCTGTTTCCATACATTATGTTAACCAACGTTTTCTTTCTTTTCACTTTATTTTTTCCTATGAATTTACTATTAATATTTATATTGCGAAATTTCAAAGCCTGTACGGCCGTTTTTGTTAACAAAATAAAATAATGTACGAGTACATATCGATATATTTTCAAGTGTGATGGGTGTGGAAGAACGCATGTAAACTGGTTTTATATCAATATGTTTTATTTCTTTGATTTAGCTTTTAGTTTGTTTTGTGATTTGGAACGGTAAAATTATTTTTGGCACACAAATTCGGAACAGGTGTTTTTGTAAACACAGCGTTCGTCTGTGTCTAATCTTTAACACGAACCACGCCAAGGATCCGATTTCAATCCTGACGTCCTAGGAACAGCGGTGCAAGTTAATCCGAGCTCTGTCAATTGATACTCACGATCCAGCTTCCAGAGGCACTTAAAACAAAACAGGCTTTGGAAGTGCTGAATTTATTTTTGCAGAATGTGCCTCCGCTTACATCTAACATCTCAGTACGATATGAGAGACGTACTAGCTGAATGCGGTAGATGTTACTTCTGTTTTACGTGAGGTATAGATGTGCACCATATCTAGCAGATAACACGGTAGATAGAATTAAGAAAGGGTGGATGGGATGGCTTTGTCCTACAAAATTGGAATTTGGAGAAAATTGTAAAAAAATCCTACGAGGCGAGTAATGAAGCCAACGGAAACAGAAGGCATTCGCGAAGACCTGGGGTGATGTGTGATGGCGTGATGACCATGAAAGGAAATGGTAGGGTTTATACCCCAAAATCGAGTTAATAATCTTTTATAAGCAAAGGCGGCAATACCCGGCAATAGCGGCAAAAAAAATGGATGCAGTCATCGAGGATTACCAATTTAAAATGCACTGAATTCAAAATTTTATGTAGTTAAACCCGACAATTGTACAAGCCTATGAAATATTTTTATTTTTAATAAGCAATACAGCAAAATAACTTTTTCTTATAAAGCCTTGACGTAAACTCATTCTCTTCTATTGTAGATTGTCGTGTTTTTATTTAAAAAGTCTTTTAAGCCTTTTTACAGTGTTATATAGTGTGAAAATAATTTCACGTCGCGCTTTGCAGAATCTAATGAAGTGAAGCGGTGCTTGCTGGAAGAAGTGTGTAAGAACTCGATACTTGCGGATCACACGGAGCTAACGCGACAAGATATTAAATAAGGAAACTTGATTTTCTCAAGCGCTTGTACGTAGTTAGCGGAGGATATTTTACGATTTCACAATATGGACAGGCATTTACAGGCATTCAAATAAGTAATTAAATATATTCAGACAACTCGCCACTCGGTGATATTTATTGCTTCTCTATGAAGTTAATGTAAGTAAGTACTTGACTCACTTGACTATCTAAATGTAGACGCTTAGGGATCTCCTGGATCGTCAGGTCGACTGTAGTGAAGAGATGAACAGTGATTGGTGCTAGATTGTAACGATTGGTAACTGTGATTTAGAGGTTGAAGATTAAGCTTTATACGCACCGGAAATGTCTTGCCGAATTAGGAATATTCAGCTGTAGCAACACCTAGCGACCCTATCGGCGAAGTGTTGAAAGAAGAAATTATCTCTGCAGGGTTAATAACTCAGTTTGAGACTCACTGTAACTGATTGCGACCAAGAGAAGAATCTCTCTTCAGATCCAGGCAAGGAATCGTTGTGATCGAAGAAGAAGCATTCCTTTATGATCATTAAATCGGAAATAACTTAACTTTGTTATCTATACGTGAGTTTAGTAATATTTTATATTTCTCTCATCGACAGAAGATCGAAAATAGGACCGAAGCGGGGCACGACCGGGACCCCAGTCAAATTTGTGTTTTAACGAAGTACAATGGCTTGAAAATATCTTTAATATTTTTAATTACATTTCTTATACAATACGAAAAAAATTCTACTAACAACCGTAATATTTTGACGTCTCGTAACTCACAAGCATCCGACTGACAGAAGCTTTGCAAGCATAATTAAGTAAACGAATCGTATAGAATATTTATGGAAGAAGAATATCTATGGAAAAAAATTTTTTTCTATATTTTGAAATACATGTGGGGTATAAAAGCAAAGGCAGCAATATTCAAATAAAAATTAATGCAGTCATCGAGGATAAATTTTATAATATACTATAATATAGTATCGGTATATAGGATAGGATAAAGAATATATAAGCTATACACTTACAGGAAACATGATTTTGGAATGGTTAGATAGTCTAGAATTCGGTACATTTTAAATTAGTAATCCTCGGTGACTGCATTAAAATCATTTTTTTTATTTTTTGGATAATGCTGCCTTTGTTTTTATACCCCACACATTATCATTTAATTTTTTTTTTGGTGTTATATTCTTTGGGATATTTCTGAGGATATCATCTATTATATTCTATAATTATTAAATAGTTTTAATAATAACATTTTTGGGGTTAAGTTGAGCAACGTTCCGGAACTGGAGTGTTAAAAAAACTATTTTTAAATATAGAATTTTTACATTGATTTGGTTCAAATACAAATAATTCATTAATATTATCTCTTCTATGAAGCGAGCGCTTACGTTGAGAATTATGCTAAAATTATTTAGTTTTTATATACGATTTTTGATTTAAAAAATCGTTGATTGCTTTTTTTAGGCATTCTTCATATGTTATCTTCCTGATATTATCCGGTAGGCTATTAAATAATTAAAATATTTTTTTCCGAGATAAGTAATATAGCGCAAATAAGGTGTTACAATTTTATGGTAGGGGTGTGTTTTTTAGTCGTGTTTGATTTTCGATAGTTATACAACTATGCTTGCGTCTTTCTTATACTTTATGAACTTTTGTATTTCTCCGGACTAGATCGATAAATTAAAATCGAATACGAGTTTTTAGTAAGACTCATAGTATAGACTACATCTCAACAATAAGTACAAATACAACGTACGCGCGTTTTTTTAAGTCTCGTACAGGGTAAAAAGCATTTAAAGTATCTACATTACGCGCGTATCGCTGATATGCAGTCACGGCGTATCAGAAAACCATCAAGGCAAAAGGAATCTCGAACCTTCCAAGTTAGGAAGAAACCCTACTCTAAAGGGAATATCTATACACTGAGGATTTCTACGTACACATGTGAAATTAGTTATGGTGTTATCGAGCTGAACGCGCATATTGCTAACTGGTTAATTTTAACATTAAGTAAAGTAACATTTCGCAATTCAGTATGAAGATGTTCAGGCTGGTGTCTATATTACAAGGCCATCGTTTTAGCTCATGTCTTAGAATCATTATAGTTATATACATACTTTAAATATTTATAGCAACACTTTGTGTTTGGACATTATTAAATTAATAAAAATAATTATCATAACTAGGTATAAAACATTTTGATTGATTTAACATCGATCGATACTACGATCGTGTTTTCATGAAGACGGACGCATACGAACTGATCCATAAAATGAAATATGCGAAGAAATCAACGACCTCGGTCGCAGTGGAAGTGTGAGGAGTTTGACAGATAGTCAATGTACCGGGGAATATATTAAATGACGGCTTATTCGTCAACATTAATCGGTTATCAATTATATAACATGTAGTATTTCAGGGATTTTTAATTTTTTCCAATTATCTAATCTAAAATGTATATGTGTTATATATAAAAATTTAATGCCACTTTCTTTATTAGACGTGTGGTCAATATCTAAAACATGGTTAGAAAATTCTGGAAAGTTATTATTAAAAGTACGTGCGGTTTTGCCTGTACAAAATGCTAAACAGTCGTGTCTTCCTTTATTACTGTATAGATGATAAATCAAATGGTGAAAGAATTGTTACTGAATGTAAATATTTATTTTTAATAAGGGAATTTACACGGATTTAAACTAACCCTCACACAATTAGATAGCAAGAATTGCGGGGTAACATCATTACTTTGTCCGGTAATGCAACAACAGGAAGAAACGAAAAATTGTTTCATAATTATAATGAATATTGTATTCAATAGTTTCTTTCGAATTACAAAACAGAAATCTTCACGTATCGATGTCTTTCCGGTGGCACAAAAATGCTCCGTGATGACTGCGTCACAGCTTCCTTCCTAAACTTTTTCTCGCTGGACGCCATCCTTTCTCGGCGATACTTCCATTGATGGCGGTGGCTCGTAGTAGAGGAACAGGGGAACGGATGTCACACACGAGATAACTGGAAGAGACAAAAACCTGTCCTGATCGAAGGATGTTGAACCACCGCGCTACGGGACCCGAGCGAGATTTGCGAGCGGGAGGCTGCACGTACCAGTCTGTTAGTAAAATCTGTCATTACTCCGATTTGGTTAAACGGAAAAATATTATTTTATTAAAAAGAGAATTCGAAGTATGAAACATGACGTTTACAAAAAGGTACAAGTTGTTTTACTTACTTACCATCACGCCGTTTCCCCAGAGGCAGGCAGAGACGATAAAGCGCCAAACTCTTCTGTCCTGACACACAACTCTCGCCTCTTCCACATTCATACAGCTTCGCATGCAAGCTCGACGATTGTTGATCCTAACAGGACCATACTCCAGTATCTGGTTAATCTGGTCATGCCACGTCTTCCCCGATAGCCCTCTGTTTCTAGCGCCGTCAACATTTGCGTTATATACCTTTCTCACTTCTTTCCTCAGTCATTCGCTCAATATGCCAAAACCATCTGAGCGAGCCTTTTTTAATTATAGTAATTGAACTAACTGACTTGTTTTTTAAAAAATTGAACTATCATTGTAGTAATGTATATGGATTATGAAAAATTCAATTGCTTTAATACAACTCAAATAAAATAATAAAAAATCTATTTTTAAGTTTGAATTTTTATTTTTTTTCAATATTATGCAAAAAATGAATCAGAAATATTGAAAAAATGCAAATTTTTGATATTGCATATCTCCATAACTACTGATACATGGTTGCTTGAACATTTTTGGCAGGAATCCACCTGTTAAATTTTTGCTACTAGCTACGAGACACCCTGTATAATGACATAGTCATATGTTTGCACTGCCAACATAATAATCAAATGTATTTAATTTCCACTCCCAACATAATATATTTATACAACATAATAGTCAAATGTATTTAGCAAAAATATAGTTTAAAAATATTTAAGCCTCAATTAGCTAGACTAAAGACAGTAATTAAACTACTACGTTGACTGCACTCTGTTTAGACATCTGGAAGAGAAATTTAAGAGAAAATTTTACAGGAAACTACTCTACAACAAAACTAGTTCTTCAAATTTGACATCGAGAGATTAATATGATTTTTTATTTTTAAATATACGGAGAGGATATCCCGTGCCATAGGAAATATTCCATTTCCTCAGTAGGCATTAAAGTTTTGATGAAACATTGAAAAAATAGATCGTTGAATGAACAGAATGCGTGGATTAATTTATGCGTCTAAATCAAAATGGGTTCCATTCAAAAGTTTTGTCAGAAATTAAATTCCACACCCGGAAGTGGGGTACCTCTTATGAGTTACAACTGCCAAGATTATATAATTTACAAGCCAATTAAAATGATTACGCCGAATTCAGAAAACAAGGTTTTTTTTCCAAGGTTTCTCAAATTTTATTTTGGAAAACGAATAATTAACCGTCTAAACAAAGAAACGTGTACAGTTGAAGGACAATAATTGAATTGAATTTGAATAGAAAAACATAAACACTCATTGTTCAAACTTGTATATATTGATGGTTCATATGATACGATAGGTATTCTCATTCATTCAATGTAGCAGAGTAATGTAAGAGATGCAAAAAAAAATGGATAGATTACTGATATATAAATTCATTTCGAGCCGGGGCTACCAGTGGTGTGATACGATACCTTCATATTGCAGTGATAAAGAAATAAATTGATCAACTGACTGTTATAAAAACTGTGCACAGGCCCACTGTAATATTGTGTGTGGTCACTAAATATGGATTCTCAAGAGATCAAGAATGCGGGGTGCTGGAATGAGATATCTTAGGGCAGGGGTCGGCAGTTTGTCGAGTGAGAAGACCCAAATTGTCATGAAAACAGGATAACAAAGGTGTCAGAGAGCCACATGTGTGTAAATTCATATCTATATTAGACATACGTATATTAAGGATACAGATTTTTAGGGAAAAAAGTTCGAGATGTTTTATTTAAAAATGTTGAATATGAAATTACTATATACATGTAATCCAATTTCTGGGCAGTAGAATATTAATAAAAAAAATAAACAGTATCATCCGTCAATTACTGTTTGACCTCTACTTGCAGCGGGGCGATATTTTACATTAATTGATAAAATCCATTCACGGGTCTATTGTCGGTGCACAGCTGTTAATCCTCGCATTGTAAGTTTTATTATGCGACAATAAGGGCTTTATATTTTAATTGAGAAGGCGATGTTTTTGACATTGTAAACTAATCGGTCGGCAGAACCGTTGCCGCTGCGTAAGTCCAACGAGTGCATTCGCATAAGTGTGCAGTAACCGTGAGCGCGAGGTGATGCTGGGCCAGCGCGGTGACACGTCAATCAGACCTGCCCCGTGGCGGCGTGGTTCTGGCAGGTGGCATTGTTGAGAATGTGCAGTTTGTTGCTGCAGTTTCGTGACGCGGTTTAAATTGACCGCAGTGACAAATCGGTGATTGGCGGGCTGTACTTGTAAAAACAAGAGAAGCCTGTGTAACGAATGACAACTTTGTCAACTTTGTTTATACAATTTTTGCAAACTTTTGTTTGTATCGGTCAAAGGGCCGTAGGGTTTTATACAAATTAGATATTTAGTTTTATATATATACAAATATATAGGGTGTCTCTTTTGTTTTCTGATTTTTCTTTCTTTTCGGGGTGCAGTTGATTAATTGTAATTAATGAATAGACCAGCTGTTGAAAAAAGAATATTTACTTTAAAATGCTATTTGAAGTATAAAAATGTAGCGGAAGTACAGATACAATATCAGCAGATCCACATATACGACTTACAATCACTTACGACTTACGAAAGGTTTCAAATTTTTCAATGAAATGCCAGCAAATGTGAAAGAAGTAAATAAAAATTAGAAATAAGTAAATAAATTCTCACTACTTTTTGTAGGTTAATCGAAAAAGTTATTGCGAACCATCCAAAAAAACTGTAAGACAAACAAATCGTAACATCGACAACAGCAAATCAAGTGTCAATCGCATTTTCAGACATTGTGAACAGAAAAGTTACATTCCAATAATGGTATTAGCTATCAAAGAGGATGATCCGAACCGAAGGAAATAATTTTGCGTGATGTAAGAGCATATATTATCTTAGATGACTTGGACGAAGCGGTCCCATAGAATACCCCGCCCTTCCCCAGACCTGACGCCACTCGACCTTTTCTTGTGGATACCTTAAAAATTCCGCAACTGAGCGAGAATACGCACAACACCAAACGAAACGTTTATGAATTAAAAGCGCCCCGTTATCGGCAGTGTATTGACCAGAACGGTAATAATTTTAAACATCTGCGGTAGAAGGAAAATTAATACAATTTATTAAGATTCTTCTGCAATTTAAACATTAATTTGTATACAAAAATTTACCATTAATTTATATTTGATTTACTTGTGTAAAATTTCTGATATTACTGTTCCGGTTCCTTAAACTTTTGATATTTTAATCTAATGCTGTAAATGTTATGGATAGGGGTCTTTAAGAATTTATGTTGGACTGTCGAAATTTTAGCTAGATATAGTGTAAACGCGCCAGGACTGATAATATATAAAACGTCAAAATTCTGGCAGTCCTTTTTGCGTGAACTATTGCACATTGCCTCCGTTTCCCTGAAAGAGTGGAATTCTAAATGTGTTGGTTGATGTATAAGGCGACACGTAACATGGCGCCTCTGTATCTTCAAGAGCCCTATATCCCAGACATCTTGAACGGTAGACGCCAAACTATGACGTCAGCCTCTACTTCAGCTGCTGGAAGGGCTGTAAAGCCGATCGGCCCGTGGCCAGAAGACGGTATTTAAAGAACGGGAATATGCGGTGAAAGGTCATATTTGTCGTACAGGAACTCTCCACCGCAAATGTTCGCAAACAATTTTCGATTTTAAATACTAGTGTACAACTAAATAGCTAAAATACAACTAAAGTGCCCTTGAGGTGATTTTTATTACGAAAATAGCGCGTTATAAATTATTCATTATTATAATTATTTTAAGAGACAGCACGACCAGGCAGTTATTGACGTTAATAGTACTAAAATAACAAATTCAAAAAAGTACGTGTGGCTACCTATTGAGTACAAGAGAATAATATTATGAAAATGGTTATAGTCACAGCCATCTGTGAATATTTATTACTTAACAGTTTCGACCTTCCTTCTTTCAGTAGATGTACAAGACAACAAATACAATACTTGTTTCAACAATGGCTATTAATATTAATACCTCGCATGTTATAACTTAAATCTTTACAACATTGACGTAATATTCTAAGCGTACTTTTTATGAAGATATATTTTTATATTTTCTTACGCTTTTGGTGAATACCCTCTTTGATTGGACAAACCAAAAATGATGTTGTTCCAAAGAGAAAAAATGTGCACAGTGAGTGGTAAGCAATGAATGTTTAAAATAAGTTAATTAGTTTGACGGCAAGGTTACACAATAATGTCGAATAGAGTATGGCTCCACGAAATTGGTGCGGGGAGCGTACATAAAAAGATGTGTGAATGTGGACAAAGCAAGAGTAGTATACCAAATGCGTGGAATTACATTATCTTTAAAATTTAATTGAATGATAATTGATTTAAAGTACGGTACAAAGGAGGAAAAGCCTGTACGACAATTATGACATAAATCAGTGATGATTTTAAATTGATGTATAAAATTGAATTTTTAAGTATTATAAAAAGAAATAAAGCAAATTATAAAGAAAACGCTCAATTTGTAAATAATATGAAAGATGTATTTTTATGGTATCAGAAATTTTAAAATGGAAAAATAAGAAATATATCTGAAATCGTATATTTTGGCTATCGAATCTTTTAATTTAATGTTTATTGACATTAATATACATATATGTGGGGTGTAAAAGCAAAGGTAGCAATATCCAAAAAATAAAAAAAAATGTTTTGAATGTAGTCACCGAGGATTAATAATATAAAATGTAGTGAATTCTAGATTTTATGTACCTACTTCTTCCAAAAACATATTTCCTATAGATTTATAGGCTGTGCTTCCTATAAAATATCGAATTCAGCACATGATAAATTAGTAATTCTCGATTAGTGAATGCGAAGCGACGGGGGAGAAACATAGATGAGTGGAAGAAAGTGGAAGAGACCTACATCCAGCAATGGAGGGGAAAAGGCTAAGGAAAGAGAAGAAGAAGAAGATTAAACTCCATTATTTGCTTTTGTACCCCACATATTATGAATGTTCAGATTTCACTCTTGCGTATAACGGATGAGCCTGTCTCGTTTAGCACAGACTTGAAGATGGAATATATTTTATACACATAATTATTACAAAAAATATATAGAAGTAAATTATTGTAGCTTGTTGTTCTTGTGGTTAGGACTCTCGTCTGGTGATCAATATAAGAATATTGATGTGACATGTATTCCATGTCCGCATCTCTTTTTAAAAAAAAATCATTTTAATTTTATCTTATTTAATTAAATTTTAAATAAATTTAAAAAAATATATATAAAAAAATTGTAGACTCGTATAAATATATTATATTATATTTACGCCTTTAACCTATATACACAATACTTAAACTCAGTGACAAACAATTATATCCCATATTTTGTCCCTTAATATGAGTATAATTGAAAAATTTGTGACAATATTCTAAAAATTGAATGTTACTTAAACATTAAAACTGTTAAATTATATATCCTCACATATAACTCATGAAAACGAAACAATTTCAAATATTTAATTATTAAATACAGAGGGAAAAAGTCACTTGAAACAAACGTTCACAATAACACGTGTTGTGTATTTCATCAACCAGATGTAAAAATGCTGTTAGCCACAATGCGCGCACAAGATTCGTTCATAGGGATGTGAACTATAGAATACAATAATATTGTTGATGGAATTAAGGAAAAGTAGAGATTATTCATGATGATAATTCTTCAGAATGGATGGAATTAAACTATGTTTACTCAACTCGAGTGTAATAAATTATGTATTAGATTTTATTTTATTCGAGTTTCGACAGTGACAGGAGGTCTTATCGACAGGAGTATTAAACAACAGAAGTATTAAGTACATTTAAATACAGAAAAAAAAACCTGGCTTAGATGGAAATACAAATAATTTATTAGGTACTGTGTAATGTCAAAAAAAATATGAAAAATCAAGTGTGTAGCGTTTACGCACTATTAAAGTGAAATCTCTTTGACTGGTAATATATAAAAGAGATTAATTTTATTCTTGGTAATGAAAAATTGATAAACAATATTTATTTATTCAGACGTATACATTTCGACGGTCCCTAGGTATACTGTTGAATCTGCAAAAAATCTTTATTCGTTCTACTATTTTTAACCATCCAATTTACTACATATTTTCGTATACTGTTGAAAAAAAAAATTCGTTTCAAAGAAAGCATTTAAAGGAAAATTAAACTCTTGTTATTATATTTTAAGACTAAAATGAAATTCATTTTTTTGCAGATTCGACAGTATTCGTGGGGACCGTCGATTTCTTAACTAAAAAATAAAATCATAGGCATACGACAACTAAAAATTTCGACACTAAAAAGTTCACGTATTCCTGAGAGCCTGGACCATACATCAATAGCAAGACGATGAAAAGGCAAATAGTATGGCCACGTTGGACGAAGAGCACACAATCATATTGTGAACCAGGCGATCTCCATGGATCTTCCCCGTATTACCTACATCCAGATAAAAACCAAAAAAATCATGGGATGATCAGATGCAGAGGCACGTATTGGGTGACGTTATCCAGGAAAGAAGAACATATAGCCTAAGGACTAAGGACGGAGAGAGCTGATTCCAACAGTCGACAACGACAGTGATTTGGGATGAAGCCAGGGAGAAAAGAAGAAGAATTATTACGGAGTGTCTTTTTTAATTATTTTGTTTATTAAAAGCAAATATTAAAATAGTCGAGTGTAAAAATATAGACTTTTAAGATTATTTGTTATTTTATTCGTTACTTTTAACAATACGATGGCTGACGCAGCATATTTAGATTATACAAAGCTAATTTATGGTGTGTGTTTTACCGTATTGGAAAAAGTATCGCGCATCAGTGTGATGGTGACCTTTGACCGTTGCCCTCTCATGTCTAAAGAAGTTTAAAAAAAACGGAATAATCTTATGTCAAAATAATGATAGTTGTGATAATGGTTTATGAATACAGTAGCAATGTCACGTTCAATGCACATTCCCTTATTATTTGTGACCCGTTACGTTTGTTTTGCACTGTTACGTAATAAAATAATCGAAATGGGAAATATTTATTTAATATGTTATTTAATTTAAGAGTAGCTTAATATATATAATATGTACTATAATATAATATATATAATATTATAATATATAATCCATATAATATATATATATATATATAATACTTAGTAGCTTAACCCGTGTTCGCATCTATGTTTAAAAAAATGGATTAAGAGACTGATGAATAAACACCTACATATAAACATAAGTACATTAATTTGATAATCTACTCAAATGAATTATTGAAAAATAAATATCATAACATTAAATATTGAACTTTTTCAAAACAATTTAAAAGAATCACAATAAAATATTTTCCTTTTTTCATTTTATTGTTCTATTATATATTTTATCAATTGTGACTATACTCATTACTACTTTTAATAATATTACTAGGACCAGGCTCACGAGGGAGCTGTCGCGTTTCCAGGTGGCGGGTAGGGGAGGAATGCCCATCGACATGTCTCTCTTTCTCTCTCTCGAGCATTTGAGGGGTGGAAGTGAAATAAAATAGCCCCCTCGGACCAGCAAGCTGGAGATGGACACTTCTAATAAAACCCTTGTCTTATTGTGACAACCCAGGACAGAAAATCCTGGCGCCTTCGTACAAGGAGGCCCGACCCTGGATGAACCGGGTAGCGAGAAGAAGAAGAAGAAGAACCAATGTTGCAACTACAATATTAGAAGATATTATTTAACAATAATATGAATATCTTCAGAACAAGCTGCTTGACTCGCTGCAAAAGAAGCGAGTTTAATTATGGAACTGGTGCATACGACGTTACGGTTTGTGCGATAATATTATCGAATTAGGACATTGCTAAGTATCAATACGTACGTAGCGCCTATGGATAACAAATTGGGTCGAATCGTATAAACGAATTTACGTATTAAATTTAACAGAATTAGTTAGATTTAAAAGAAAAAAAAAAGAAATGCAAACACGCCATGCTTTTACTATTTTTACTACTGCCGCTAATACTAATACTGTAAAAATATAAAAAATAGGGTCTTCCGGCAGGACGATCAAACATCGGACAGCTTGATGCCAAGCCATGAATATATAAAACAATGTATTATATAACGATTAATATTAAATGTATTTTAATTTTTTATAGACATAAAGTAAAGTAGGTACATTAGGTATAGATATATATAGGCAAAGATTTAACTCTCAGAAAATGGCAAGCATTGAACAAATAAAATAAAATAGTGGAGAATTAACATATACAATAAGATAACACTTTTTTTTTATAACTGGTTAGTGAACGATTAGATTCTATTAAGATTCATTACCAGGCCGTATTCTTAAAATAGCTATATTGGTATTTCTGTTGTTGTTTAACATTGTAATACCGTCAATGTTGACGTTTTAAGTGTGACAGGTTTGAAATTAATGAATTCAGAAAGCTCCAAAACGTAAACAAACGTTTAGTTATTTACAATTTGTGAATAACTAAGCTTTCTGATTGATTTAATTCATTAATTTCAAACCTGTCCAACGGCATTACAATATAACAACCGTCAAGATACAGAAATAGCAATATATATCTTGATTGTTTATCAAATAATTATCCATAACACGTATCATGTAACAAAATGATATAAAATATTAATATAATAATAATTATACATACACAATAGAAGCTATTAGAGTCATTCATGTTGTATGAAATCATAGATTACACCATCCAGTAAATATAATTTAATTTAGTTTTACATCGCTATTTAAAATTATGAAAGGAAGGCTTTCCCGCATTCTTGTGGGCGTCGATTCAGTGACGTCACTAGCGCAAGGACCAAGGAGTGAAAAGAGGCTAGTAAGTATCATACTAATATTTATAATCAATTAATATAACAAAAACTGGTGTTTTTAAAAATTATACAGTAGAATCTATTCGTATAAATTTATATTTACGTGTATAAAACACTCTCAAAGAGGCGTTTTCTTATGTTACCTTTGTGATATAATTATTATTTTTGAAAAATAACGCAGTATAAACCACTTTTTAAAAATAAGAGTGAGCATGCTTATATTTTGTTAGGTAATTGTCACACTAATTTTTAAAAATGTTCTCATTACAACGTATTCTAAAAGACGTATAAATAAATATACATACGTATTGATGCCTTAAATAGATATTTAAAACTAATCTAACTGCCAAAGTATCAAGGAAACATTTAACAAAAAAAATACTAAAATATCGAACAATATTCGTGATACCGCGTTTTCTATATTTCACAGGTTTTGATAATACAATGTCACGATCATTATTTGGCTAACGCTTGATTGTGACAATGTACATCATAA
Organism: Agrypnia vestita; assembly: GCA_016648135.1. Taxonomy (NCBI): domain Eukaryota; kingdom Metazoa; phylum Arthropoda; class Insecta; order Trichoptera; family Phryganeidae; genus Agrypnia; species Agrypnia vestita. The sequence goes on from JADDOH010024820.1 coordinate 248,516, forward strand.
ACTTATTGCCTAATTTGTATTTTCAATTTTTTTCTCGACTGTCTTTCTTGCAAAAACCCTTTTTACTCAGTGGACAGAACACATATTTTGTGGTTATGTTAACCGGCCAAGATGGTGGGGTGGAGGAACAAGTGGGCAGGGGAGATCAATGAACTTTAGGTTATATGCAATATCCTATCCGAACACAATATTCCTTTGACGCTTTGCCAATTTTATAATCGTTCAAAACAGTTAAATCGCAACCCGAATTGAAGAACGTGATCCAAATACTTTTACACGATAAATTTTTTGAAATAATTAGTGAATAATATTATATCCTCATATTTTGTATGCTTTAAACAAGCGAGTTTAAATAAGTGGCTGTGAAACAAAATAAGTTCACGCATAAAATAAAAAGTACTAACGAACTCAAAATATGTACTACGACTTTTTATTTACTCTACTTGCGATTAGACGATCTTTCTACTATTTTAACTACAAATACATCAGCGTTAAACAATTTTACTATCTTATTTCAATATAAACTTGTTTTATATAAATATATGAATTGGAAGGACTAGACATAGTAATTAAAATATTTAATTTAAATTTTTTTAATTAAAATAAAGATGAAGACGAAATAAACATTTTATATATGCACAGAGATTTTTTTTAAAGATAACATATATTCGTGGTAAAGAGGCTCTAAATTTCAAAGATTGGAATATGAATGATAAAAAGTAACACGAATTTGCTTTCAAAAAATCAAAAAACTCATCCCTCTTCAAACATTAAAACAAAACACGATACCACAATCTAGTTATCCTTTTTATTTTGGTCAAAGAAAGAAGCATACCTGTTTTGTTTGCCTATCGATATAGGACGTATACTCATGGATATGGATTTGACAAACAAATATTTACAGGCTCTAGTGGCAGGTGTTTCTCAGCTGTCCAGCTCAAGGATTTCTCTCTCTTCCTGTTAGAGATTAGGGAACTCATTTAAGGTTCTTTTCTATAGGCACAATATTTCTAAAGCACTGTCGTAGGATTAAAAGGTAATTCTTTTTATAAAAACATATATTTATTATATTTTTTGAGTAGGAATGTTAACATTTTTCAGAACAGGATTACTGGATTTGTGTACTCAGAAAGATCATCATTAATTAGGTTAAATTATGGATGTCTCGGAGAGATGAAGCTATTTAGGGCGTTTTTCAGGCGTATTCTACTATACTTGTTAATAATTTGGATAAATGTTTTATACACACAAAAAATATATATTGCTCCATAATCTAATCAAAAAATTGTAGTAATCTAAACTCATTATCAACAATGAAAAGAATTTCTAGCAGGGCCTAGGATATAATTTGGCAAGGTAAACTTTTCAAAAACATAGCTCCGTTTCGTGATATCTTTTTAATGTTAGCAACGTTTATTAAGTTATTTTGGATTACATTTTTTTATTAGTAAGTAAAAAGGCTTAACAATAAATATACGCTTTACAACATAAGTATGTAACATAGTTAATTTTAGGTACTATTCGAATTGTAAATCAATAATCCTGGAGCAGTAAAAATGTAATAATCGGCCGCCAACGTTACAGACATATTACGCAATCCCGAACGAGATAGAACAGATCGTTCAATATACTCGTATATCGAGATATAGAACAGAGATCGCAAATATGATATGATGAACGAGATAGAATAGATCTCATTTGCTCAAGTTAAGAAATATAATAAAGATCTTTACATTACACTTACCCGGTATCTGCAATGATATAATAAACTGTAGACACGTTACAAGCGTGAAATCTTGGCAACTCGAAAGTAAGGTAAATTAATTGCCTTACTTGCATTCGTTATCGAATTTACCTTCTTTGTGATCAGGCGCGACGCTACGCCGAAAAAAAGTCCCGGGGAAAAAGGAACAAAGTATCGTTACACTATTGTAAGAATGAGTATGTTATTTTAGTCACCGTGACTTATCTGTCTACACGCAGAGCGTTTGTGAAATAAGTGTGCCGTGATTTGTTGTCTCTTTCAATGCAATATTTGCTACATGTGAAAGTCGGCTAGAATGGGAATAACGTGTCTGTATTATAATACGTCAATGGGTATCTGTACGTTTCTTTGCAGTAATTAATTGCAATATTTACATTTTTATCGTAAATACTACTGAGTATTCACGAAATATCAATAATTTCTTTGTGAAAACACTAAAAATATATTTAAGATAAACAAGTGTCAGCTGATTTGGCGGACAAATCTAGCTGCAATCCGTAAAAAAATGACAGAACATTGGTTTGCGTCTTTGCTAAGCCCTAGTATATATTTAAGGCATCTTTATGGCGTTCCACGGAGAGGTGGCCTTAGCGACATGCGTGAAACGGCCGGTTCGGGTTTGTTTGATTGCCCGGGGTTCGAGCCTCATCTCCGGCCGCATAATTTGTTTTTTTTAGTAGTGAATTCGAATGAAATTATGGACGGACGGACAGACAACGAAATTATTACGTTTGATGAACGAGGTAGAAGAGATAAAAAAGTACATTCTGACTGAAAGCGACGGTTGGACTGTGCCAACTATTCGAGCTATTTATTGCAAATAGGATAATGATCGCTAACACGATCCCTAATGTTTGATAAGGATATACAAGAAGATATATAGGTACGTCCAGCACTCTAAATTTTAGTCTCATAATTTAAAAGCGTTAAGTAAGAGGTCTGGACTACGGTTAAATATTCATAGTAAATTATTCAGTCGCGCCCAGGTCTCGCAGTCGTAAAGTCATTCACCAGCCGATGGTAGGACTATGACAATTAAAGACTCGTTCGTTCATAACCGGTTCAGCGCGCCACAGCTGCAATCAGCGAGACATCCTCCGATCCTTTCACTTCTAAATATCGGTGGTTAAGATGCAAATCCTCCCACCGAGTCCACGTGACGACCGCCAGCCTCACCGGGAGATGTGCCCGAGAGCGATTTTGCGTTGCCCAATAACGTCGCCTTGTTCGCGAAACATCAGTCAAATATTATTTATTGTGAGTACGGGGTTGGGGTTTATTGATGAATTACACGTTTTCATATTCTATTCCCATTACTTGTAAAAAGTATTTGTATCTGAATTAAAGACAATCGTTAAACCCATTTTCTAATATATTGTATTCTTATTTTTTATTTACGCTTCAACAGGAAAAGAGGCCCAGTTACAGAAGCTAAATACATCTTCCGAAACAGGAAATAAACAAGCTGCAATCTATTTAATGCAGCCGCAAGACTCATTACCGACGTTTCAAAGCCCGCGCATATCTCACACAATCTTCAAAACCTTCACTGGCTTGAATGTTCAAAGAGGATGGAATATAAGTTGGACATCACAATATTCAAGGCTACTCACAACACGGCCCCTCAATACATTACCGACTTTTGCATTCCATTTTCCGCAAATAACTCTTCGCTCGGCATCAACATCTAATACAAGTAGGTTAGTTGAAGTAAATCGCGTCCACAAAACCAATTTCGGTGACTGTACTTTCTCGGTGGCTGGACCAAAGTTGTGGAATAAATTACCTAATAAACTGAGACAAACAGGCAGCTTACCACAGTTCAAAAAACATCTAAAGACACGATTACAGCCACCAGAAACGTTGTGCAGCTTGCGGTGACATTGAATGTTAGTCAACGCAAAAAATGTTTACGATATTTCAAACCATCGATTTTAACTAACTAACTAACAAACCATCACGCCATTTCCCCGCAAGGGCAGGCAGAGAGGATAGAACGCCATATTATTTTGTCTTGGCACACCACTTCTGAATCGGTTATATTCATATATCTTCTCACACAAGTTCTACGGTTGCTGAGGCTTTTAACAGGGCCATCCTCAAATACTTGTAGTATCTGACCGTGCCAGGTCTTTCGCGGACGCCCTCTCTTCCTGTTGCCTTCAGCACTAGCCTCATATATTTTCTTGACCATCCTTTCCTCGCTCATACGTTCCGCATGACCAAACCATCTCAGCACTCCTTTCTTTATTCTATCTACCACACTACAGCCAGCATTGCATTCACTCCTAATTTGTTCATTCCTCACTCTATCGACCAAAGACTTTCCGCACAAGCGTGAAACACTTAGTGACCGTATTTCCACCGCATTCAGTCTAGTTTCATTCCTTCTTTGCCAATTCCAGGCTTCACTTCCACACACCGGGTTTGGCACTAGAACGCTATTATGTACCGCTACGCGAATGCGATTCCGCAATAATTTACGGATTCAGTAGTCGGTAGATGTATATCGCGGAAAGGAAACAGAACTGACTCGACTCAACGCACCGTAGTGAGTCCGTTGGCCGCGCATGCCTCACAGGTGGCATTCATTCATACAAAGACCGTTTTTTACAAAAACTTTAATACAAGTTTTTTTAGTCGCGATTGAATAAAATTACATGAAAATACATGAAGATGTTTCGTAAATATGAAGCTATTTATAAGGAAAAAAGTTATGGAAGTCTTCTGGGTGTTTATAAGGCTTACCATTACACCCATGAAAACTACCACATCTATAAAATTTTTGGAAGTTGTCAACTTTGAACACCTTGTTTCGTATGTATGTAAGTTGTATTTTAATACCCCTATCTGTGGTTAAAATTTGTCATCACCATAAACCAGTATAGATTTCGCCGTTGGTAATGAGTTTTCAAAGCAATATTCTTTTTATATGTAGGTATATGACATTCTTTCAAATTACTAATATTTACACTAGAATACACCTAAAAATTATTTTCATGTTTTAGACCAGTTTTTATATATTCATTTATTTTTTATATATTCATTCATTTTATATATTCATTTATTAGGTAATCATTTCCTCTTTAGACCAGTTTTTATAAACTTTTTTTCTCCTTTTTTGCACACGTCGATTGATACAAACTCGAAATAATTAGAATTTTTTTTATTTATTTTGTACATGCATATTATTTAATTAATTGTATTTCAGGATTGAAAAAAGCTATTATATGCAGTAATTTTATATAAGTTATAAATTTTGCTCTCTCTAATGTAGTGTTAAAAACGGATTATTTGAAACAAATTAAACTAAAAAACAACCGTAGCACTTTTTAAAATACAACTAGTGCCATCTATTAACGACCGCAAAAGGTTTTCTTGGATATACCTATAACAAAAATACAAATCAAGCCGTAAATATCGTGGTATATATCGTGATACATATCCGCGGATATAATATATATCCTCGAACCCTGATTATAAGTGTTTTATTTTTATTTTTTACCCTGTCTGCGCAGCAACCAAAGTAAATTAATTGTTAATCTGTGGAAATTTGTAGGATGGTCGTCGTCATATGTAATACTCATGTAAATATATTTTAAAATTGTACTGTTAGTTTCCCATAAAATATAAAAAAATATATATTCTTGATATAAAACTACGCAACTACGCAACTATCTACGCAAGACTATTTTTATTTATAAATGCATAATATGTAGGCAATGAATGTTAAGAACAAGAAGACGAGTTTGTGTACTTGGGAAGTATGTTCGATAGAAGAGGGAAGGTTGAAAAAGATATCGAGAGAGTGACTGCGGGGAATAGGGTGAACGGTGCATTGAATTCCATAATTTCTAATAGAAATATGTCTGCCGAGGCAAGACTAGTGGGTCAATAATGGAATTCTGGTACCAACACTGATAGACTGACAACAAGTAGACTGTAGTGGAGAGTGCAGTGGAGATGAGATCCTTTAGACGTATGTGTGTCAAATTTTATGAATTTGTCACACATGTAAAGCTGATCTTAGCATAATTACCAGAATTAAAAAAGGATTCCTCAGATAGTTTGGGTATGTTGAGCGAATGAATGAGAAAAGAATGGTAAGAAAGATATATAAGTGTTGACGGCGCCAGAAAGAGAGAGCGATCACGGACGACATGACGCGACCAGATTAACCAGATACTGAAAGATGGTCCCGTTAGAAGCTCAAAAACTGTCGAGCTTCCATGCGAAGATGTATGTGGATGAGGCGAGAGTTGTATGTCGGGACAGACGGGTGTGGCGCTCTATCCTCTCTGCTTACCCCCACGAGGAAACGGCGTGATGTAAGTAAGTAAGTAAGTACTATGTAACTTACCTGCATAATTTTATCTTAAACTAATTAATATACATTCACTTTCATTGATTTACCATATTATGATTCTGAAAAATATATAAAAACGTAATTTATGTCCAAGAAGATGTACGAAAGTGGACGAAGCAAGAGCGGCATGCCACGTGATGAACTTGACAGCAGAATAGATTATTTGATAAATGAAAATATTTTATTTATATTATTTAACGTAATTTTTGGATATACAAAGCCGTAATGGCATAGAGGCGGTTTTGTTTTTGTGTTCCTCAATTTATGGACGCATTGTAGACTTTTCAAAAAAATGTTAAAAATCAAATAAAAGATAAACTAGTTTTAAAAACATCGACGGTCGATGTCCACAAAGTTTCTATTACTATAATATACATATATTATTATTATTATTATATACTACATTCTAGGCGAGGGGTTGCAAGATAGATTTGCCAGGGGTACGCCACGCAAGTGCAGCCGAGTGAATGGGGATGGTAGGGCCTACAACATCCGCTCTTTTGACCTGCGAGTCCTCACGGTTACAGAAATCTGGAGCACAACAAAAAAAGCGCCCCATATGCTGTCTCAGATTTACCCATGTGCGTTTTTGTGAGATTTTTTCTGATCTGATACCTGTCTCTTACACTCCTCGCAGCAGCCGGACGGTGGAATGCCTATTATATTGGTTGCGTTAGGCATAAAATACATCGTGCGAAGATGAAATTCTATACACTTTGTGCGAGACGTCCTTGAATTTCAAAGCATGAGAAAACAAATTTGTGGTCGAATGTCGGCACTTGAAATCATGTTGCAATAAACGTCCAAAACGTTGAAATTGAAACGTAGTAAACATCATTATGCTATTCAAATCATTTAAAACGTTTAAAATAAAATACTGAATATCTGCTTCATTTATTACCCGCAACACATAAAATTTCGTATAAATATTTCCGTTGGAGTATTTCTCCAACTTCAAAATACATGATAGTTTATTCAAAACCTAAAAAAATCAATTTATCAAAACTAAATCTGTAAGAAATATTATATATGGGCAGGGGCAATTAGTGTGCCAATTCAATGTAATTTTCATCACATCAGCATTAATAATGGTTATTAAAATGAGGTCTAAAATTAAGGCTGCGAAAAAAGCTGAAATACAGAAATATAAACAAAAGGCCGCAATATTATTATTTCATTGCCTATGCGTTAAATGCAGTGCTTTTGTTTAAATGTTTAAAAGAAACGAACTTATAGTGTTTTATGGATGATGTAAGAAAGTGATATTGGTCATTTGTATTTGTGTAAGAAAATAATCATTGATTTTGACTACGTAAATCCACACATGTCCTCCAACAATATGAAGTTCGAGTATGTTAGAAAGTATAGTTTGAAATTTTCAAAGTAGATTTAGTGAAACATAAAGACGCGAAAAATGTTTGTAATAAGAAAAAAAACACGCGATGTTTTGCCGAAAAGAAAAATAAGCGTCACCAGTGTATAGACAAAATAAACTCTCTATCAGTTCGCCAGAAAGAATTATTGACACTGATAAATGTCGTAGAGTCTAAAAGATAAAGATAAGATATGATATTGTATTGTATTAATAATAATATTAGATGTTCTGCTTATCTACATTTGTTATGATTAGACAAGAGCGTTCTCGGAGATCAGATAAACGTGACACTAAATACGTCAAAGAAATAAGAAGTAGTGATACAATAAAATTAATAAGAAGTCTCAGTAAAGAAATTGCATTAGATGCACAGAATTATAAAGAGTAAACAAATAGCAAAACAACGACAAAGATCTTTTTTAAATTCGATTGATTGAAATAAAAAAATTTGGATGAGATGACGTTATAGTACTTAAGCTTAGGCAGGGAAGATAAATGTTTTGGTCTAGATTAGGTTCGTGAAATATTGTGTGAAATTGGTATGGACATCTCTGTTATTAGACAGGGATATATTGAGTTTAATCAAACTCTAAATAAACTGTTAACATCAACTCAAATGGTTACAGATACAAAGTTCATTACAAACTAGATTAAAATATAAAACTTTTGGTTTTTGCGTTGGGAAGTCCACCCTCCATAATACGTAATAGTGCATAATAAATCTTTTTTCAAAAAACATGCAAACCTACCTTTTCAAAAAAGAAAATATCCGTAAGTTCGCAAAAAGTTTTCAATTTTAAATACACATGCCAGTTGTGTTAAGAGCCCATGCTTTGAAATTTAATGTAAAATGCTCATTGTAATTATGTATTTATTAATGTAAAGGCAATAAAAAAAATTTAAAATATTTATTGCGTGTAATTGTGAAGGTATTGCATACATTTTTTATAGTGTCTTCGGCCTGCTCTTGCAACATACATGTTGCAATGATACATAAATATGTATATTTAATATACGATCTTGTTCGAATATGTAAGATTTGATTTGGCATAATTGGATGGGGAGGGTGTGTTAGATCAGTCATGGATTCGCTGACAAAATCACAAAAATGCATCATGCGTATAATCATCAAGAAATCGAGAATGTTTCCTTCAGATGATTTGTTTGGAATACTTAACGTTCTTGCCCCAGGCAATTATACCGTAAACCCTACTTGTAAAATTCCACAAGGACAAGGTAAATTTTAAATGTACACAACAAACACGGATTACAAGGCTGGCAAATGCAATTAATTTCGAGGTACGTAAAATGAGAACGACTTTTGGACAAAGAAAATTTAATTTAACTGCCCCGCTTGTTTTTACCAAGATACCAAATGAAACCAAAGAAATTAAAAAACACAAACCTTTTAAACACCGTATCACTAATTTTATAAAAATATCAGGTAGAAAGTATACTGAAGAAGTGATCCGCCCTTGACTTCTAAATAGACAAAATCTGCTTTATATAATTTCATATAGTATATCTAATATAGTATTTATTTTTGTATCTACCTACATTTTTTATTTTTTTGCATCTTATAATTTATATTTAATTTTGTATATACTTAATTTTTTATATTAATTTTATATGTATAAATGTATATTCTCTTTTCTTTTAGATTTATGTATTCATATGATTGTATATATTACTAAATTCATTCTGCATTCTTTTTTTCGTTTATGCTTCTGTACTATTGTTATTTGTTACTATTATATAACTATCAAATGAGAATAACTGCAATATGTGAATAACTGAATAACACAGAACAGGTTTTACCTAGTGTGGCAGTTATTAGTAACTTATAGTAATACAAATGTAAATAAAATAAACAATAAAATTAACAACAATTAAAAATAATAAAAAATGCGTTCTATGGGTTCAGGTTATTGTCAAGAAAATAGATGTTGCGTAGGATTGACATTTTTAATGATGATAGGGTATCTGCAAGAATATCAACATCAAAGTTAGGGTCAGCACAATACATATTGTATAGAAGACCTCCCAAAAAATGGAAGAAAATAGTTGGGAATCTACCTCACAGGAGGGGCTATCCTCTGAAGAACGGACCTCATAGGTCCATTAAAAGGACTCTAGCGACGAAGTTACTTATACATATAGGAAACGTACATACCTGTTCTGGAACCTAGAATATGCGCGACTTATTTATTTCTGTGAGATAGGGTAAATGCTCTGTTCCTTTTTAAATGCGGTATATTTTAGCTTCACACACTTTTTCTTCTTAACCCGTCGGATGCCGGCCGTACGTACCGCGGAATGTACCCTGTTTGCCGCGCAATTTTTTAGACACTTTTTTGTGATGGTTATATTCATGTAAAAATCTACAATAATCCCTAAGAAGTTGCAGTTTCTGGTTTCTCAATATACAGACTACAATAATTACTTATACTTCAATAATTACTTATTCATTAATTATGAAAATAAGTAACGAAATTTACTGTTAGAAATGCACATGTTTATCGAATAAAGGGAAGCAATAACATTAAAGATTTTAATTTTCATTTCAATAGCTATATCGAAGAATATAAAAATACTTAATTTTAACACAAAAAATAACACTTTTTTAACAGATAAATAACACAATTAATGCGCGGTTCGAAGACGATATTTGGAATGATTTTTTGCGGCGAATGTGATTACTTGACAAATAGAACTCGTTCATTCATTCAAAAACTTGAGATACAACCAATGATAGATAAGCTTTAAAAACCCATAAACGCAGGTAAAATAGGCCGAATTCGCTTACGTGTCTAGGGAGCGCAGATCTTTTATATCGCAAATCGCGAAAACTTTTGTACCCCTACCGCTCCGGCACCCGACCGGTTAATGTCCGAGTCCTTTTTGACGTCTTGATTTGTTACGTCACAGGCCCCGACGCTCGAGTTGAGAGCGTGAGAGTCGCATCTGCCGAACGGATCTCAAACGCCTTGATGGGTGCCCCGGAGGAAGGAAATGTTTTTTACGGCACATCCGATCTGCCAGGGTTGCACGTGGAAGCGTATGGGAGACGTCATGCAGACCGCTGAGCAGGGAAAACGGCCCTCACGAACTACCTATCGACCCTTGAAAAAAGACTTGCGGAAGGATTGAAAGCATTTAAAATTATGATAAGAGGATTAGGTTTTTTTATGTGTAACATATTTCCTCTCGCTTTCCTGCAATCTGTGGCAGTGATTTTGTGAAAAAGGACGGAAATGCGTAACAGGAAATAAGACGCGCAATTGATACACACTTATTCAAGTGTGTATCAATATTGTTTTCATACAATATGTACGGCGGCTCACTACCGCCATCTATGAAAATAAATTTAAAAAACATATAATTGACCAAACACATTTCTAAACAAAATGCGTATGTAGATACACGGTACCTACCTAGTGCGGCAAAATTCAATAATAAATAAATGCACATCCATTTTCTTTACTTGTATTTACTAATATATAATATATTTATAGATATAGATAGGATATAGATATTATATATATATGAGATATATATATATAAAGATATAATATATATATATATGATATAATATATATATGTGTAAGCTTTTTAACCATTTTCTTATTGCTTTGCTTGCCATCAAACAAAATGCTCAATTGATATGTTTAATTGTGAAATATCAAATTTACTACACATCATATGCGTCTACTGTATGCTCGTTGTTTTTTTCGATTATTATTTGATTTACAGATATACCATATATTCATAAGCCAAATGCATAGCAGTTTTACGGGCATACTGCGAAATATTTAATACTCTAACCACTGTATATAATATAGATAATATATATATATAATATATATATAAAAAACAGTAAAGTGTGTACTTTTGCCTTAGCCAGTACAAAAAATAACCGAATCGTACGAATTTTATTTAAACTATATTACTCATCCACAAAATCATTTCTATGACTAGAAACAGTCACGATTCCTAGAATTTTATGAGTCTTTTAAAAACGTAATAAACTTTCCCATTAAACACGTTTTATGTTGCACTATATTAAAAATTATGATAGACCATTTTACAGTCTAACATATTTTAAAATGCTTTTGACAAGCATTATGAATAAGCATAAAAATCAGACCACTGCGTTATTTATTTTATTACTGAAAAAATTAAATATTTACGCGCGTTTGCACCCGTTTACAAATTTGCGATTTACCTCAACATTTATATTTATATCAATCCTTGAAACTCATTTAAATATTTCTGTTACTGGAAAAACTATTATGAATATTTCTGATAGTGTTGAACAATAAATGATTACCGGCATATTTACTGTACCTTCTTTACGACTGTAACTCTCTCCTTATCACAGCGCTCCCACGATACCCGACAATACTGCGCAGTGTGTATCTGAACTTTCATATCGATTCTGCACGCGAAAGTCGCCCTTGTGTATATCATAAAATTATACACCTTGATAGTCGGTACAATAAAGTATATATATATATAGTAACACTATTCGTGTAAAATTATATTATCATTTTTTATTTATATATGGTTTATGACTGCGAGAAAACGATGAAAAATTTACAGCTTTAAATCGATGATTGTATTTTTCCGCTGGAAAAATACAAGCTATTGCATATTTATAAGAATATATATTAATGTATTTATACCATTTTTCACATTTTTCTTCTAATTATTCGTGCTGGAAACGTAATTGTAAAGTATATAAAAAAATATATCCAAGTTAATTTGCACAAACATTTGGATATATTTTTCTAATGTTGTCCATATGTATTAATTTTACATGTATTATAAATGGTAACAGAAGGAATTGTGCAGAATCCCTCGTGATACATTTCGAAGACATTAACACTATGGAAAGTTCTGTAAAGCCCTACAACATTCGGAGACAGTCTGGAAGTAACGGAAACATTCTTGCAAACACCAAAAATGTATACAATAATCTCGGAGGTTTGAAAAACCAACGTGTTTCGTATAAATAGCGGAGCCAGTGCCACGATGATTGTTTAACATTAAACCGACGCGACATAACCAAGTTAGAACCGACCGCAGTGTTACCAAGGTGCAGATTAATCGAAGCGACAGATATCGAGCGAAGTATTTACCTACATGGAGTATTGAATAGAATATTTTAGCAAGCTAAATTAAAGTGTTTCACAGACGAGTGATTGATTGCGAAATGGTGCGAATTAAAGAAAAGTGCTTAAATTAAATTCGTGAATTTATGAAATTGTTAAAATAATCAATAAATCGTTATTAATTTCCAGTGTTCTTATTTGCCTCCCACAGCCACGTCAAAGGCGAATTCTTTACTTTTGTATACGTCCTGAGCGTTGAATTATTTATTTTAATATTAAATAGATTTTTTGTGTAAGTATTTTCTAAATATATATTTTTCCATTTACTCCGAGCTCCGTAATCAATGAGTATGCGTAATCGATGAGTATGCGTAATCGATAGAAATCGACGAATATTTTTGAATAATTGATTAAATTTAATATTCAAAGAAACCCAAGTTGAAAGAAATAACCTTTTGAACCGGAGGCGCCGCTGCATATTTCAATTGAACAAAAGTGCAATGATTATGTTCAAAGGGCGTGAAAGGCATTCGTATTCTTATACAGTTGTGTAGCCACTAAACCCTCAGACTGATCAAAAGTCACGATCGTACTGACTGCATATTGATAAAAATGCTTGCATCGAACTTCCTTGCTTGAAAAAAGGTCTCTTATGTCGTGGGTGTAAGCCCTGTATAAGCCAAGAATTGATTATATTATAATGGTCTGTACCGGAATAAAGAATGCAGGGACACAGGGGTCAAGCGATATATTTACAAGTCAACCGGAAGAACGTCTTTAAAACCGAAGGCGGAAATAAATGCTGTAAAGGTATCTTAAAAGAAAAAGTGGTAATACGCATTCAGGATGCACTTAACACGGCGGGATTAAGGTAGGTAACACATAGGAGGGATGTCACACGAGAGTTCTTAATCAACCATGAGTGATGATTGACGAGCTAAACTATTATTTTAACTGTGATATTTGTATTTTGAGTTTTGTTCAAATCTTTCATTTCTGGCGTATCCTAGTGTAATGCTAGTAATTCGGATGAATTTCATTACACAGATAAAGGATATTGCTATCAAAAGTTCCTTAATCAATTATACAGGTCTCATTTAGCGACATTAGCGATATTAGAACAATTAGCGACATCTGTGGGCATTTAGGGGCAATAAAAAGCTTTGGTACAGGCCGCGTGAGGATGCTTACTACACACATGTAAAGCGTGGTACGTAATTTAAATATATATGCAACTTCCAAAAAATTAGTAGACATGGTATATTCTATCATGGGTTTAAATGGTGAACGTTACATTGTGTAAAGTGATCACTTAAGCCCCATTTACACCCAAAAAGACTTCTATACCTACTTTCCCATAAAAATACATCTATAATATACATTAATTGTGATATTTGTGTTCGATCGGAACGATTATTGGCATCCGACTTTTCACAATTCAATGAGCTATCACTTGTACACCAGATGGACACACATACAGATGTACACAAATGTTGTGAAGGTTAAATCGTTATTTTAACCGGTTGCTTTCGGTAGAGTTATTAGGGATTTATATCTGATTATATCGATGTTTGATAACTAAGATATTACCCGTCGATGGCATGAGATGTTTACTCGTCAAATGGCAAAAACTAGTCGCCAATCATCGACGTAATCAGATACAAATCTCAAATAATGGTTAGTGTGTCACCGGTTAAAATACCATCACTAGCCTGATGGACACGCACCTCTAGCTAAAATAAAATCGTCGTTACAATAAAGAAACAATTGTACTCACAATAACATCATCATTACTGCTAGCTTCTGATCCCACCAGTCCCAGTCTCCGTAACATGTTATCGTCTCCAGTATTAAGTATAGTAAATTCTCAATTATTCTGGGTAGCATCAACCGCGTCGCTGATTAATCCGGAAAGTAAGAATGTGAGGAAATTAAAATTTAACTGAAATATGTTGCGGAAAATAAAACTGACGACAGCATTTGTGTTTACTTCTGACGCAAGCGTGCGAACGCATCACATGAATTTGAAAATTTATATTACGCAAACATAATAGCTGCTGATCTATTATGTTTGCGCAACGCAAATTGACTTTTTGATTGTTCAAACTCGAATTTTATACGAGTATCCCAAAATTCATATTTTCGTGATTTTGCGTTTTTAGCCTTTTCAATTTATTTCCCCACCACCCTATAACAGGTAGACTGTAATTTGAATTCAAACAATTCACGAATTTGACCAAAATAACAACAAATATAATGGTCAAGCGCAAAAAAGGTTCACTTATTGTTCGAGCAAAAATCTGTTAATCTCTGGTCGGGAATTTTATAAAAGGAAATACATACGAGCGCGGAGTTCTCTGTGTATGATGGTTGCTACGAGACAGATTGTTTGGAGACATCTCGAACCGAGCGGTTCAACTTTGGTCGGCGGATAAAACCTATAATATATAATTAAACATTTGGTGTGTTGAAGTGGTGTTTTAAGCGGATTCGGTATCTACACGGGAGAGAGCGGAGATCGGACGGACCAAACAACGCCAAAGTCACCTGCAAACTGGTAAGTGGTATCTTCATATCTAGAGAGCTTCTAGTTCGATTTTTCCCTGTAGAAAACCCGAACCAGAGTTAAAGTTAATCATAAAATTGCTCCAACACTTATGTTATACATGCTAGGGAAACCGTACATTTTATTGAAGACAAGCTGTTCGTACCTGGCGTTACACAGGTTAAGGATTAAGTTGAAAATATATTTGTGAAGAAAACAAAGGTTCGATTCGAACGTTATAGATTTGCATCGAAAATATATCCTGGGGAGAGGAAAGGGTAAAAGAGTAGGGGGGAAATGTCGCCTATGTTACCCGCCGAGTCCTAAAGAATAAGTTTCCAAATTCTGAGTCTGATCGGTCAAACGGTACAGATTTTCATCGGAAATATATCAGGGGGAAAGAAGGGGGTAAAAGAATAGAGGGGAAATGTCGCCTCTATTACCCGCCGAGTCCTAAAGAATAAATTTCCAAATTTTGAGTCTGATCGGTCAAACGGAATCTTTTAAATAAGACAATGTTTTCTATCGCCCTAACGTTCCTAACGTAGCAGACACGTGTGTATTTTATGAATAAAATATTTAACAGCAATGGTTTGCTGTCATAAAAAGGACGCTGCCGAGAGTGACAAATTGGCCTATTATTTTTCTCATGTTTCATTAGAAATACGAGAAATAACAATAAGAACAGAAACTTACTGCCGTGTTTATGCAACGCAATGTAGTATTTTGAAGAAAAGATTGTTCATTTATTATTCATATAAAGATAGATGATAATTTATTTTATTGTAAATGGACGATAAACGAGAAAATGTAGATCTTTAATAAATCTTTGTCGGAATGATCAAATTCGATTCACCTAACTCAGTCAAAAATTGTCGAAAACAAACTCCAAAATTCAAAATAAAATCTTTGATATAATAATAATAAATTTTACTGAAAGTTTATTAAAATAAAGTTTATTACTGAAGATGAGCAGTAAGCGTCGAAAACATTATAATTAAAACTATTTAATTAACAGTGTTATAGTGAGAAGTAAAAAGTTGTATTTTAATTTCTTAAAATATATATTACAAACTTCTACAAAGTTTATCACAATAATTTCGAAACATTAATAAAATTTGTATTGAACTTTATTTATATTACCAATCGGATTATTTTTTTATTTTTGGGAAACATACAGTACAATGTAATAAAAACTTATATAATATCTAAAAAAATATGTCAGTGAAGTTTTCTCGATGCTGGGTTAAACTAAGAAAAAAAATTATAAACCTATAAATAACAAAATGTAAGACCATCCGGATACTATCATTTCTTCTGATGATAAATGTCTGGATGATAAAAAAATAAACTTAAAACTATATTTTGTGTAGAAAAACCACATAAATACAAAATAAAGTTTGATAACATAGATATGGGAAAGTGACACAAAATGTTATTTCTTAAATTCTTTAAATAAATTTAAACATTGAATTTTTTAAATGTATGTTCAAAAACACAATCACTGGGTTTTGTCCACAGAGGGATAATCATTAAATGAGGTAAATTATTGAAGTCTCACAGAAACGAATCTATATAGGAAACATGTATGAAAGTCAATATAGGGCGGCCACAAGGTTTATGATCTTTATTAGCTGGCTTAAGTGATTACTTTGCACAATGTGACGTTCACTAATTCTACCGTAAGAACATCCACACTCAAAATTTTGGAAGTTGTATGTGATATATATCTTTATCTATCTTTTTTCAAATATTGGAAGGGACTATGATCGAGTCTATGATCGAAAATTAGTAATTCCCATGACATAGTATACATAGATGTCGCCGCTAGTAATGATAACTACATATTTTTTAACCAGCTAACACATGTCATAGGCCCCGTGGCTATACTAAAAAGACTTCCATACGTGTTTCCCATATAAATAGATTTGTCTCTGTGAGACTTCTATACTTTATCGTATTTAATTGAATTTTTTGTTTAGAATTAAATTTGTATAACCCTGCTGAACCTAACTCTGTGTATTGTATAATCATGTCATCTTCAAAATACTTATAACTTGTACTCTATTGCCACTCTAGCATCATCTATCAGAATCAATAGCGATCTGTCGACGGTCTGTTTGCTAAAATCTAAAAAATAAAATAAATTTGAGTATTTATTTGCATCGCATATTAAAAATATTATAACGCGATAAATTATTTAAAAATATTTCACTTTACAGAGGATCATACAGAAAAAATACGATATTGTATGAGTGTGCTCATAAGACGTCTTTTAATCATCATTAGTCTATCGAGAAGTAAATCGTATTCCATTCATTCGTAAAGTAATCATAAACATTTTTCAACTCGATCTTGAGTAAACAACACTATCCAGCTTCGGACAGTCAAACAGCATCTGTTTCTTCCTTTAGAGAAGTGATCTGGCTTAATTAATCATACTTCGTCACTTTCTATCAGATTTTTTACAAGCTCTCGTTTCTCAAATCTAAAACGTTAAAAATAACAACATCATCTTTCAACAAATCATGAAGAAATCATTTCATTACATATCTGAGTAATGACCATGGTTATCTGTTTGTTTTAGTATGCTTATTTCATCAATATGAAGAACGACTTCCCATGGATTTAATAATAATTTAATTCGATACAAGAACGTAGGTGAGTCCTACACGTAAACCTGTGTAAATTTAAAAATATTATATTTCGTTATTGTGGGGCTGCACTTAGTATTGCATTATTTAGTTTTTATTATCAATGGATTTTAAAAACGGTTCTTTATAAAAAGATAAAAGCTTTTAATGTAAAAAAAATATATTTTTAAAATCACAAATAAACACATCTCGTTTAACTTATAGACCATAGACTTATAGCCAGCGACCGCCAGACTTACGTTATAGTGTCAAACCTGAAATATTTTCTCTAGATGTACACTGTACTAGGTAAGAAGGTTTGGGTTGTATGACATTTGATTTCGGATGGCAGATGACAGGTCATACAAATACGAAAAAGTAACTAAGTATGCTCCTACTCTATTGGAATCCTGGACTATATTACAAAAACAACCTTAAAGCAGTTATCGTCCGTTTCTTTCGGAGACTCTCCGTAGGTGAAGGTTGAACTTTTTCACCGCCAACATATAAATCTGACAAATTTAAAACTGCTGGCCGCAATAAGGAATGCGCGTCGAAATGATTTGCAACAATACAACGGCAACATTAATTTATTCCTTAGCTGAGTGAATCAGCTATGAAAATTAAAAGATGCTGTCCGCATCATTCGTTCCTACCGAATTGAACTGGTATACATTTATTAAGAATAGCGAGCTGCGCGGATCGTAAAAAGCCCTCTCCACAAAAGTAATTGGTTAGATTTTATGTCTTGTGTAAAATACAATCTTATATTTATTTAACTGTAAATGCTTACGGATATTTTATACGAACCGCATGTTTTTCCGAGAGACAATTCTCGACGTTTCGTTGAAGTTGTATTCAACGTCATCTTATATTTATTTTTCTTCTTCATAATATGGTCAACGCCGAGTATCGCAGTTCCCCGATGTGTCAGGAATTTAGTACAATTGCTCACAATTATTTCTGATATAACTAGTATCCTGAAGAAAACAGGAATCATTTACGAATATATATTATAATCTTTAACTATTACGCCACGGGTACTCGAAGATATCCCATATGGTTATTCGCTTCTTTGTAAATAAATATCTCTCTGACGAAATCGACATTTGAAAAGAAAATAGTCTCGAGAGAAAAATGTCTACGTGTTCAGTCTCCTTAAGAACAATCACCGCGATGACGAATGTCCAAAGTGAGCAACCGGGCAAACAATCAAATATTTCTCCAGCAAGCCTTCAAACGCCATGTTCTCAATAATCATTACTCACTACTCTACGTCATTTATAGGAAGCGATCAAATGTCACACTTGAGTGCCTAGCGATAAGGCGCACAATGCTACGCGAACACTGCTCGACTTGCGATGGTACAGGGTCTCCATCGATTCGATGTCCGCCGTCAAAGTGATGATCACTCCAGCATACGAGTTAAATGGTCGACTTATTATGTAGATATTGATGACAGATTTAACAACTGGACAAGTTTAATGAAATGATGAATCGACAATCGTCACGTACTTGAAATATAAAGGGAAAAATCGAAATAGTATATTTCCATTTTTTTATTCACCAGAATGGAGATGTGTATAAATATTATCGTTTTATTATCAAATTATTAAAAGCGTCGCTAGGGGCCAGTTATATCAACTTGGATTGTGGTTAGTTTAAACCGAAAATCTCGTTTAGACGGTGCGCGTGCGCAATGCGCGTGATTTTTGACATACGTAAAAATAAAAAAATATAAAAAGTAATATACCTATGGGAAATGAATAAATAATTAAGTGCTAACATAAAAACAAATTTAAAAGGGAACTAAACTATAGAAATTTTGTAAATAAGAAAAAGTATTAATAGTAAATTGAATATTATAAATAACCAGTCCTTTACAAATAGTTAACTTTTAAATATTATATACCTTTAAAAAAGGACATACTTATTTACCTATACCTCTTTCGATTTTCGATTTTTTATTTGTTATGTACATTATATTCTGACGAAGGGACCATTCGCCCTGTTAATATTTTCAAAATATAAGGGGTGAAAACAAAGTATGTTTTTGTTAAATAATATATAAATTATTTATTAAAGAAACATCTCAACACGTGCAAATAAATTCTCCCCATGAGTTTTTTTACTCCCTTTATATTAACTAAATAAATAATAAAAAACTTTGGATCCGTTTTAAACCCCTTTCCCGTGATCCAATCAAGCTGAAACTTTGCAAGCAGACTCGTGGCGACGTACAAGAAGATCTATCAAATTTTCGTTAAAAAAAATTAATAAATTTTTGGATTTTTCAAATTTTCAAATTTTGAATGGGTTTTTCATACAGCTTATTAAGTTGTATGAAAATATTTCAACGCGTCTGGTAGCCGCGAAACCTGATTATAGTATAATTTAGGATTTTTGGAAATTTTTTATTACTCCCTTTCGTAGCGTCGCCCGATTGAAGCCTAATGCGTAGGTTAAGCGAAAAAAATGTTTCAACTAGTAAATGAGAATGGGAGTATAATAAAAACTTGGTTTTTATGGGTTACTTTTTTAAAAACAATTTGTTGAAAAATATGGAAAAAATTATAGTACGGCCTCATATTTTTTTTACAGTTTATTGTAGTAATATATTAAAGCTTCACATCTCATGATTGACATGGTGTCTTCGAGCTGGAATAAATATTAAATTTAAAATTTAATAAAATTTAATAATTAAAATGTAGTATTTGTATTTTTATAAGTATTTTTAAAGTACGTACATGATTACGCGCTGAAGTTAAACTTAACGTGCTAAACTGATATGCTGAGAACGTAGACTTAATAAATAACTAGAAAAGATAGATAAATAAACAATGATTTGCCGCGTTATCAATCCACATTAACGGTAGGTAGCCCATGATTACGTTACATTAAATCCACTTCATGAACCCCAGGCCCTGGGCTCAGGGGGCTGTTTATTATTTAATTGGATTGCTCGCTCCCCCATTGCCGCCCGGCCGAGAGTTGACACCAAATTATCGTCAATTGAGGGAATATATTTGTAATTTCTGAGGAATTTCACCAAAAATACACATATTTTATGTATCTCTTCACGGCCGGGATACGGGCGACGTATGGTCACTTAATAAGCTTTTAATTATATCAAGTCTCGCTCCGTTGAATTTTATTACTGGGAAACTTCGGACGCGCATTCAAAAACGCGAGTATTCGTGTTTGAATTAACACTTAAGGGGGAATACCTACCTATGCATTTCGCAAAAATCGATTTTAAAAATTTTGCATTTTATTAAAGTTCGAGGTCTTAAGAATGTCTGGTGAAAATTTCAAGCAAAAATTCAGAAAAATAACAAAGTTATAGCTGATAACAGTGTCATATTTTTGTTGATTACGCACCGCGCTGCACGGCGCCGGCGCCGCGCTACACGTAGGTAGCTGCCAGTCGGGCTCTTTCATAATAGAAACGTAAGTCGGCATAATACACCCGAATTTCTCCCTACAAAACGCTAATTTATATTCAAACGCCCGCCATTTTGTCAAAAATCTATGTTTTCAAAAACCCCTACGTCAAAGACAAAATTATAGTGTCAGTTTTGATAATCTTTTTGTTTTTTTTTTATTCTGATGATTACAGATGAAATGGGAGTGGTCACCGCGGAGAACCTTTTTTTTCGGCAATCGACAGAACCCAAGAATTTTGCACCAATGCTGAATATTTTTTTATAATTTTTTTAACATATTTTTAAAAGCATGTACTTTCATGTAGAAATGATACCAATACCATAATTTATATAGGTTTTCTATTAAAAAAAATCACAAAAATTGCCTTTTTTCGCGCTTCGTAAGTAGGTATTCTCCCTTTAGGAGGCTACACCATCTCGACATATTCAAAAAAAGCCTTTTTTTATCATTTTTGTTTTTTTTTGCTTGAAGTTTTGTGAATATTTTGTGTCATCACTCATTTAAAAATTCCCAAAATTGGCTGAGATATAGCAAATCGGTGTGAGTGGTTTTTAAACGAATTTCGTTATTATTTCGCGTTTTTCTCCTGGTGGAGAAAATATCTAAAAAAAGGGCCGATATTCTTTTGATTTTGCACACATTATCTAAAACTAACTAAAACCCTGGCGACATGATTATCTCCACCAGCTGCGTTGTGTTACGGAGGACCCTTGCGGGACAGCACACAATTCCGCCATTTTAAAAATTTCAAAATATCTTGTTAATACAAAATATTTACCTACGTATACTGCAAACAATGTCAATAAAACGAATTTTGTATGTGTAATAGTTTTGTCAGCAATAATAATTTGAATGTATCGGTGAACCTCTTAAATTTCAATATAATTACATAGTCAGTTGTTATTGGTTTTTAAGTTAAGTTTTAAATTCGTTATTGGGAAGGTAACACACTTCCGAATATTCACTTCAGCGTAAAATTCAGCAATCTAAATGTAGAAGAGCGCAGACTTTCTGGCCAAAAAGAGACAATCGTACTACCTATTACTCGATTACCTATTCCCTGAGATACCAGGCTGTTTCGGAAAAGAAAACCTGCGTTGAAATGACGAAGATCTTTTAAAACAACCGATATCTAACATAATTGGAAACAGATACTCAACGACATTCCGGAGATTGATTTCCAGGTCTGCTCCCGGTAAGGGAACGCTGTCTTAAGTCAGTGTATAGCGAACAAATACGAGCAACTTGACGTTTTCATCAACAACTTTATAATATTTAAACATATTTTAAAAGGTGTATTGAAAGATTACAAGTATTCGTCAGATTGAACTTAAATAAGTGGATTGTATTTCAGTTGTTGATGGGGTGAGATAACAAACTGTTAAAAAAATAATAATTATACTATGCTTTACTAAATTTGTGCTTTTTACTTTATATTATTGCTAATATTATTTTATTTTGTTGTATTTTTTTTTATATTATACTTTCTTTAAGCTTCGGCTTTTGCTATATACTTGCTTTTTACTATTATATTTATATTTTAGTATTATGCTACTGCTCTGTGTTTGCTTCCCACTTATATTATTATATTTTCTTGTTTGTATTTCTTGGATACTGAAGGATGATCATATCAGAAGTCTCAACAATCTTCCTTGTTCTTGAGAGGGACTCACCACACATCCAGGGCCGTGACCATATACTTTCATCAGCCATATTCGGCATTTTTTTATTGCTAAAGTGGCCGTACGCACTGCCCTCTCCATTGTGGGAATGCGAGCGGGATGGGGAGGCGTCCACACAAAACCTCTTCTCGACTCCAAGGCGTAAAGACAAACGACAATATTTTATTATATCTATATTTTAGTATTATGCTACTGCTCTGTGTCTGCTTTCCACTTACATTATTATATTTTCCTGTTTGTATTTCTTGGATACTGAAGGCTGATCATATCAGAAGCCTCAATAATCCTCCTTGTTCTTGAGAGGGTCCCACCACACACCCAGGGCCGTGACCACATACTTTCGTCACCCATATTCGGCATTTTTTATTGCTAAAGTGGCCGTACGTACTGCCCTCTCCATCGTGAGAATGTGAGCGGGACGGGGAGGCGTCCACACAAAACCTCTTCTCGCCTCCAAGGCGTAAAGACAAACGACAATTGGAACATATCATCCATTCATTAAGTGGGAATTACAAGTTACATACTCGTATGTACAAGAAATGCTTCAGTTTAAGCATAAAATATGAATGCACCAAGTCTATAGTATCCATAGTAATAATCATAAAGATAATAACACAATATGTAGACATGCAACTTAGGAGCCAGATTAATTTAAACGAATACAGAATTGCACCTTAGAGACGGTTATTAGATTAATTCACTCCCTTCAGTGAAAAATTAAAATAAAATAACAAGCACATGTGGATGAGGAGAGAGTTATAATATATAAGGTGAAAGAAGAGTGTGATGCTCCGTCCTGTTAAGTTAAGCGAAAGAAGAGTGTGATGCTCCATCCTCCCCGCCAAACGGTATCATGGTAAAATAAGTAGTTTTTAGTAAATGACAGTAAGTAGTTTTCTATCTCAGTGTGGTGGCAGTGGGCAAGGAATACCAGCATTGCTAACTTTCAACGTCGTCAGTTTCATCCTTGATATGTTTTTAATGTTTCCTACGACTCATGGCATTAATACATTTATTACTTAAACACTGTACCGTATGTGTCGGCGGCCCGCGCAGTTGGAAGTAGACAAACAACAATCCATCCGCATTGCCAACGGAAGCATTCAAGTAACTGTATTTTCTAAATCCCATAAAAGTTGACGTCATAAATATACAGGCACAGATATTCCATTTCATTGAGACTTCTAGCCCTCCAGAACAGCAAGTGTAGAAATCCGTAATTGAAAATTACCTACCTAATACCTAAGTTTGCGGACGTTTACCTGTTTGGTTCCTCGAGTACTTACTTACTTACTCAAAGAGAGTTAATCAATCAAACAATAGGTATTTTATAACAATCATTATCGTTAATAAAGAATCAATATTATATTTCGTAATAATAGACCGGGAAGGAACTTTTCCCACACATCTCAAACTTAATTACAGCTCAAAAGATCTTAATAAAATTAATTCTAAAAGAATTAAGGATAAATTATAGAAGTCCCACAGGGACGAAACTATTTACATATTTATATATGAGAAAAGTGGGTGATGTCTCTTATACGATAGCTCGGGTATGAGCTGGTTTAAGTGATCACTCTACACAATGCAACGTTCACAATTCCATCCTAAGAACATCCACATATCAAATTTTTGAAAGTTCTATAATATGTTTCGAATCAAGAACGTTTCATATATTGCACTGGTCTCTGCTAGAGACATCTGAGTTTTTTTTTTTTCTCATCACCAAGTTAGTATGCATTCCATCCACTTTTCTCATATATAAATAGCTTCGTCTCTGTGAGGCTTGTATAATTTATCCCTAGTTAATTAATCATTCTTAGTTAATTAATTAACCCCATCAAATCCAGTAATTGTGTTCTTAGAATATACTTTCATATAAAAATATTGTTAAAATTCTAAAAGAGGCTAGAGTCTACTCTATAAAACAGGTTTTAAAAGATTTTACTGTTCTAAGTTTACCTCCCTATATAAAAAGAATGTTTCTACCATTTTTTTAAAGAGGCTAAGGAGCATAACTATAAGTATTTTATTCAAAAAAGGTCCAAATTAGGAATAGTAAAGTTGCTCCTTTTATGTACAGTTCATTGTACACACTTGTGAATAATATTACACTCCAAAACACTTCTCCGATCCTAATCCCTTTTCTGTTAATGATTAAAAAAAACCTACCCAACATTCGCCCCCTGCCCTACTCGAATGGATTGACAAAATTCTGTATTTATATTGGTTATTAAATATACCTGATGATGGGAAGGACTGCTCCTCTCGAAACTATAGTAGTGACAAAGTGAAACTCAAATATTGTGTGTTTAAATACAAAAGTTTAAATAAAAAATATATATTTTTAAGCAAAATTACCATTTTAACAGAAAAATAATTTCTTTATAAAAATTGTTAAGAGAGATATATAAGCCACGGACGAATCACGGAAGATGCCGAAAGGAGCGTGACTGCGACTAAATTATTGATCGATTGAGCAATCTAATACTACAACAATGAAAATATAGCTGATCAAATTCGGTACGGAGATAACTTTAACGACGATGAATATCGAACTTCAACATAATTTGGTCGATTAACCGTCGAACAATTTTGTAGCTGCTACAAAACATTAAAGGTAATCCAATACTGTTAATTTTGTAGCAATCAACAACATTAAAAATATACATACCTACAGGTAATATTCCCGCCTATATTATGAGTCCAAAATGTTCAGGAAACGATGTTCTACCATCAATATTTAGAAAGATAAGCTATTTCAAAGTTTGCAATTTTTTTCAATATTTCTGAATTTTTTTCTATAGAAAGTTGAACTGTTGAAAGTTGAAATTAAAGTAAGTTACATCGATTATTAAAAATTAATTCACTAAAATAAGTCAAAAAATCTTGAAAATAAAGTCTTACATAAATTTCTGCATGGTTTAAATAATTTTATTTTACTTGCATTAAGACGAATGAATTTTTAATATTGGATAAAAAGAATTGTAACAGTTTTTAAACACTATAATTTATGAGCATGGTGAATAATATATAGACCAATTAAAAAGATTCACAGATGATTAGCCCACAGTGAACTAAGAACAAAGTTGGATTAGAGAATATTTTTAAGTTAATTAATAAATAGTAGTAGATAAGAAACAAACAATAAAAGTGTGAAGAAAGGAAAACGACTGAATATGAAAAGTATACGAAGAAAAGAGATAATTAATGAGTGTAGACTGTAACACGGGAATAGGGATGGGGAAAAAGAGTGATAGGGTAAGAGTCAGAGTAGAGGTATGTTACCGTGATGGTAATATACCTCTACTCTGTCATAATGTCAAATAAAAATACAATCGTTGAAGTGGCATATCACCATAACTATAGACTAGCGTTTCCCGAAAGGTGGTCCGCGGAACCCTGGGATTCCGTGGAAGGGTCACAAAGGTTCCGCGTTCCGTCCGAGAATTAGATGAAACGTTCGTAGAAAAGAATCACAACCACGCCGCATGAGTGCCGCAAAGATGAGTAGTAAGTAACCTCAGATGTTAAAAAAAAACGTACATGAACTTTTGATAAGCCTTAAAATATCGTTGAAAGAGTATTTCCCGGAGAAGTTGACAAGACATCGACTGGGTACAGAATCCATTCGCAAATCATACCAAACCATGGATGCTAACTGTGTCAGAGTATGAAAATTTGATCGATGTTAAGTATTCGTGTTCTCTAAAATATAAATTCGAATTAGAAGATTATCTGAATGACTTTTGGATTTGCGAATACCCTGCAATCGTTAAGAAGGCTATCACAGTTTTGCTTCCATTTGTGACGAATTACCAACCAAAAGCAAGTATAGAAGCAGACTGGATGCAGCTCCAGATCTTCGCATTAAATTGTGAGACATGAAGCCCAATTTTAGTGTTATTATAAGAAAATATGTGAAAAAATTTCATTCTTCATATTAAAATTCATAGTTACATTGTATTTCTTTGCACAATAAATGTTTTACAATACTTAAAATAATTATTTTTCATTTATATTTATATATTTACAGCTTGTTCTTTCTTTTCAAGATAAACATTAAAATTTTTCAAACTACAAGTTCATCATTTTTTTTTATCAAAATAGGTTCCGCCAAGAAAAGTATGATCAATTAGGGTTCCATGGTAAAAAAAAATGGGAACCTCTGCTATAGACATTGTTGCTTGGACATTTTCGATTCATGATTTAAGTAGGAATTTACCTGTAAAGAATTGTTATTCACTCCTTATACTTCTTATCAGCTATATTTAAATTTTTTTCGATACCTATTGAATTGCTTCAATTTATTTATTTTTTACAGATTTTAAAAAATATGGACGTTAAAATTGGTGAAGCCCTCTAGTGAACAGAGATTTAAAATAGTTATTAAATATATCTAATGATATACAGAGAGGGACTGCTCCTCTCGAAACTATAGTAATAATAATTAATAACTCATATTGTGTGTGTATTACGAAGTTAAAATAAAACATATTTAAAATTATTATATTTTATTTTAACCAGGCACTCATATTTCTCACCATTTTTTGATGTATTCGACGTTATATTGTATTTTTAATACATCCACGTACAAATACTTTCACGCTGGCAATTCCGCTACAATTATGTATAATTCGAGGTAAATTAATTACTAAATGAAGTGAAAGTGCTGTTCATAAAAAAAACAAAAATGTTGTAAAACAAGGGATTTTTAACGAACAGTTTCATGTGGAATGCAAGGGGCCGACTATTATAATGTTCAATGTTTTTAAAACATTATTAGATGTCGTGATCAGAGAGCGTCTCCTCGCCGCCAACTTGACCGAGATGCCTGGTGACACGTGACGAGATACCTTGGCTCTCGGGAGATACTAATAATATGGAATTAACTGCGATTCCGACATGCGATAACGAAAGTATCTATTTTTCTAGGCGCTTCAATGCTGGAAGTTTTACATCATCTATAAAACTGAACAATGACTATTTGTTTGGCTATGTTTAAACCATAATACGAATGGTAACTAAGTAATTATGCCTAGATTTATTGAATCACGTACTATCTGCCGATTCATTGACGGATATTATTTTTATTTATAAAATTATTTACTATTTATAAAATTACTAGCTATAATCGGTCAAAAATAACGTACTTTTATTATACAGGGTGTCTCATGGCTAGTAGCAAAAACTTTAAAAGTGGATTCCTGCTTTTATAATGATTTGGAAAGTTTGCAACATGCAACATTTTTAAATCATTATTGAGTATTGAGGTGAACGAATTTTTCATGATCGATATAAGTTACTGTAATGAAAGTTCAACTTTTTATCAAAAAATAAGTCAGAAATATTGAAAAAAAATCAAATTTTGATATTGCATGTCTGCATAAATATTGTTATTAGGTCATAGTTGCTTGAATATTTTCAGCTCATTATCAAGGCAGGAATTCACCTTTCAAGTTTTTGCTACTAGCTGTGAGACTCTATATATATATAGGCAGCCAGTTTGACTGTGAGAACGGTCATTTAGAGTAGCGCAGTGTTTTGATTCCTTTAGTGATATAATTTTACTAAATAGAGAATTAGAGCTTTTTTTCGTTCTTGCTCCTCATTATTATATTACACCTCATTATTATTTAAGACGTCTGTGACATCTGTCACCGTCGTATATTGTATCTGATGATAATACGGGATTTTGGCGTTTTGTTTTTTTAATATGTTTAATATGGGATTTAATTACGCAAGAATAAATACTTAAACTTCATTATAACATAATGCATTTAATGCTCGTAGCCCACTGGGCTATTGAAGATTAAATAAAATTAAATAATTAGTGCACCTCTGTAAAATATGATATTTTGATTTATTGCGTTATTACGCACAATATTCCTGAATGATAAGGGGCGGTTATTGAGGCTGGACCGTGTAAATAGGCCAGCTCCAGGGAGATAATCGCTTGTGCAAATAGCAATTGTATTCAAACTAACAAGTCAACCAGGACAAAAGTAAGACCAGAAAACCACCCAAAAATAACATCGACTTACCAGATGGATGGATCCTGGACTTCTTGCACAAACTGCGGCGTTCTCCCTTGCGGTTATTTTTCTTTTAAAAATTCCTCTCGATAGGCGCGCTGTTTTTTCATTCACTTGTAGGTAATGCGAAAATGTCTCTTCAATTTATATTATACATGGCGTACTCGCTTGAGCGGCTCAAAACACAGAGGTTTGATTTTAAAATTAGCGGAAATACAATTCACAACGTGATGGCGAAGTTTTCAATATTTATTATAAAACAAAAGGAATGCGATGCGTAAATTTTCTGCCGATGTTTTTGAATTCAGAATGCGAAGTGAACCGAAGTGTCGTCGTTCCAAACCATCTAGTCAGGGGGTAGTCACTCCGGATGGCCACAGATCGAACAAACATCGCGATTGACATGACAGAAAAATGATAAAATAATTATTTGCACAAACAATAGTTTTAGTAGACTTTTAAAAAATTGTTGTCCATTGGGGCTTATTTATTTTCTTTTCTGTGGCCAACGAGCACCATCCCAGGGTCAATCCGAGCGTGGATGAAAAGAAAAGGAAAACCTCCCAAGGGTCAAGATGCATTTCAACCATCCCAAGTCTCCCAGCCAATTACGATTGTGATTGTGTCCCAGTCAGATTGCCGGCGTCTCATTCTCCGCGGAGAGTTTCACTCGAATAGTTCCCATCGTTCAAACGAGTCTGCCTTGTGTGTGTGTGTGTGTGCCTTTAATAACCGTTCTGAATTCCTCAAATGTGTGCGCAATTGAGGCGGTCTATGGGTTGAGACCGTCACCGAGACCGCTACGACAATTAATTTTAAATTACACATAGAAAAACATCGAAATGCTACTAAAAGGACAGCATGTTAATTACAGATTTGCTCCTTTATAGAGTAGGAGCCAGTGACTGCCAGACTTACCTTACCATACTTCAATTACTTCTAGATATAAATATAACAAATGGATAAAACAAGTAGATATTGTTAAATAAAAAAGCAACAGCGAAAGTAAAAATAATATGATAGTTCTTAATTAGTGCCCTGATGAAGCTTAATTAAAGCGAAACCAGTTGGCATATTAATTAATAAGTAGTGGTTTTATACTAAGTTAACGTGTTTAATTTATTTAATATGTCAAACCAAAAAGTGATTGCTTTATAACAGAATATAAAAATAATATGATTAACAAAAATATGTATGTTTCAGAATATGCAATAATGAAAAAATGCAGTTTAATGAGCAAATAAAGAAATTGAATAATAATGAAAAAACAAAGTGTAATGAGCAAATAAATTAATTAAGACCTATTTTCGGCAGTCCGGCGAGTATTTTTGTAAATAAAGGTGATAACAATGTCTTCACGATTTAATGATTTAATTTCTTGTCACACACAAAGGTTCATTGATACAAAATTACTTATTTTTCTGCATTATTTGCAGCTACTACAGAAAATAAGAATTTCATTTATGTTGGTATTTCAATAGGAGGTACGTACTCTAAAGAACTCCGATCAACAACGGCAAAGTGAAATCAGTCGCATGATATCAAATCGTTCTCTGAATCACGTGTGTGACCGTTCAGGTATTCTAGCCTCCCTGCAATGTTAGTCAAACACGAGAATAACGGACCTTTAAGTATATACGACGCGTCCACGCGAATATTTAAAAACAATCAAAAATTTCGATTTCTATCACCATTGCATTCTATCGTAGTTCGCTTCGTGCTCGACTCTGAAACGTCCTTTGCGCGCTACGAGCCGCGCTGAGACATGCAAATACATTTATATCTTTGTACACGGGCTATAAAAGTGTAAAGCATTTAGCGGGAAGTAGCAATATTTATTTATTTATTTATCTTCATCTTGATACATGACATGCCAGGAGTCGCTCTTCTCACTAGGAAGAACCTGTGCCGAGATGAGCAGCTGACAATACAGCGAGAATAAAATAATAAAGATATAAAACAAAATACTACGTAACTATAAGATTAATCAATTAATTGAGGATATAAATAGAAAATGTGGATAATAAAAACAGTATATATTATATAATATACAGATTATTACGTTTTCAATATTGTATTAAGTTTTAAGGATAATATAATATAATAATACACCTAGAATAGATTTTCCACATGAACTTAAAGCAAGAGGAATATGTTGTTAGAATATCAAATTGAAAACAATACAAATTAGTAAGGGAGTATAATAAAAACTTGGTTTTTATGGGTTAGTTTTTTTAATAAATTTTAAAACGTGATTGTGTTTTTGAGACGTTAACAATCAAAACATTTTCTAATTGCAGCGTTTAGTTTTTAGTGGCGAATGGCACTAAGAATTTTAAAGCTGCTCTTGCCAGCTCTGGAAATTCTTCTCTTCGCTGCTCTTCATCCAGAAGATGTCGATCGTTTGCTAATTGAATTCCATTTTAAGCACGCCTTCAACGGCTAAATCTATAACATTTTTTCTCATCTTCATGGATAACAAATCGGCCAGTTGTACTGATATATCCAAAAAAGGATTTATTTACCCATCTTTACCCATTGGCAGCTTCAGAATCCAATTCTGGAATGTAACTTGAATTTTTTTAACGTTTTTTAAATCACGGACATACTTTTGTTTTGAACCTGGGGGGTCGCCAGAATTTTTTAACCTGTAAAGGGGTGTTTTCAAAAAGGTTAAAAAAACACTAATCTACACAACGCAACGTTCACAATTCTACCGTAAGAACTTCCACATATTATAACACTTTTTAAAGTTGAATCCATATATGTTCCAAATTGAAACCTTCCAAATATTTGAAGGAACTATTCTAGAGACATCTGTAGTCATTCTCATGAAATTGTATACATCGATCTCGCATATAGATGTATCATTATCAACTGCAAATTGGAACACATATACAACTTACAATATTCTTACGGTGGAATAGGTGAACGTTGTATTGTATAGAGTGATAACTTAAGTCAACTCACACAGGTTGTAAGCTATAAGTCATCGTAGAAGAGACTTCCATACACTTTTTTCATATAAATAGCTTCAATCCCGCAGTGGACAAACCCCTATAATTGTATTCTCAGAACATAAGTTCATATAAAAATATTGTTAAAAGTTGTAGATAAATTTGCTTCATTATATCTTTTTTTATTTTTCCGTTCATAAAATATAAATAGTAATAGACATTTTCCCACGAGAATTTGTTTTTACAAACCTTGGATATGCTGGTGCGATTTTACACCATTAGATTAATGTACTGTCACGGGTCGTGGCTGCGGAAGACAAATGAAAACGCTGGAAATTAATTAGCGATTTATTAATAAGTGATTAATTATTTAAAAATAGACAAAGTCACTCAACACGAATTGAGCGGGATACGCGTATATCATCGCAGCGGGATCAACTAGGACACCTCGCGAGCAAGTTGCTCCGTGAACAGCCTGACACGTCGAGTGTGAGAGTCGTCTCGACCCTTTTTCCTACCATCACACCATCAATCACACTCGGGAGCAATTAATTTTTTCAAACACGAAACCCAATAACAGCGGCAGCAGTTAATAAAGATTTGTGTTACAGCGAGATGTGGTTAGCTTACAATTAAAATGCATTAAATACAAGCAGACACGTGGTACTGTGTTGACTCCATCGGCTGTTCAAATAACTGCATAAAACAATGGAGCATTAGTGGACAATATTTGCTGGAGTGAATTTGTTCGTAAGCCAGAATGTACCGAATGTACCATGTCATAAAGACAGCTGGGCGCATTCATATTTATGAAAACGCTAACGGGAAACAGCTGGCCTCGGCGGTTGTTCCCTGCTAGTAATCAGAGGCTTGGCCGCACTTGATACCTGCCTCCTGATAACTTCGTAGCTCGTTAATGTGAGCAAATTCAGCGCTTTTTCTCGTAGCTTCTCCTGCATTTTGTATCAACTGGTTTAAAATTAAAATTTATTCACCGGGTCACACATATTTTAAATAAATATATTATTCTAAAACATCAGTAACTAAATTATTTATTCAATTAATATTTTATTTTTTTTTTAATAGAGATGCGAACACGGAATACGTGTCACATCAATATTCTTACTATTTTCAAACTAAGCTAAACGCTTGTGCTATGAAAATAGGACTAACTTGCTAGTATGGGCTGAGATTCGAACCCGCGACCATTGGATCACGAGGCGAGTGTCCTAACCACAAGACCAACAAGCTACTCTTTACCATTACCAACTACCATTACCATTACCATTACCAACCAAATTACCAACTCTATGTTTTAGAACTGAAGAAAATTGCACCACTTTGTGCGGTTTTTATAGCTATGTGAACTTATTATTATTACAAATTGAACAATAATCTTTGATTTATAAAAATTATTTTAAAATCTATCAGTTGATTTCCTTACAATTTATGTTTTAAAATTACCTGTTGTTTGTGTTTAGACAGTTTAATTTGTCCTTTTTACACAGTTGAAAACTTTTTAACTTAAATAAGTTATAATCATGAATATTATTTTAAAATAAATAAAAAAAATATAAAAACTTATTCAAAATTCCTGATTTCTGCTATATTATCAAAAAGGCTGAAAAACAAAAAAAAAAATTTTTTTAAAAAACAGTCTCTTATAAAACAAAATTGTAAGAAAAATAACTGACAGATTTTAAAATATTTTTTTATAAATTAAAAATAATTTGTTCAGTTGGTAATATTATTAAAAAAAAGATATCTCGCAAGTCCATATAGTTATAAAAACACCATAAATTAGGGAAATTTTCTTCAGTTCTAAAACATCGTAGGTTTAAATAATTTAGTTACTGTCGTTTTAGAATAATACATTTATTTAAAATATACATTTATTTTAATATAATACATTTTAATTTGAAACCTTTTGATACAAAAATGTGGTATAAAATGCAAGAGCTAGGAGAAAAAGTGCTGAATTTTTCTCACATTTTGATCGCCTTAAGCCTTGAGAAGCCTGAACAACCGTCGAGCTTGCAGGCGAAGATGTATGAATGTAGACGAAGCGAAAGTTGTATGTCAGGACAGAAAAGTATGGCGCTCTATCCTCTCTGCCTACCCCCACGGTGAAACGGCGTGGGGGTAGGC
Source organism: Agrypnia vestita (assembly GCA_016648135.1). Taxonomy (NCBI): domain Eukaryota; kingdom Metazoa; phylum Arthropoda; class Insecta; order Trichoptera; family Phryganeidae; genus Agrypnia; species Agrypnia vestita. The sequence continues at coordinate 282,583 of JADDOH010024820.1, forward strand.
AGAGAGGATAAATTAGTTAGTTAATTAGTTGATCGCCTTAAGGTTGAAAGATTTTTAATAATGAATATTTGTAGTACACGGCTTCGGCGGATTTGTGTGGAAATATGAAAGCACCATAGAAGATAGAAATAGTGTTGGGAGCTGAAAATAGTTTGAATACAGCCCAGACTTTATAATAAAATTTCACGACGCCAGAAAGCACGGTTAAAGAAGTTTGCTACTTCGCACAAACATGTTTTCTGGTTTATAATTTATATTTCTCGCTGTCGGAGTTGAAGCAAGATAATGTCTGCAATAATTTGCATGAAAATATTTTTAAATTAGCTTTTCTACAACCTTTGTCCTTTACGATCCTACACTTTGAAAAGTGCAAATGAAACGACGATTTAAGAAGGATAAACAGTGAAGAAGATAAAGATCAGTACATTTTTGTATAAATGTAGAGCTAAAAAATAATTAAAATAAAAAATAAAAATGCTTTCCGTACAACTTTTACCTGAAATTTCAATCACGGTTAAATTATTTTAAATATAAGTGCATTTCTATTGTGGCGTTTTGTTAATTTGTTTTTAAGATACGATGCTGTATTAAAATAGATGTATGCAATTAATTTTTTTGTTGTTGTTATTTTAGCTAATAATCACAGAAAAATATTGAGTAAATCAGTAACACAATCATGATGGTACATATTCACATGTACAAAAGTTGGACGTCTTTTGCCAGAAGTGGAAAAATATGCGCGCAAATAAAATGCTAATCGGTAATTAAAAAATGTCACGTATAACAAGTTTAGTTTAGATCTTTCAAAATTTACGTGTGGAATTTTTTCTGATGATGGCAAAGTAAGACTGGAGACAAAATGTCGTCGCCAGGCCACGTGGCAAAACCATTATGATAAAGAGAAGAAATCAAACATTAGGAATAAATTCACAGCTGTTTATAACATTATAGAAAAATACGAGTATATCGCTCACTATAATACTAAGTTTGGTCGTGAAGAACGAATGAGTTATGAGACGATAATGAGGTGTCATGGAAAGGTAAACAAATGTGCAACTCGGGTGGTCAATGACATCAAAAACAGAGGAGGTCTGTAAAGTTCCGGCATGTCCAAGTAAGGCACGAAAAGATGTAGAAACACGGTGTGGCGAGAGTAAGATGACAAAATAAAAGGTAATATTATGTACAAAAAATCTTTTATAAAACAGAATGAACGAATGAATCTTCTCCATTTCCACGATTTTACAAGTATTTTCATGACATATTATCTGAACACAGGTTGCTGTTTAAAGATGTTAAATGTGCACAAATTGTTATTATTACTTAAAACATTTTGAATGACTTTCTGAATGACGAATGACGAGCTTAATCAACATCACGTTGAATCATTTAAAGAAGCAAACAAGTGTGATTCTTATTTGTAATACAGCAAACAGCAATACGCGCATTTGACATGGATCTGAAAATTAAACTTAACAACTGCAAACGTTTTTGGATATTTCAATTCAGAGTAATATTTAAAGAATAAATATTTGACAAAATTAGAAATATAAAATTAAGGTAAATAACTTACAGGATCATCACCTGTATCTGTTTACCTGCTCTTTCAGTTTTTTCGTATTTCTATTATAAGTACTAAGCGTGGTTCGTCTAAATTGTTTTTGAGGGTGGATCGGATGGAGGTTGGATAAAAAAATAAATTTAGAAATGAAAACTAAGTACCGAGATTTTATTGCGTGATATTTTTCTCTGCAAATACTATAGTATCGTGAAATTTGTAAATAATTCAGCACACTTGGTACAGCGGATGCGTAATTCGCCCATTTTGTACAAGAAAAAAAAAACGGACGAACCTCTCGATTCGCAGCGAACCGAGATAAAACAATGAGATTTAATGGACTGTAATATGCGGATAATTACAAGAAGTTTGCGTAATTCGTAAGTCGAGAGAGATCCTCAGCAATACTCTACGGAATTGATATTATAAAGGCGGTTAAAATTACAGTAGCGTGACCAAGACAGGAGGAAAAAACGGACCGTAAATAAGAGCATAGCAGAACATAGTTTTAATTGAAGAAAATCTCACCTTCGACATCAGGATCAGGAAGGAACGTACGATGGTCCGGATCTTGTTTCACAGTTCACAACCGGTCCTTGGTCGAATACTACACTTGCGGGTGAGGATACGTCACGATATTTTTCCACGCAATTAAAGCGGGTCAAAATTTGAAGATCTAAATTGCGTTTAGCGTTGCGTGCGGTTATAATTCTAAAAAAGCGGAACAGCATTTTAAGAAATGTGTTGCGCATATCATAGTTGACAGAACAATAAGAATCCTTTTTTTACGGTAACATTATGTCACCACAAAGTTCAAGCCTTCATACAGAAGAAGAAAAAATATTCTTCGAACAGTTAACATTATTATCCAAAACTTCTGCAGGTAGAACTGTACTGCATTTTGCATTATCAAGGCGTTTCGGCAACAGGACGGATTTTGGATTTCGGCATTTAAGGAAGTAAGACGAAGGATACTTAACCCCAATGTGGTCCATACTCTACCACCATCCGTCCCACCCGTACGTCGGCCACACCAACATTTGATATAAAGGGTTGGATATACGAAGCCGGGTGACCATTTAAATGACGTTTTATTTCAAACATAATTCAATCGTTTGTGCAATTTTTTTGATTGATCTTAAGCTGTTATTTTGTTATTTTATTTAATTTTAAAATCATCTCGTTCTTGTTAAAAACCTATACTTGTATTCGACGTTATATCGGTACGCATGTCGGTAACAAAATATCTGAACGACCAACTCAAGATGTGTGATCTTGGTCCGCACGAGCTGGCCGGAGATGTTTCGTGACCAGGGTAGGGGGGTCACTCTAATTGACCCCCGGCTGCGGAGTGCGTCAGCGATTGGGGCGTGTGTCTAAAGATGTAGTCTGCCTTCTTAGTTATAAAATGTACCAATCATGGTAATTCTGTGAAAATAATAAATTATCTCACTCGAAGTAAAGCACTGGAATAAAACTATTAGACGTTTAATCGACTTTTTTCACAATGTAAATCTCTATAGAGTTAGGAAATTAAAATGGGCATCAAAAACTATGCACAGTGCCGGATTATGCCAGCGCGGCAAATATTATAAATTTTGGAAATAAAATAAAATAGCGCTTTTACAAACGGACATTAGTCGATCTAATGTTTTCCCTCTCCAAGCAGGAGAGTTAGTCTCTTTTGGAGAGGGACAGCGATATAAGTTGCGTATTATAGTTGAAATGATATTGAAGCTGGACCGTGTAAATAGGCCAGCTCCAGGGAGATAATCGCTTGTGCAAATAACAATTGTATTCAAACTAACAAGTTAACCAGGACAAATGTGAGACCAGAAAACCACCCAAAAATAACATCGACTTACCAGATGGATGGATCCTGGACTTCTTGCACAAACTGCGGCCATCTCCCTTGCGGTCACTTTTCATTTAAAAATTCCTCTCGATAGGCGCGCTATTTTTTCATGCACTTGTAGGTAATGCGAAAATGTCTCTTCAATTTATATTATACATGGCGTACTCGCGTGAGCGGCTCAAAACACAGAGGTTAGATTTTAAAATTAGCGGAAATACAATTCACAACGTAATGGCGAAGTTTTCAATATTTATTATAAAACAAAAGGAATGCGATGCGTAAATTTTCTGTCGATGTTTTTGAATTCAGAATGCGAAGTGAACCGAAGTGTCGTCGTTCCAAACCATCTAGTCAGGGGGTAGTCACTCCGGATGGCCACAGATCGAACAAACATCGCGATTGACATGACAGAAAAATGATAAAATAATTATTTGCACAAACAATAGTTTTAGTAGACTTTTAAAAAATTGTTGTCCATTGGGGCTTATTTATTTTCTTTTCTGTATGCTATATAAAACTGTATGCAATATTAAATAAATAAATAAAATAAATGTGCGATATCACTAGTCAAATCAATTTCTCTAAGTTAATCATATTCATTAATCATATTCATGTTCATTACAGTGAGTTTATTTAGACGATCGTGTCCCATCATGTTCTTTAACTTATTTTTATACACTTTAATTTTATTATTTTATTTTTTAACAAACGGACCATCAACAGGTTGTTAATGACCCTAATAGATGGTCGCAGAGTGGCATTAGAATACAAAGTATGAACATTTTGTGAACATTATATAATTACACAATACATTTTTTTACGATAAATTAATAATAATAAATGAATAAGAAGAATTCTCTCCGCTGCAGTTAATAATCATTTATCTTAAGTTATTAATCATTATAATTATTTCCACATTTGGGAAACACGACTCTCATGAATTTTTATTTATAAGCCATTACAAAATTGCAGTTCCAAAGCCTCAAGCTTTTAATTATCAACAGCAGCAGCCACATTTGTTTAAGTACTTCAGCAAACTGCGTAAGTTCATGGTCTAGGCTTTCTTTCAAATCGTCAGGATCGGAATCGGACTTGTGATATTTGAAGTTTTTTTTTAAGATCTCTTCTGCTATAAGAGATTTTAATTTCCATATACACCAGTCATTTGATGGTACGATTTCGAGCGTTTAGCTAAGGCAGACAGTATGTTATCAATTATTATAACTGACTTTTTTAGGCGTTTACAACAACTTCATCGAGTGTAAGAGCCTGTTAAGATGGGGCATTTTACGCGCGAATCCACTCGCGCGTTCCAATTTATATTGCATCCAGATATGCAAATAATTGTTATATTTCAGTAGATGTTGGCGCACATGGCAAAAGTAATGGTAAAAGTAAAAGTAAATAAAGACTCCACAATTTTTAAAAACTTTGTTTTATATAAAAACTTGTCGAAAAATTTTTAGATTCCAGACCCAAAGCCAATATTGCGCATCTCTACCACGGAATCGCGCGTAGTTTTGGATGCAACAATGCCGTTCGAGTATCTCAACACGCGCGAGTGAGCAAACGCGCGTCAGTATCTGGACGGAATGTATGTAGCATCAGTATCTCGAGAACGCGCGAGTGTCTACGCGCGAGTGCACTCATCAGGCTCTTACAAAGCCGCTGAAATAGTCTTATTTTTATTGCGGGCCCGTAGCATTCGCTATTAGCGAAAGGACATGCCTAGAGTGGTACATTCGCTTCTAAGCTGATGACAGCTTAGACAACAAGTCATGAAAGATCCGATCTTCGGATTCTGATGACCAGGCTCTTCTGGCGGCTGTGGGAAGAAATTGGTGCTACCAACACATTGGACACTTCGCCCGTGGAATCGACCGTCTTCCAAGCAAATGGAAAGCAGTAATAGACGTTGATGGTGCGCATCCGAATGATAATTGTACATATTTTGGGTTTATTTTCACTTTAGGCTATTTTACAATATAACTGATAAAAAACTGCGGATGATTATGCATCAAATTAAAATAATCAGCTGTACAAGAATATTTTACTTCAGTTAATTCAAACGCGTGAATTTCAAAATAAGTTATAAGATAAAATTCTGTGATTTTTACCACCCCATCTTTAAAAGCATCAAAAATCAAAAAATGCACGACAAGATATATGAACGTGGATAAGGCGAGAGCTGTGGGTCAGCACGGAGGAGTGTGGCGCTCTATCCTCCCTGCAAACATCTTCTGAGAAATGGCTTGATAGTTATTTACTTAGACTATTACTTTATTTCTCCTTATCATATATTTATCGCACATCATATGTGGGTTATAAAAGCAAAGGCAGAAATATTTAAAAAAAATAATTTGAATGAAATCACCGATGATTACTAATTTAAAATGCACATAGTTCTAGATTTTATGTATTTATCTCTTTAAAATCATATTTCCTTTATATTTATAGGCGTTGTTTTCTATAAAGTCTCGAATTTAGTACATTATTCCTCGATGACTGCATTAATTTTTTTTTGGATTTTGATAGTCTTCGCTTTTAATGGTGATTTTAAAACATGATTTTGGAAGGTATAGAGCTATATTTTTTATAAAATATCGAATTCAGTACAATCTAAATTAGTAATCCTCGGTGACAGCATTCAAAACATTTAATTTTTTTGATATCGCTGCCTTTGCTTTATACCCCTCATTGAATGCTATAAATGTTTACGTATTCTTAAAACATTATAGAAAACATGATCCTGGTGCGCGAACAGAGATGATATTAATTTTTTTTAAGTGTAACAATTCGTGGAGGCGGTGGTCCAACCGCCGGGCACCGTTGTGATGAACATATGGCGCACACGTGCTAGCAAAACAAGTCGCTAGCGGTGCGCAAGCACAGTCTATATAATATTAATATATAATATTATATTATACATCACGCGAAAGCTGACCGAAATTACAAGTCGCATTCATTATTTGGGAACCCCACGGAGAAGACGCCCGAGGATATTATATTTGGCATGTGTGAGCCTGTTTGTTTGTTTTAAAAAAGCGAACGAAACGAACGGACCGGACAAACACTGCTCGAACACTTGGAAACAATCATTTTCGAGGAATATCATTGTGTGCTTTATTCGCGATCTGTTTGTCTGCGGAAACTGGAATGTTTGTGTGCGCAGACAAAACCAGATATTGAAGAAATGTACGCTTCAAACATTCATTTATTCAAATAAAGTTCTAAGAATTTTTCCAAGTGTAAATTTCTCAGCTCGCTCTTGAAAATGTCATCACAAACCGAGTCACATGCTAAATAATGATATACCAGATCATTGAATAATTTTTATTTATTAACATTTTTACACTCCTACCAAAGCCCTTTTGAGAAGGAGATTCATTAGTACTGAGACTGTCCAAAACGAAAAACTAAAATAATACACAGCTCTATTATTGTTCCTTGTACAGGGGGTCTCGTAACAAACACTTCGGGAGAGTCTTCATCATTCAATTTTAAAAAGAATATTTATCGACAGATAAGCGCATCAAAGTTGCATCTGTAAAACGTTGGACTATCACTGCAGTAAATTATAAGGAATATAAAAATTCATCCAATGACAAAAACCTTTCAAAATAATATTTATCATTTTATTTGACTTGTAACAAAGCGCGTTGTCAAGTTGGTAGAAATAGTTTATTTCATAAACATCTACATTATATTTACTGCATGTCTAGATATGCTCCGTAGAATTTTTACGCGTACATAACTATACTCCGGCTATTTTTGAGAGCTTTATCTAATGCAATCTAGTTATTATCAGTTATCGAATGTCAGCTGTTATTGATAATTAAAATAAACATTACTAATGATGTGAAATAGTGGCAATATAATAAAAAGTGGCAAATAAATTAGAAATAGTGACAAAGGTAAAAGTTTTGGTAAAAAAACAGATAAATTTCTGGTTAATAAATGTAGTAATTTCAGAAAAATGTCTGACAAAAAAGTGACCAAAAAATACCATTCACGTCCTGGCAGACAAGCAAGAAATATTACAAGATACGAATCTAAAGAATGTAATGGAAAAATCAATTCATTCCTACTAGAATAAATGTTTTATTACTAACCCCAATACAGTTACCGTATTTTTCGATGAACAGATACCCCGCCCTTCTCGTGCTCACCTCGAAAGTCAGTTGTGTGCTGACCCGCGTCGTCAACCAACTACGGCAAAGATAGCTACCAATGTAATACTACTGAATCAATAGTAGCAGTGCTTTAAAACCGCAAAGTTATGAAATGCAAATTCTACCTATTTAAGCGAAATACAATACTAAGCAACCGTTTTCCAAGAAATAAAATATTTAAAATGAACGTAAAAAATGTAATTCTTTCCTTACCAGTGAACTGTGCACATAACATACACGAAAACTATGTTTATTCTTACTAACAATGTTTGACTTGTTAAAAAAAATTACCACGAACTTGTAAATTTATAAATAATTTTGATAAAGTCGAACTAATTATATAGATACTATTAAAAAACATAACGTATTAGTAAACAAGTTGCGCTTTATTACAAAATGACTTTACTTGAAGATACTAGGCTTGAAACAAATTTTAAAAAATTCTAAAAACAACGTCTATTGAAAAAAATACGTTTTGTCTACTAGGGGATTTCATTATGTAAGAATAAATACATTACTATTTTATAAATGTGTCTTAAACACGAAGGGGGACATACGTCCCTCTTAGTCCCTTCGCCTACAGAAGAGGTTTAGTTCAACAGTATAATTTGATACTCAATGGGCTAGACGTATGTATATTAGCAGAAGTTGCTATTTCGCCCGTTATACGTCTGTTCTAACGGAAATACAGTAGTATCGAAACAGAAAAACATCAAAGTAGTCAATAACTCATTTTTTATCAAGATATATTATAGATGTCTTACAGAAAAGAAGCTATTAGTATTTGGGTATTTACAGAGTTTACGACCTTTTTACGATCATATGACTGGCTTAAGTGATCACTTTAAACAATGAAACGTTCACCAATTCCACTTCAAAATTTGAACATACTCAAAAATATTGCGAATATAAAAAAATTGATCAAAAATGGAGATAAAAATTATAATAATTAAAAAAAATATTAAGTAAGGCGATCCTCTAGCAATATGAGCGAAATTCACTTTTTCTCATAGATCCTCTTTCATTTTATATCACATTTTTTATGGAAAGGTACCAAATTAAAATTTATTCATTAGGTTCCATATTATTTCTATATATCTCGAAAAATTTGTGAATTAGGTATTTATTTAAAATTATCACGTCCAATAACAAAGACAACGCTGTGTATTAAAATTTCATCAAAAAATTAATCGAGCGATTGTCGTTTTCGTAAAAATTTAATGTTACTTGCGTAAAACGGAAGATTTCTTAAAGATACAATTTATTATTCAAAACAATGAATGTTGTATTGTTTTCCCACACGAACCAACTGTTCGGGCGATAGTTTACGGGAGCAAAAGCGTTCTACGTCCGTTTCCCAAACAAATGAGAGGTACGTACTCCGCGGAGAGCTGTTAAACATCCCAGATTAAAGTAAAAATACAAACTGCAACATGTGAAAGTGACCCTCACTTCCGGGTTACTTTCCAACCTTGAAAGTTCTATTAAAATAGTTAAACTATATCAAATAAACGAGGAGTTGACACAATAATAACAGTAAAAAATAAGACTTCGAGTATGTAGTTTTCATATTATTAGATTATTAGATGGAAACCGGTGACACACCAAACGTTATCTGAGATTTGTATCTGATTGTATCAATCATTGGTAGCAGATTATTCGCAATCGACGAGCTATCATTAGTACTAGATAGCAATTATATCAATAATTAATACAATCAGATGCAAATTTCAAATGACTGTACCCATGCGTAGCCGGTTAAAATGACACTTTAATCATCACTGCTAGGAGCGACTAATGGCAGGTGTGTATGTATGTGTAAATTGTTGCGGACTTTTTCTTTTAGTCTCCAGCAGCCCATCCAACACCACTACAACAATTGGTTACATAAACTGCAAATCGTATTGATTGGGTCGTTTTGATCGATGTTGCTTTATAGCGATCTGACTGAAATGCGGTAAGGTTCCAGAGACGAGAATTTGATACGTAGAGGTTGATGCTACTGATTACTAATGTATTCATAGTTCATTTAAATAACCTTTGCAGCACAGACAGATTTGCAAGTATTCTCGCAGCACTTAATTTTTCCACTTTAAACGCAGTGGTCGCTCTTCACACATTCTCTCAAAATCCAACGTTGCCCCGTACAATAGAATATATTCTCATGAATCGATTTTTTAAATATATTTTTCGAAATGCATAAAGCACACGTAAGTAAAATATTGATAAACAACAATATTTCAGTCATATCCATTTATTTACAATAAAGTTGTTGATTGGTAGAATACTCGGATATAATAGTATCTATAATGGGTGACGCGGCGAAGTTAGTGTAAACAAAGCTAATGTTGTGGTGTGCGTTTTTCCATGATTTAAAAAGTAACGTGAATTCGAATGTCGGTGACCTTTGGCTATTTAAAATAAGCTTCACTTCAATAAAATTCAAATTCAATTAACTCAGTTATTATAAAATATAATTTTTTTAAATCACGATGCTGTCCAGAAACAGAAAAACTTTAATATACAAAACGCCAGTCAGACTTGTGTTTCATATGCATTTGAGACATACGGCCGTCTTTTGAAATAAGCAATATTCCTATTTCTGTATCTTGACATTTATTGTATAACATTGTAATGCCGCCAATATTGACAAGTTTATGAAAGGAAATTTTTGGGGCATATCTTTAGGCCGGTTTTAAAAAATAAATTTTGGCGTGGACGCTAGAAAACAATATGAGGAGTCAAGCTTATAGGACCTTGATGGTTGGCCTATGACTATATGTTGCCATAGGCCAACCGCCAAAGATACAAATATCTATCAGAGAATTCCAGGACTGAAGAAAAACAACACAATACAATGGATGAAAATGATTGGGGAGGCCATGACCTACCAAGGATTGCAGTGCTAATAATTCCAATAGTGATATAACAACCTAACCTTACCAATGAACGAGTAAATAGTTACTGAGGGCCAAAAATTGAAATAACAGATTTGACATGGATACTTATTTTTTTAATGCTTATCAAACTATTTTTTATACTGCCCATTTATTTAACAAAATACCAATAATATATTATTAAATGAACGAATTTATTTAAATAATGTCATAATTAAATAACTCTGAGATACTGAGATCTAATATTCCTAAAATAAAGATAACTTCTCCAAAAACAACACTTTATTCACTGCTTTTCATTTTTGAAAATAAAGTTGTCAGTTATCAGTCTATGCCCAGTCCAAGCCCATCATGAGAACCAACTTTACCGTATATTGCAGGACTCGGATGTCAGCAATAATCGATGGTTTAAACGAAAGATTAGTATAAATCAAGTTGATAAAAGTTCCCCTAAGGCACAAAATTTAAAAATTTCATTAGCTGATGTCACTTTCTACGCTCAAAAAAAAAAATACATTTGTCACAATAAAAATAGTCGAAACATGATAATTTCTAAGAATACTTCTACCGATTCTAAATTTTGACATTATCTATAATCAATATAATAATATAAATGACGCAAAAAAAGGTGATACTGACTGTCCAGAAGTTTACAACATTATTCTTATTAGACTAAAAATAACTTTTCTGTTCATTCAGATTAGTTGTCACATTCATGTAATCATTTAGCATTTAATCAAAATTTAATTATAAAGTCCATGCAATTTTGTCTAAAATTAGAATCCTTGGTGTAAAAAGTGCTTCCGTTATCACGCTAACGGAAATTAAAATAACAGTGTACATGCCGATAACATGCCGAATCACGAAAATGAAGTTTTATTTATATATAATAACTTTGTTTATAACTAGTATTTCCATGTTAAAAAGTTCGCAAAAAATGGATTGCATTTATGCGTCGCGCGTCGCAAAATTGAAGAGTTGAGGGACAAAGGTAACACCGGAACCTGCGATCCGGGATGCCCAAGTCAGCAGTCTCACGAAATTCTCAGCTTTCCGTTGGAGAACAAGCAGTGGTAATATTCGAGGTAAACCTACAACGTGATCGTAAAACATCTTCAAAAAGGGCAAAAATATTTTGTAGTGACATTATTAATATAATTAATAAAAATGTACTTCGTTTTCGCCACTTATATAATGAAAATCAACATGTTTCAGGGCCAATGGTCCCTTCGTCAATACACATTGTATCCTGACGAAGGGACCATTGGCCCTGAAACATATTGATATTTTCAATAAATGCTAAACGCTTGTGCTATGAATATAGGACTAACTTATTGGTATCCTGGAATGGGGCTGAAACCACCCGACCACGAGGTCATTTCACCACGAATAGTCTTACGCCAGAACAACGCTTACAAATTGTGCAAATTTAATTCGAAAATTGTTGTCGAAAATCATATTTACACACCAATGGCATACAATTATCCTACCAATAAAGCCAATACCATGGTCTCTGCCATGATTTTTATGTGTTAGTTCATTTTATGTTCTATACTTTAAAAAACACCACATATTTGTTTTGGTTTGTAGACGCCTTTAAATATGGCGCTGACTACAATTAACGTGGAGTAGCAATGAAGCAATTGGCCATCATCTTGAAAATCATCACTTAGTATGTTTATTTCATTTTATTTAAATAATATATACAACAAGTACAAAGTCAAGTTTACGATTCAATTAGATCATCTAAATATTTGTGCAGGTTTGAAGAATTGCTCGTGGATTCTGGGCATAAATCTCTTCTTAAACATGGATCATCAGAAAACTAATAAACTTGGCACGGATTCTCCACAATACGTCAAATATCTTACAAGGTTTTAACAGTCTCGATGATTTGTACTCCACCGTTCAAGGAAATTCCAAAATTATAAAAATAAATCAATTCTCAGGTCTTAGAAACATCGACTTTGTTTACATTTTTAGACAAAGAATTTTTATGACAGAACTTTAGAAATTAAAAATCACAATTTAAATTTTGAATTCATAATTTAGCTAAAGAATTCACCAGTAAAATTCGTTATTTAAACGTTGGCATTCATTTACAAACAAATCATTTTAATGACATTTTCGTGTTTACGATTTTATTTATTTATGCACTACAAAAATATATTTCACGATCTTAAATATAAAGTGCCCGTAAAAATATATTTACTACTTTATTTCTAGGACCGTTAAAAGGTATTATGAAAACAACATGAATTGTTTTAAATACATTGAAATATTAAGGATGTCGCCGATTCAGGTTCCGAAATAATTTATAGAAATAAGAAAAATATTACTTTATATCTAGGACCGTTAAAAGGTATTATGAAAACAACATGAATTGTTTTAAATACATTGAAATATTAAGGATGTCGCCGATTCAGGTTCCGAAATAATTTATAGAAATAAGAAAAATATTACTTCTTATATGTTATACACGATAAGACAGGGGTGGTTTCTGATAATTGATTTGATATAGTTGAAACCTTCCTCATAAGTCAGCACAAACACGAGGTTGCATCCTAGGTTTCAGTTCTGCGAGTCATCATTTAAAGCTATGAATGTATTTTTACGTCATGCTCTATGGAAACTGTGGGTGGGGGTGTTGAACCACGCAAGGTAAGCACCAAGGAACTATTCCTTTTATTTTATTCTAAGCATTGACGTAAAACGAGGTAGGAGCAATGAATTATTGCAAATCTTAGTCATTGTTTTCATTTTCAAATTTGGTAGCGATTTATTACTAGGATTCCGAGTCGGTAAGTGCTTCATCAAAAAAAAAGATTACTATCAATTCAATAACCATAATGAAATTTTTCGAAAATTGTAATTTTTTTATAGTTTGGATAAGTAATGTTATAAAGTATTTTAAAATTTACTTAGTAATTTAAATTATTAATAAATAATTAACTTATGTACACGTTAAAACTGACAGCAGTTTTTAAACAATCAGAAGATTGATCCGAAATCTCAAGGCTTCTAAAAAGGAAAGTGAAAATTCACACGAAAGAGTAATCTAAAGATTCGTATAATCATGTTCATCGCTTACAATTAATACATCAAAAAGAAAAATGAATGTGTCCAAATTCCTGAGTTAAATTGCATTTAAGATCATACAGGTCCAACTTTCAAAGTCTACAAAATAACTGGGGTTTCTTTAAAATATTACTCTACGACGAACTGGGTAATTTGAGAATACGAAACTCTGTGTTGAGTTGAGACTGATTTCGTTATGCTAAAAACAACTTGCTAGACGTGATTATTAAATAAATATTACCCAAACACTCACAGATTACAAAGGACTAAACCATTCAGGATAATTTTTTCAGAAAATCTCGGAATCATAATTTTACACATGTCGGTTATACTTAATATTGCTACATATTTAATTACGTGAACAGTATTACACATGCAGTAATTTTTTAATAAGACTACTAATCTGCTTGAAAAGGTCTGCAGCTGACGGGTGACAAATATGATTTTCCGCAGCTGTTGACGATTTACAACATTCTGCCCGAAGAAGGGAGTTTCCTTTGCTGGACCGAAAGGCAACCGGATATCCGGTAATCGATGCATTTATTTAAGGTGTAATTTGTGCATTTATTGAAAAAATAAACAATGGACAATACGTCATGCCCACTCCGCTATGCTGCAGTTGCTAACGCGGCAAGCTGTGAATTGACCTACAATTTAGATCGGTGACACCAAATGGTGACCGTGCAATTACGGGATGAAATAGGACATAACGTTTTTGACATCAGAGTGGATAATGTAATACCGGTTACCATTTTGCGGATAAATGGCGAATTTTCCCTAAATTATTTGTCGGTAAATTGGTAAATAGCATACAGAAATGTAGCGTGAATTTTGTGCGTTTTTTGCTTACGTCTTGGCTGGCAATGTTTTTCCATGAACAGTAAAGTTAATTCCTTCATTATCGAATACTTGCGAAGTAAAACAATGAACGACTCCTATTAAAGATAAAAACTCAAAGATTCCGTGAAAAACCAACTTTAATCCAACAACAATCCAAAAGAAACTAAATCTTCATCATCTTCAATTTCCATATAGAACATTCCAGCCTCGGCCCTTTGACTTTTTCTCTTCGACGTGCTTCGGTTCATGGAGACTGTCACCAAATTTGGAACCTGCAACAGCTATATTGTTTTTTTATTTACGCTGTTATTTAAGAAAAGTCGAGGTATTTCCACTTTTCACCTGCCACCTTTTTTAATGAAGAAGAAAAATTGTCCAAATGATACATTATTTAAACTGAATAATTATACAATATGTTAGTATATAACCACTTGCGGAGGATTTAAGTATACAGATTTCGAGACATTCGAGACCCGTCTCTTCGTCAGGACAACCACTAAACTAGCAAGTAAATACCACCACATACACCACCAAAGGCTAACATGCAATTCGGTTATATTAACACGATGTGAGAAATATTTTCGGAAGATGTTAGTGTGTAAATAATACTATGGCTGTGGGGTGTAGTGGTATTTATACGCTAGTTTAGTGGCTGTCCTGACGAAGAGACGGGTACGTCTCGAAATCGGTAGACTAAAAATCTCCGTAAGAAGTTATATACTAACATAACTAACATTTTGTTAAAATGCTCGACCAGAAAGTTTTATATATTAAAAGTATTAATAATACGAATAATTTAAAATCCAATGTCGTGTTTCACCGCCGTAATGCAATATTGAATTATGTATTCAGGCGTTTTAGCCGATCCTTTATTTCTTTTTTATTCAATATTTTCATTATAATATTTTTGTAATAATAAATCGGTTGAGGGCAAAGGCCGAATATCATTTGCCAGCCCTGTTGACTCGCGAAGGAATGTGGATTCTAGCTACAAAAGTGTGCATCGTATCTGAAAGCATCGATGTGGAAAACCACAAGGAATTATAAATAACGCCTGCCTGTTTACATTCCGCACAATAATCTGAAATAATACATGCGCTAAGGGAAAATTTAGAGACAAGATACAACAGTAGCGAATCTGTTCACTTATTCAGTTGGAGTCGCGTGGTTTTAAACGTGTTTTTACCCTCTCTAACAGTGGTTCTCAAACAGAAACAGCAGAGTATGCAAGTTATAACGCCCGCTGAAACCCGTTAAAACAATGCAAAATTGAGAAAATTACCTAAAATGTCGGAAAATATCCTATCGTGTTGTGCTACACAAGATTCTTATTGGAGTTTTTGATTCTCATTATTTATCTAACATTAATTTGCATGTTACAAGAATCGCGGAGCTATTTAGAATAATTCAGCATTCCAATAAAGTTGATTATTCTTCTGCCATCACAAAAATGTGTCGTATATACAATATGACATTGATGCTGTTATTGATGTGACAAAACCATTGTTTGATTATGTGATTCTAATGTATATTCTATTGTGATTGTGATATTCGAGGATATTGTAACGATGATTAGTAAATTATATATAACTACTGGGGGCTTAGATATTTAGTGACTCGGCGATTATTCGCCGAAATACGAATAATCAGTTACCCATAATTTTAGTTAAAATAACGGTAGATATAGATCATCACTATAGTCTTCTCGAGTTTGATCATACGCCATGCAGTATTTTACGGCTCAGTTCTTAATCACTCGCGGCACAGCGGATGGGAACCACTGATCTATAACATAATGTTTAATTCCATATGCGTTCGCCAGACATGCTGATGTCTTGTTTATGTACAGTCGTACGGACTGGAACCACGTGACGAGAGGAATATTAAAATACGAAAAAAATAAAACAGAGTTTCGCAAACACTTTATTACAGTTCCAACTGTTACACATGCAGGAATGTTACGTACTTAATTATATGCGCATGTACATTAACCATTTACACATTATTACCGGCAACTGCGACTGCCCGTAAAAATAATTGAAATATTACTCCGAAATTGTGCTCAAACTGTGAAGAAGCGAGGCCTTGTCGCCGGCGAATGAGACAAAAAATTATGTTTAGGTGATAAAATCAATAAACAACTTAAAAATTTCAATATAATTAATAAAAATCAACTTTGTTTTCACCACTTTTGAATCGAAAAATATCAACATGTTTCAGAGCCCATTCGTCCGGATACAATTGTATACTAACAAATGAAATTCAAAAATCGAAGTATGGACAATCAAAACATACAAGAAAAGATAATCATATTTCAAATTCAATAGTTAAAAAAATCCCAAATGTCATTCAACCAGCTTTCTCTACTAATAATAAATTTAAAAAATACATGTTAAATAATAAGGATAAGGATAAAAAAAAATTAATATCGGTGTTCATAAATTGATTTGTAATGATTGTGATTATTTTTATATTGGAAAAACGTGTAGATATTTTGATGTTAAACTTAAGTAGCAATAATTATTCCGAAATTGCTAACCATCTTTTGCTATGGATCATTCTTTTGATATTAATAAGTGTTTGCAAATTTTACATATAAATTATATAGAAATTTTGGAACTAAGAAAAAGTGTTAATAGTAAATTGAAAACTATAAATAACCGGGTCATTTTTACAAATAGTTGTCTTTGAAATTTGTTTTCATGTTAAGTAGGTACTTCATAATTAATCATTTTCCATATATAATTTTTTTAATATTTTGATTGTCTATAATTCAATTTGTTAGTATGCAGTTGTATCCTGACGAAGGGGCCACGGGCTCTAAAACATGTTGATATTTTTCAACACCAAAGTGATAAAAACAAAGTATTTTTTTATTAAATATATTAATAATGTCACCACAAAATTATTTGGCTCTTTTTGAAGAAGTTAAAAATTTCAAACTCTTTCAGTTTATATTAGGGTTTCAGATATTACTGCTATGATGTTGTATTTCGATGCAAAGCTATGATAACAAAGAATATTGAGAAAAATAGATATACTCGGGTCAGTTAATTTCAATTTATATTAGTATTTCAGAATTTAAAAGATTTTTGACGAACTGATTCAAGTAGTAAAATAAAATGGTATACAACTATATTATGTTACCTCGTACAAACTACTGCAATTGCATTTCAATGAATGCAACAATTATTAGCACTACAAAATAAAGCTATGAGAATAAAAATATTGAGAAGAAATAGATATACTCAGTGCAATCTTGGAAGAACATAATATGTTGACCTTCAATCAGATAATACAATATGTAAATGTGATGGAAGTCATTTTTAATGTCCTCATTGGAAACATGTACGCAGAATTTATAAGGAAAACTGTTGGATATCGAGCAGAGCTCGAGAATGATAGAATACGAAAATATTGAATGAGATTGCCATTCAGAAAGAAGGCCAAAACTCATAAATCTATGCGGTTCAGTATTACGAAGATTTTCAATAAAATGCCAGAGTATACAGGGTATACAGTTTCATAGCTAGTCATTCTACATGCAATTTTCTTTTTCGAAAGTATTCTACATGTCGACAGTTACGAAGATAAGCGACATCTAAGTTTGCATTTTTATTTCAATATTGTTGACATATTTTCAGTAATACATTGGATTATCACTACAGTAACTCATGTGGAATATAAAAAATGTATTCCCTTTTAAACAAGTCGAATAAAATTATTGAAATCTTGCAGAAATTTAAATAATACTTTTTGTAAGATTTTTGTATTAAACCGAATGAATTTTTAATACTCAATATAAGTTACTGTAGTGACACTCCAAAATTTTACAGAAAATAAGTCAGAAATACTGAAAAAAAATCAAACTTTGTTGTCGCTTATCTCCGAACTGTCAACATTTCACCCAAAATGTAAATAATATTTTCTATTCAAAATTGCGTGAAGAAGACTCCACGAAGTTTGTGCTCCTAGCTATGAGACATCCTGTATGAGAAAGGAGAAAAACTTGTATGATTTTAATATTAAACTAAGAAAATATGTGGTGTTCTTGATACATTAAAAAATGAATGTACTGCATGTTTTAGTTGTAGAGCGCACTATTTTAAAAATAATAAACATAAAAAAACACTCCATTCCTCCGCACATATTAATGCGTTTTTAGTTATTATTCACGATTACATAAAGTGCGTCATTTTTGTTTCCTTGATTTGAAACAAATTTAAAATCTATGGTAGTTATAACTTTTTCCAGTGCAATTGTATCGAATATTTTTAAATTATATAATTCATTTAGAATATTCTAGTAAGAAATTTCTTGGAGAAAAGTCGCGAGCTATGATGTTTTTCCAGTAAAAACTTTTGTAAAAAATATCAATTATAATAGTGACTATGGTATTATTAATTAATGAATTACTAAAAATTTTACTTTTGTGATAAAAAAAGGAAATATAATTAAATTAGAAGTATCTCTATGATAACATTATTAAAGGTAGCTCTCTGCCTTAATCCGTAAAATATGATTGAAATTAGATTTAAAAATCGTACAATCTTTCAATTCTTTCCAAAAAATATGGCTCAAAATATTAATCCTCATCCGTCCAATCAAAAAGTAATAACATTATATCGAGTGTAGAAAGCCAAAAGGGCGTCAGTGATTAATTCAAAATTTACAGGAGAGCAAAAGAAAGTTCTTTTAATCTGATTTTGTTAATGTGTCTTTTATTTTTAAACGATATCTATATTTGTTAATCGAAAACACATACACAAAACGTTATTTTGCTGGCCTTTAAAGTACGAAATAATCACTAACGCCCTTTTGGCTTTCTACCCTCGATATAAAAAATAACAAAACCATTGTCGGCAAGTACTATAATGAAAATAAATTCATACGATACTTAGACTACCCTTTTAAAATAAATAATAACAAAGCGGTGGTTTTTATTGATTCACAGAAATTCAGTTCAAAGAAGTTAAAAGTGCCTCGGGGTCGTAGGCTGGAAAATTAGACCCTCCCACATCCTTCGTATCCTCGGAGTTGTACACTAAACACCTGTTGGCGTCGCGACCATCTGCAATGTACCTACCCGGCACACAGAACACGGGAAGAAGTAATATTCTCACGGTCGTGTCGGAGCCCGGCCGAAATCTTTTCGCTGATCTTCTATGAATCCATACCATTTACTTTGAACCTTTCGATTTTTATTTATTAAATATTTCGCTAAAGACAATTAATGAAAATATTATTATTAAACAGGATGCCTCGCAGTTAGCTGACGGCATTAGTGTTATACAATAACTGTCAAGATACCGAAATAGTAATATTGCTTATTTCAGAATACGGCCGATTATTCTGTCAGATATATATTTTCTTTCTATTTTTTTCCAAAATATATATTTACGAAAGTCATGTTCTCATTGCACGCGCCTGCCAATAAAATACGAGTACATGTTACAGTGATTAATATATTAAATTTTTTAATAGTTATTTAACTGTGCCCAGAAAAATTAAAACTTATATTTGGGGACAAGAGTACATGATGCTTAATGACAATATACATACTTATCATCAATGCTTAAGAGCAAGAATGATAAGTATGTATAAGTCAATAAATAGAACAGTGTAGAGAAATATAGACATCATAAAATAAATATTAGTGAATCAAGTATAGGTACAAATTATTTTCGGAGTACAGTTATTTTTTAAATTGTAACTATTTTTTGTTTTGATTATGTATTATCCTAATTGTTTTATGTATTTCTAGAATTTAGTGTATTGTTTGGTTATTGGTAATTTATTAAAAATTTTAACACCAAGATAAGTAAGTGTGATGGTGTTGTGTGGCAGTTCTGTTGTATTTGGGAATGTTTAAACATCCTATTATTTGCGCTCTTTGGCTATGAATATGAGAATTATGAGTTTGTGGTGTATTTATATTTTGTTGAATAAATGTCTCTATATGTATTTGTAATATTGAAGTGTTTCTGTACCATCTGTCTAATGTTGGAACCTTAAATAAATTGTTATTTAAATTTTCATAGATATTTTGCACACCGATAGGAAACGAAATGTTAAGTATGGAAAAATACTGTGTCCGGCAAGACTTGGTTAAAAGTTTCAACAATTGTTGCGCGCCGGTAAAGACAAGACGACCCGAAGAAGGAGGGATAATCTTCAAGGAGATAGCCACCCGACCGTAACTGGCGGTGCCCAAACCTCAAGCGCAGCAACGCAGTACAAAAACGCAATTGTAAAAACAGCGTTCAATTCAAAGCCGCCGCGTAGAAATAACCGGACCATCAAATTCGCCTCCCATCATAGTCATTCGTGGAAACAACACTTTTCTACTAAGTAGCAAACTGCTCCGGGCACTTTTGTTTTGCAGACGAGTTCTTCGCGTGGGGCTATGAAGGGTTAACACCGAGACGTTTGTTAAACTGAATTTCAAATTTAATGTGAATTAAATAAAAATTAGCAACACACGCCAGACGATCTTGCAAACGACCCACTTGTTCTGCGGGGCACCTAAGCGAATTTTATATACCGTGTTTTTTCATGTCTCAAACACATGTATCATACCACCTCTGTATGGTAAAATGAATATGAAATTATTTTTTAACGTAAACATCAGCATTGTATTCTAAGGTCTAAGACCCGGTTGCATAAAGTTGGATTAAAGTAAAAGTGCGTTTAAAGCAAAGGAACGGAAACGGGTTGTTTGATTGGTGAAGAACGAAAAAATCTATGTTTTAAACGAACATTTACTTTAATACAACCGATAGAACCGAATCTAAGTGACTGATTTACTTTATTTTTAGACTCTAAAATTTTCACCTAATCTCTCTAGAAGAATGGCGAATAATTATAGACCTAATGACATTATACAAAATACTCAATAACTAAAAATAAAAAATACAAAAAAACTAGATATCCTCTCAATACTCCCACAAATACACATAAACATCCCTGTCCGATCACTGAGATCTCCAAGCCTATTTAAAATTAAGTTTTACGAAGCCAATCTAGGCTGTTTCTCTCCTCTACCTAGAATGATCAATCACTTTACCGAGAAATCATTTACAGACGGCAACCTTGATGCATTTTTTATGTGTAGTACCTACACGCTCATCATACACAGAATTATATTCCACCTTGTAAATACACGGCGTTGTCCTTGCACACATATAATTTGTTAATCTACACTTCCTAAATTGTATTTGTTGATTTGCGATACTCTAAATTTTGTTCTGAACTGTATTTATAATTTCTTTGTTATGAAAACATTATTTATCGTAATATCGTTATTTTATGTTTCTTTATCATGAAAACATTACGTATGATTTCTTTATTATAAAAAGTGTATTATGTAAAATATTTATACTTTGTTCTCTAATGCCACTTTAGGGCCAACTACCAGGATCAATAACGACCTGTTGACGGCCCGTTTGTTAATTTTTTTAAAATTAAATCTCACTAGGGGAGTGGCTAAGATCACAGAGTACATACTGGCTGAGTAAGAGGTAGTCCTACCGGAACTGATAATATAATCCGCGCATCCAAAATCTTTTGATTTCAAAAAAATCAGTGAAACAGAAGAAACATCGACATTGCCACTTAAATAACAGTTCGTCTTTGAACTTCAAGTTGGGCAATAATATCTTCCGTAGGCGAAATTGATATTACTTTTTTTATTTGTTGCAAAATCCTAGTAGCATGTTGCTATCTACCATGACCAAATTAAATGTCATTGTTGTCCACAATATATGTAAACTTAACATTCTATGCCCAGTCTGCATTTAGTTAGCATTCCATAATCTACAATATGAACTAGTATGCGACGCAATTTAAATTCTCATTGTTATAAATATCAATTTCTTTAAAATCTTTTTCTTTAAAAGTTTCTTCCTTTTCAAAGGCTACTAGCTGTAACCCGCCAAAAATGATGGAACATTGGTTCGCGTCCTTGCTAAGCCTAGTATATTTATAGCATCTTTTTGGCGATCTACGGAGAGGCAGCCATAACAACACGCGTTAATCAGCCTGTTCGGGTTTGGTGGCCCGGGGTTCAAGCCCCGTCTCCGGCCGTTTTTTTAGCCGTGAATTCACGCAATTACGGACGTTACACGAAGTTACGAAGGCAGACAGACAGACAGACGGATAGACAACGAAATTATTATGTTTGATTACTGCACTTCAGTAAATTAACGGTACATTACGTTTAACTTATTTTTACGGTATAGTAACGTAAAAATCAACGGACGTCAACTGAACATAATTTTTAAGGTACATTTTTTTAACTTTGTGTTTAGAGCGAGCATATTACGTAATCAGAGAATTATTGTGGGGAAAATATATATTTGTGGTGATACATGATTATTTTGATGTGACTTTTAAATGTTAATCATATATGTTTATTTGAATTTTGTTAAATAAATAAATACCACCAGCTTCGACAGAAACATAATTCTGATTGGATACATTACATGTCAAAGTGCGTCAGTTTTATTTACGAGTATACAATAGTTCTGATCTGTACCTACTCATATTCACGCAGAATTTATTTAATTTAATTATTAATATAATTTATTTGATTTCTGCATTTTTATTTTATATTTTCAGACTTGGATTGAAATTTTTAATAACACTAATGTCAAGCAAGATGAGGCTTGAGAATTGACTGAGACAATACAGTGAGCAGTCTTCGACACATTCGACGCGTGGACATGTCGCCTCACGCGTTACGGTAATAGGAAGCTAATATTTAGTGACCATAACTTGACACATACAAAACTTTGGGTCCAGTTTTCAGCGACACGACTGATTAAAACCATACGATTGTGCCAACACGCTAACTGAAGTATCTCAATAATTAGCGACTTACGCATTTCGTTAATTTAAAATACTAATACTAATAAATAATAAAAATAAAATACTAATCTTACTGCAAATTGTTTAATGTAAAACGAAAAAACGTCAAAATGCTAACGACATTGAAATGAATTTTTTTTTTTTCGTTTTACATTATACAATTTGTAGTAAGATTAGTTTTATCGTAGTAGTGTTATGTAGTATATGTAGACAATACTCACAGACACGACCAAATCAACCAAAATTAAGATATTATCAAGAGATGATAGAAGCAGAAGGTGAGCACGCATAAGTTAAAATAAAACATATTTTAAATTATAATGTTGCACCACGAAGTATCTGCCAAATCTTTCAATGATATTTAAATCAAATTAAAAAAAAAAACATAGAGGTATCATTTCCAGTTGCGAAATCTATGTACACCTACTAAATATTTAATGGAAAAAACAAAAGATGTCTCTAACATAGAACATTGAAATATATGAAAGATTCCTTGATTTTTCAAAAACGAATTTTCAAAAATTTTATGTTCTTACGATGAAATTAGTAAACGTTACACTGTGTGAAGTGATCACTTAAACCAGCTCATACAGCTATCGTATAAGAGACTTCCATCCACATTTCTCATATATAAATAGCTTCGTCTCTGTGTTTTTTATCCTAATTAAACTGAAGGAGATTTAGAAGTATCGTTTATTTTTCAAGTGGAAGGCGGCCCTTCAATCGCTCCCGTTAGAAACAAGGACGGATATTAGTCATGAAGTACTGAAAATCCCAAGACAAGGGAAGTTGAATCCGTCTGTTGCGAGACCTTGGGTCTTCAACGTTCCCAGGAAATGATGTTGATTTGTTTGTAATTCAAAACATGCGGTGGCTGGCTTTTTATAAATAAAACAGTAATTTTTGTTAAAATAATTTATGCTTAATATTGACTATTTATCGTAAACAAGGTAATTTTAACGTAATCGTGAAGCGTAACATCCTTTTCCACTGAGAGGCGCATCCTCATTTCGCATCCTGTGGTAAGATGGAACCGCTCCTCCATCTTTCTGATTCAGGTCAAATAAGGGTGCTCCCCAGCCAATAACCATGTCTCCTCCTAACTACACCATGTCCAAATATCTCTTCTTTTATGGTTTAGGTGCTATTATTATTTTTTTATTACGGTGATATATAACAAAGAGATATCCTCACAGACAGTTATTGTTAACTATTATTATAAGTTATTTATAACATATACACTCATCAATGTCTAGCCTATACAGAATGGGCAATGAGTAGGTACAGCGAGTTTGTGGACATATTCCACGACAGCTTGACTACTTTGAAAAGAAACCGTCGATTCTCTGAGACCGTGATAGTTTCTATATTAAAATTTACTATTAATAGGTTTATTGACTCTTTCATTTTTTCCAACATATGTGAGGTGCAAAAGCAGCAATATCCAAAAAATAAAATGTTTTGAATGCAGTCACCGAGGATTACTAATTTAAAACGTACTGAATTCTAGCTTTTATGTAGCTATCTCTTCCAAAATCACGTTTCTTATAAATTTATACGCCATGTTTTTTTTATAAAATATCGAATTGAGTGCATTATAAATTAGTAATCCTCGATGATTGCATTTTTTTTTTTTTTGATATTGCTGCCTTTGCTTTTATACCACACATATAGTGTTTTATTAAATTAATTTTCTCTGTTTATTATTTTAGTAACATACTTAATTTTTTTTTATAATTTGTTGATTTATTTTAAAATGTGTTTATCTTAATTTGTGTACTTTTTTAATAGTGTTTAAACTGTAATATTGAATTATTTTATTAAATAATTTTTTCAATGGTGCTATCTATGCACACATAAATAAAACAACTTAAAATATTAAGTATATAGTGCCCCTACTATATTTGCTGCTCCATCAATGATCACCTGATCAGGTATGCAGGTGTCATGAGCCAAAAGTCTCGCATAGAAAATCCTTGCTCACGATCCATTCCATTCAATACGGGGTTCCATTCACATATCCTGACGAGGAAAGAAGCAATGTTATGTCCATTGTGTTCGATTCCGAGTCTTGAACAATTCTTGGACTTGACGGGGCCCTGGACAATACCTGAGCCAGAATAATGCAAACGGGGCATAAAAGGCGAGGCGAGACCACACCATGGCGCAAGGACGAACACACCGTTGTGGGGAACATTAAAACACTGGGAACTATCAGGCGTTGCGCATGAAGTACAAACCTCATTTATTTCTGGCCTCTGTAAATCAATATATTAATTACCTCAACCAATGTCGTACGTTTCTGCATTTGGATGATGATTTCTATTTGTATACAATAATTTTGCCGTGGTGCCCGTTGGGTCATGTGGCACAGCGGATTACGCGTCTGACTACGAATCAGAGGATTCCAGTTTCGAATCCTGGCAGAATCGATTTTTTTTTACGGTCGAGAATATTTTATTTATTGAAATTTTAATTACATTTTTGGTTTTTTATAATGTTGTATAAAAGTAATCAACACTGCGAGAAGAGAAGAGAGTAGGTACCTACCTATCGAACTGTGGTTTATTCCGCTCTGACTTATTAATCGGTTAGAAATACTGAATAAATACTTTGTCTTAATTATATCTAAACTACCCGTAATTAAAAGTGGAAATTTGCCAGATACAATTGGCCGCGAAGCGGCTGACGTAGGCATAGGTAAACAATTGTGTTTGCTGCACAGCAAACACAATTGGCCGCGCAGCGGCCATCGCTGGCCGCGAAGCGGTCACAATAGCCGCCCGCAGGGCTTAGGAGTAAGCAATCCGCTTCGCCGATTGCATTCCTGCTAGTTTGTAGATAATTACGCTTGTAAATGTGATCAAGATAACGAGCTTGGCTATTAGTGTCTTTATTTTCACATGGATTATACTCCCGAACAATATGCGTAAAATGTATTAAAAACCACAATTTATTAAAAAATATGTAATTGTACAGAGATTTTTTTTAAATTATTTTTTTCTTCTATTTAATATATGGTACAAATACAATTCTTAAATATCTACATATCAAATTGACATTTTTTAAAATACTTTGTAGTCATGTACACCTAATCAGTGAAGAGAAGCTCTTAAGTCTGATGAGGGAGTCTCAGTTCTTATTTTATATATAGGTACATATGCGAGTCATGTAAAAAAGGTAATTTGATAATGAAGTATTTTGAAAAAAGCTATAAATGATTCATGAATTTAAGTTGGATTTTAGGAAGGTTTTAATTTTTTTGATTTGGTTATATCTCGATAGATAAATTATTGTAGTAGTTAATGACTTTATAAATATAGTGGTTGTTTTAAGTTTCCACTTCTCATAAGCTTGAATTACTCCTGGTTTTCTGTAAGGTTTTTCTCTTTGCATATTTTCAGTATGGAAACTTGCTTGAAAATATCATCCACGTTTGGTACTGGAAACAATTTAAAGACATATTTTGTTAAAAAGGTAGATTTTTTCAGTATTACTTTAATAATGATCCTTTGTGATATCTTTACTGAGTTTAAATTTTTCTTATAGACAAGAATCTCCCCATCCGATAACACCGTATACCTATGAGTAGAAAGTGAACAATGGCGTAATACACATTTTTAATAATTTTTGTACTTACAATATTTCTTAGATTAATGAATATGTAGAAACATTTTCTTATTCTTTTTACTAGTTCTATGATGTGTCTATTCCACTTTAGACGTTGATCAATGATTACACCAAGGTATTTTG
Source organism: Agrypnia vestita (assembly GCA_016648135.1). Classification (NCBI taxonomy): domain Eukaryota; kingdom Metazoa; phylum Arthropoda; class Insecta; order Trichoptera; family Phryganeidae; genus Agrypnia; species Agrypnia vestita. The sequence continues at coordinate 309,604 of JADDOH010024820.1, forward strand.
TTTCGGAGGTGGAGTAGATTAATGTACAATTATTATTAGATAGTTTACAGTTCGTATTACATTTTTTTCATGGATTATAATTTTGTTGTTATGTATAGATATTTTTTGTAGAGAAAATAAGATATATATTGTTTTTTTGGCGTTGAGTGTTAATAGGCTGTTGTCAAACCATGATTTTAAAGTATTGATATCTTTATTTGCTAATTCGGAGCTAGTTCCCATGTTGGGCCGTTTGTTATAAGACAGTATCATCTGCTTAAGATATTATTAATATTTTATTAATTATTAATATTTTATTAAAACATGTCATTTACCTATAAAATAAATAGTAATGGTCTGAGGACCGTGCCATGGGGGATTCCGAAATGACTTGTTAGTGACGTGATTAAGGTATCATTTAATTTTACTATTTGAGGTCTATTTGTTAGTTAGTTTTTAATCCATTTAAGAGCTAAGAGATCTATCCAGTTTTTTTAGTTTTACCACAAGTTTTTCATTAGAAATGCTATCGAATGCTTTCTTTAGATCAATAAAAATTCCTATGCATTTATTTTATCTATCCAGATTACTCTGTATAATAGTAGAAATTTTTGCGATAGCGTCTTGTGTGCTTTGTTCATTCGCTTTGTGAATCCAAATTGATTTTTATTTATTGTAGAATTTCTTTTTATAAATGAAGTTAGTCTTTTCTTTAGGATTTTTCGAAAATTTTCGATAATAGTGAAATGGGCCTATAGTTAGAGACGTTTTCCTGGCTAGCAGATTTGAATATTGGTGTAATTATGGCTTTTTTATACGTATTCGGGAACACTCCAGTCTTGAAGCTAATATTTGTGATATGTGAGATTGGTACACAATTTTTTTATAATTTTCAGTGTTTTTACGGTGAGACCGTCAAATCCTGGAGCAGAGCCACCCAGCATTTTAAATATAATTTGTTCAATTTCAGACGGATCGATTGGGTGAAAAAAATCAAGTTTCTTATCTACATTCGGAGTTATTTCGCGGTTATTTGTGACTGTTATACCCCACATAAAGTGAAATACTGCAACACATTATTGGTTGCTAAACAGTTGATGCTTGTGAAAAAGTGATAGACACTACATTCTCTTTTATTGAAAGCTCAATATTCGTACGCCATTATTTTGAATACTTACGATAAGTTTAATAGCGTGAAGCTGGGAGTACAGTGGGTACAATAATTATTATTAAGAGGAGAGTCAGGTCCATAAAAAGCCTCAAAGAAAACGGATGCTGCATTTCCGTTTTTCTAAATCAGGTGTTACATGTTTTTGTACGGTAGCCTCAACTCGTATAATTTCATCTCGTTATCGCACGGAAGAATATAAATTGTGTTAACTTCCTCGTGTGTGTTAGACGTGCGTATGTATGTTTTTAATATTATTCAGTCTTAAGATTTCTCTTACGTGTAACTATCTTGAACAATTTGCAAATACAAAACTTACGACGATCAGTGTAGAAGTTATAATAATATATAGAATACTGAATAAAATGCATACCCAGGAGGTGCAATTCTACGGAATTAAATATTCATGCACATAAAAGTAGAAACATGAAAACGAAGAATTTCCGATAAAATATATGTATGTAGTATTGTCTCATTTTAATTATTATCATTTCATTATAATTACAATCATTTCAAGATTAATATGGATATTATTATATTAGGTTAGTATTATATGACGTACACGTCGACACCTACGAAAAGTGACATAAAGAAACGAAATCACTTTGCACAGTGCCGAAAAAAAATGTATTTGCAGGTAAGCGAAGATAAGCGACGGTATGCATGACAGAATGGATTTTTTTTATAGTAGGCAATGTTCAGATTCCGCAAAAAAGGATTAAAGTTAAATTTTAAAAATATTTTTTTTTTCATTTAGTACATATAAATTCAATACATGGCCCGTTTTTACAGAAGGCACAAATAATTTTTTAACAAGGCCCACTATTGATGTCAATGGCTTAATTTATATTATACTTTTTTGGGTGACAGTATAGTGTATTTATTTATACATACGGTAATTGACAAAATTTCAGTGCATCTAATAATTATTTAATATATCAAATATATCAGCAACATTCAAAAATAACAACAAATAGTTAAGGTCAATAGTGTACACAACGTTGGCATATTTACAAGAACCGTGAAGAATTTTCGGCCGTATTCCGAAAATAGCAATATTGGTTATTTTGTTATTGCAACACTTAGTAGACGAGAATAAAAATTAAAAATAAACGAGACGTATGCATACGTTGGTGTTCATCATACTCAAATAAGGAGATTTGTATATTTTCACATATCTCTCTCAAAGTAAATACCTTTATTTAAGGTGTCCGATGTCTGCAATGTCTTTAGAAAGGGGGTTGATTTCTCCAGTACCTTCTTATCCAGGCGGTCTGGTCTGACAGAGCTTCAAACGGATTCGCAAAGGTAACCTCACAATTCTCATGTTTCGACTAAAATTACACGAAATAAGATTATTTCGTATGCACTTATTAATTACTTCTTCCACAGCGTCCTGATGTAAACTTATAGTAAAATTGTTATTGTCGCAATGGACTCGTATTTATATTTTGACGTTTGACGGATAATTATTGTATTTTTTCCTCACTCTCTGTTTTAATTAGAAACTGAAAGAAACAAAGACCGACGTTTACCTACGTCTCATTTATTTTTATTTTCGTCTATTAAATGTTTGTATAATAATCTTAAAATCCTAATATTGCTATTTTATGTATTATACTCAAGCAATGAAACTTCGTACAATAAGAAATCTTCATGCCAAATTAAGATTAAATCAATCTACGTTTGAATTTACAGTGATCTGGACAATCTTTGTTTATCGTGGTTTTTGATAAACGATTACCACTGAAACATGACAACATAAGAGTTTAGTTTTTGATTTTTATATTTATTGAGTATTCACGAAAACAAATCAACGTTTTTTTTATCAAGATAAGTGTCATTGTGATAAAATTAGGGTCGTTAAGGAAGCGTATCATTTGTTGGTGATAATTTCTTAACACAATGAGAACTCAAGTGTATCAAAAACACAAAGAAAATATAATAATTAATAATATAACCTATAAATAGTTATCAAACCCCGCTACTGTCATTTTATCGCATTTTTTCATAAAAAAAGTAGTGCTAACATTGTGTTAACGTGAGATAAAGTTACCACAAACTATTAATGGACATTCATAATAGCTATTACGAAATGGATGTTTTAATTGATCGCTTGATAACTATTCCGTGTCGGCTGGTCTGTATAGTAAACAGTGCAAATGTTGTTGTTCTGAAAATGTTACATTTTTTAGTGTATTATTACTTAGTCAACCATGTAATCGAATGAACAAAAAGTAATATGTTTTTTATCAATGCTTTAACTTTTATTATGTCTTACAGTAGGTGTCGGTGTACCTGATCTCATTTGTCCTCGGCGATTTTAAATTTGACCATCTACACAAGGGTGTGTGTTAAGGATTCTGATTCTGACCAGATTTTATGTTATTTTTTATTAATTAAATTAATTAAATATACACTCAGTTTGTAATGTACTGAATTGAAAAATTGAAAAACTTGATTTTCAAGACCGTACACCATTTGAAATTATCTAACACAGACGCATGATGTATGGAAGCGAAGCCAGAAGCTGGCAGAAGAGGAACGAAAGTAGATTGAATGCAACGGAGATGAGATCCCTCAGAGTATGTGTGGCAAATCAATTTATGATAGAGTAAAGAATGCAGATGTTAGGAATGAATGTAAAGCTGATCTTAGCATAATTTGTTGGCATGGCATGTTCAGCGAATGAATGAGGAAAGAATGGCTAGAAAGATATATAATGCAAGTGTTGATGGCGCCAGAAAGAGAGGGCGACCGCGGAAGACGTGCCATGACCAGATTAACCAGATACTGGAAGATGGTCCCGTCAGAAGCCTCAACAACTTGTACGCGAAGATGTATGAATGTGGATGAGGCGATAGTTGTATGTCAGGACGGAAGAGTGTGGCGCTCTATCCTCTCTGCCTACCCCCACGGGGAAACAGCGTGATGGTGTATAAATAAGTAGCATATGCACAAATTAAAACCGCTCAACTCCGAAAAGACCGCAAAATTAAAAAAAAAACTAAACTCTAAAACAAAAAAAAAACTAGCGCCACCCATGACTTCAAATAAAACAAAGCGTTAAATCTGACAAAGATCAGGGTAATATTAGATATAAAATTGTAATGGAAAGAAAGCGGCGGCCGACGCCAATCGTGGGGTATAAATGTAAAGGCAGCAATATACAAAAAATCTTTTGAATGCAGTCACTAAGGATTACTAATTTAGAATGTACTGAATTATAAATTTTATGTACTTCCCTTCCAAAATCATGTTTCCTAAAAATTTATAGGGTATATTTCTTATAAAATTTCGAATTCAGTACTTTCTAAAGTACTTAATAATCCTCGATGAATGCATTTAACATTTTTTGGGTATTGCTGCATTTCCTTTTATATTCCACAATAGTGTGGTATAAAAGCAAAGGCAGCAATATTTAAAAAAAAATTAAAAATGTTTTGAATGCAGACACCGATGATTACTAACTTAAAATGTACTGAATTATATATTTTGTATATCTACATCCCTTCTAATACCATGTTTCTATGTCTTCTATAAAGTCTCGAATTCACTACATTATAAATTATTAATCCTCGATGACTGCATTAATTTTTTTTTGGATTTGCTGTGTTTGCTTTTATACTCCAATTGTATTATAATTGTAGTCCGATATTTAGGAATAAGGATTAATGACTACACTGATTGATACAATTATTATTAATAACACAATAAAAAATTATCATTTATATAAAATTTCACCTTAGATTTATGGTGCACTGTTCCGTTTTACGGAGAGAAGAAAATTTTATTTTTTTCAAAATATGCATACAGACAAGTCATTTTAATAAAATTGCAAAAAAATACTCAATACTACGTCCCTAGGATGAAGTCTTAAAAACAAAACTTCCACAATCTTGAATAGACAAAAATACCACCAAAACATGACATAAACAAACATTGAAACACTCGAAAAATGTGTAACAATATTACGGTTTTCACTTATGAAAATAAGTCATAAAAAAAGATGAATTCTTAAGAATCAAACGGTTTTTATATATACATTTGAAAATAATTTTCTGTTAAAATACTAGGTGTACTGAATAAAATGAAAAAGACATGAATGTAATTTCCACATTAAAAATAAAAAATAAAAAATACCAGCTGCGAAACCTATGCGTACTACAGATGTCTCTAGCATAGTCCCTTCAAATATATGGAATGTTTCAATTTGGAAAATATAATACAACTTAGAAAAATTTGTGTGGATGTTCTTACGATAGAATTACTGGCAATGGTAGAGTGATCACAAGCCAGCTCACAGATTTATGCCCTGAGCCATCATACAAAATGACTTTCATATACGTTTCTTATATAAATAGGTTCGTCTCTGTGGGGTAGGAATTCTGTAATTAAAATGCAAAATCTAGTAAGGGAGGCATCTAAAAATATAAATGTATAAACCTTATAACAAATCTACTTTTATATTTGAGAATAATTGTGTTCTTATCGGTGTTCGCCATCCCTCTTTGTTCTGGACTCCGTCTGTGGATGGCTGCATTCGCCTTGCTAATTACTTGGTGCATGTATTTTTGATTAGGCTTTATTACGCTTCTTTAGTATGCGTTTTATTTAAGAATGCGTCATAGACATTGGCACTTTCGATCTATTATGGTGTTTATATGAACCACTGCTCTTCACTGATCTCAGAAGATCCTCATTTCTAATTCTTTCAGTCCAGATTTTCTTTTTATCCTTCTACACATCCACATCTCAAATACTTCCAACCAATTGTTCTTTCTCTTGTTAATTGTCCCGGTTTCACTTCCATGCTTGTAGTGCTGTACTCGAGATGTATGTCTTATAACTTATCTTATTTTGTATTATGTTGAGAAAAAACATTGAAATTTATGTAAACATATATTTTTTTAAAAAAAAGCGAAATTAAATATTTATCTGAATGCGGTAAGCAATATTTCGAGTAAAACATACACAAGCGTATCAATTAATAAAAAGTGTGACCGGCACATACAAACGGCGAGGATTACGAACATTTGTAAATGCTAAAAAGGTGTACAGAACAAAAATTTCAAAAAATATTTTGCTAATAAAAAAAACCAAATATATTATATACTATGTATTATGTAATAAAAAACAAATATATAGAAGGTAGCTATAAAATGGATTGATTCAAAATTTACTTTTGAATGATTATGTATAACATTCGGAGCTATTTTTGTTTCTTACCTCTTTCTTCAATGACGCTAGTCGTGTTGCACCGCGCCAGAAGAACCGCCTGCATCAAGACGAGAACAGTCGCAGAAAACTGTGCCATCTTGAACACCTATCCTCGACAGTTGACTGTTGAGGTATTGTCACTCACACCGTCGCATCGTCGCACATCACCCACTGTTATCAAAATGTAAACACAAATTGTAAAAGTCAATCACTCCGCCACAAGACCCTTTTGTAACGACTACAATTTGTATTTAGATAATTAAGAATCAGTCAAGATACCTGATAATATATTAAAACACTATAGTCAGCAACAAAACACTCTTTAAAGTAAACATGCACGGTAATTAAGTATGTTCTTCGGTAATTTTCAAAAAACGCGCGATTTGTTTCGACTGGATGAAGTTATTTTACGTAAGACAGTTTGATGTTTGCGTAAAAGTTTCTCCAAAATAATCACCTTATCTTTGAAGATAAAACGGAGAACAATCCTAGTTTGAATTCCCGCTAGGTGATTGACTATCAAACATTGAGCGCGACCGCACCGCGCACCCGAGTGACAGAAAGTGGCAAACTTGAAACTTACTGCCCGCGGTAGATACCCGGAGCGCCAGTGGTAATGTTCTAGCAATGGCGAGCTCTGTTTTACCGACCTCTGCAAATGTCTTATTTGAATCTCATAACTTCGGTATTACGATGAAATCACATTTTTATTTTTGTATTATACCTAATATCGCAAAATTGAAGACAATTGTGTAACTTTTTACCATTTCTAAATATAAAATTCTCAACATACTTAATATACCTACACCAGGATTATCTAGGAAAATTCTCATTTTTCTTATTACATTTATAAAAAAAAACTCAGAATAAACAAACATAAATTAAGTTAGGTATATATTTATATTTATGTTAAAATGCAAGGAATTTTCAAACAAAAATTAATGCAACTTAATTTTCAAACAAAAATTAATGCAACTGAATACATGATTGATAAATAATAATTTGAATGTGTCCAAAGCAAAAGCAAGTTTTGATATATATGACGAACCAGATATTGTATCCAGACTGTAGATGCTGGGCTAGACATGTCCAAGGTACTCGCATATGGCGCTACATTAGCAATCGCAAGGGATACGACCACTGGGAAGATCTGGAAGATGATGGAGTGATAATGTTGAGAGTCAAACTAGCCACTTAATGGATTTCATTTAGTCCTGATCAAATTGTAATACCCTGAAATTATTCCGAAATAACTATTTCAAATTATTTATATATATTAAAAAGTATGAGGGGGACTATACCTGTAGCAGGGGCGTACAGTGAGAACATTGAAATTTCAATCCAAAATAATTTGTCAATTTGCTTTAAAATTTCATTCAATGTAAGATACGGACTTTTTTTAATTTAACGCCAAATACAGACCAGGCCTTATAAAACACATATTGTCCATAGAAATTACAGTAAGCCTATGTATAAAACATACATAGGCTTACTGTAATTGAATTTAACTGTGATGAAAAATCATGGGACATAATAATATTGCAGAATTTTGAAGCTGAAAATTTGTGAAAAGAAAATCATTGTTTTTTCAAATTGGTTTTATTAGCTAAATTTTATTAACTAAATATTAATTTATCCATTACCATTTAGTTGAGACGTAAAGAATTGTTTCAATTTAGCCCTATACACAGTTAAACCATCCGCAAAAATGTCGACCACCTCCGCCTGTTCATTCCCCTAATGAGTGTTGTCTGGAGATTAAAGAGTTTGCTAATGCATTAGTTCTGACATTTCCATTATAATAGAATAATGTACTGTGTCTTGATGACCTCGATGGTGCATATAAGTCGATCAGACTAACAATCTGGGGGCAATCAATCATGTTATTTATGATCCTATACAGAAATATTAGGTCTATAAACATATCAAAAGTAACTACTGAATAGCCAAAAAAGTAATTGAAAGTGTAACAAGAAAGCACAATTCCACTTGGTAAACATATAACACCTTCAAAAGATATGGATTGAATAGTCTTTTTTACATTTCTTATTCCTGAGCAACTGCCTTGACATTGAGTGTTCAAACGATTCTAAGGATGTAAATAGTGTAATGGAACAGAATATGTACGTATTATATATTTGAATATCCAACATGTTTTATTTCCACTATTTGTATACCTTTTATAAAAAGTTCATTGATAGAAATATTTGAAAATAAATAAAAATAAAATACTAAAGATAAACTTTTTTACATAAAATTATGCTCAGTCTTCTTTTATAATGTTTTATTATTACAGTATCATGTACCCATTATCCTGTTAGTGTCTTTAATAAATATTTTTAAAAAAAAGGTCTGTCACGGTACGTCTCACAGACAGGTTTAATAGTTGCAAATAACTAAGAAGATATTCACAATTGATATCTTCCAAGCATATATTTTATTTGTAATTAATTAATCTTAAGAACTTTTTTGGATTCGTTCAACCGCCGTTGAATGATTAACACATAGTGAGGCACCAAATGAGTTATATTCAATCTGAGGTCTGACAAGAGAAGTGTTAGAGCAATTTCCTGTTTTTCTTTTACTCTGGTTCGGGTTCTCTACAGGGAAAAATCGAACTCGAAATTCTCTAGATATGAAAGATGCCACTTACCAGATAGATGTCTACAGGCAACTCCCGACGTCGTTCTCCGTCCGATTTCCGTTCTCCTCCGTCCAGCTACAAAATCCATTGACAGCACCATTTTGTATTTATGCGACAATTCAGCTGTCGGTTCCGAGATGTCAACAGCCAATTGTTTGCAGCAAATCAAGTTCTCTACGCACTCACAGATAATTTTTTATAAAGTCAAGGTGGCATTCTAGTTGTCAAGCCAATGTGGGGAATGAATAGTGTCAAAAATCTTGTAGATGAATTAAATATGATACATAAATTTTAGATGAAGTTGATTGTTGATACACCATTTGAACAGGGAATCCAAATTAGTTTGTAGTATCGTACAATCGGCCATACTTTTCACTGATCTAAATATTTTCAAGTCATCAGCAAAAATCAGAAATTTTCATCACCAAAAATGTCGGCAATGTCATTAATAAAAAGGATGAACAGTATTGGTCCAAGATGTAAACCTTGCGGAACTCCACTCAAAGCAATGAATTCTTCTGATAATGAAGAGTTAATTTTTACCGAAAGACTTCTATTACATAGATAGCTACCTAACCATTGTAATAATTTGCCATGAATGCCCAACCTCTGGAGTTTATCTATCAATAAAGATGTGATACTTTGTCAAATGCTTTAGAGAAATCTTTAAAGATTGAGTCTACCTGGTTTCCCTTTCCCAGTTCCTTGGATATGTAATTTTCATACAGTAATAAGTTAGTTGACCTACCTGAGAAAAAGCCATGTTGGAAAGGTGAAATGTATTACAGGTTTCATTTGGTACATTATCTTATTCAGTAAAAGTTTTTCAAAGAGTTTTGGTATTGAAGATTGAATACAAATAAGTCTATAGTTTTTGATATCACTTTAAACACCCTTTTTGAAAATTGGCATCAGAAAGCTACTTTTCCAGACATCCACTTTCCAGCTCTTTTATTGTGATCCAGTTGTTTAATTAGAGTTAAAATCTCATCTTGATTAATATGGACATTTGATATATTTATTAGATTGGAAACCTCGAAATTCGGTATATAATTATCAGACACAGAGGCGCTGTCGTATACGCTTTTAAAAAAATCCGCGAACATGTTTGTTATTTCACTTACGTTATTTTCTATGACATTATTGAGGTACTTACATAGTATTCAGTATACCAGTCCCTATCATTTTACTTAATGAGTTTGTGTATTTTCAAAATTTTTTTGTGTTGTTTTGTATATTTTTCTCAATATTATTTACGTAGTTATTGAAACACAGTTTTAAGAGAGCGGTACACTGCTTTCTTAATCTACTAAATTCAGTGTAATTGCACAAGTTTCCACTTACTTTAATATATTTTGTGGGTAGATTTTTTAAGATATGTCAAATTAATTAACTCATAATTGAACCATTTAGGGTATTTTGATTTATGTTGCTTGCGTCTAGGAACAAATTTTTCTATAATTTGATAAATTGACTTGTAAAATTGGTTAGCTGCTTTATTAATGTTTTCATTGGACAAGTTACTCCAGTCAACATCATCGTTTTGGAGGAATGACCAATCAATGTTTGAAATATGAGTGTTGATAATCACATAATCTGCTTTACGAAAATTGAAAAATGTTTCTTGCTGGCTTGTGGGGGTAGCATTATATTGATTATGATTTAGGACATCTTCTCTATGAACAGATAATGGAAATTCTAATGGTGGGTGATGGGGGTCTGTTGGATGAAGTGAATCACCTGATAGTTCTACAGACAATTTAGAATCATTGGAGAATACTATGCGATCTGCGACTATAGGGAATGGAGTAAGCGATGATTGACATTGTGTATTGAGATCACTTGAGGTAGTGTCAAGAAAGAGAACATGTCCAAAATTTCACAGGCACTGTCTGACATAACTGTACTGGTATGGTTTTCGTCATTCGTATCCCACTTAATATTTGGTAAATTGTAGTCACCAGTTAAAATGTAAACTGCTTCAGGATATTTTGTCTTTATAATTTAGACATCTTCCACATTTTTCTTGAATACTTATACATCAAATGAAGGAGGAATGTAAACACAGGCGATAATACTTTTGCAGTGTGAAGTTTTAACCAGGACGAGGACTTGTTCTATATTATTGTGTTTTATAGGTATCTTAGAAGATATGAATTTATTTGATACAGTTATTAGTACATCACCTCCTCTTGATTTATGGCTAGTCTCTTGGTTTCTATCGCATCTATAGATATTGTGATTTAAAAATCCAAGTTCTTCTGTTTTTATTTGTTGGTCAAGCCAGGTTTCATTTAATAGAAAGATTTGATTCACCGTGTTGCGATTTGTTGACGAAGTGCAGAAATTTGCTTTCTTTGTAATATTGTTATGTTATTAAATATCTTTATACTGTTATCTGAAATTTGTCTCTTATTTTTTTAGACAGATATAGCCCGTTCTGAATTGTTGAATATAACTTTGAGCAGTCTGGATTTGTTTGGTTTTGACACACCAATCCGAAATGTTTTAATTTCATCTTTGGTAACAGTGTTGTTGATTTTGCTCAGAATACTGAATACCTTGGCAGCGCCCTCATTCAATTATAATTAAAGATTTCTTAATTTGATTTCAACAGCAATGACAATATTATTTTGGATTTATTGTGGGTCAGGAGTATTTCTTTTGGACGTGAGACACAAATGTTCTACAGGAACTACATGTAACGGATAAACTCTCAAATCATTCACCTGAGGACAATGCTTAAATTTTTTGGACATCTTGGATATCTTTGACTGGCATGGATAAAAATCTTTTTAACCTTTAGATGGCTAATCTAGTATGATAAAAGTTTGTTCCCACGGGCGGCGCTGTTTTATGCTTGTGAAAGATAGATAAATAATCTGAAATCTCTTAATAAATATGTCATATTTCACTCCATGTTTAGACTGACACACAAGGTTCAACATTAAGGAATTCATAACAACAAAATTCAAGTGGTTTTGCTTTATTTATACGAGTATAAAATTAATTTAAACAGATTATGGTACAAAACTTACACGGATCGACCCGCCATTGCTGACAAAATGTCTATTATTTTTATATATTATTTTTTGATGAAACACAAATAAATTATTTTTTTTACATAATTAAATTTAAATTATTGTGTATTATATTATATTACATTTTTAAATTGTTTTATCATTACGATTATGAATACTTAAAGTTTCTTGCTCGAATACACTCGACACCGAGGATGAAATGGTATTAGGTTTATTATGACTTTAGATAAAGAAATGGTTTAAAAAATTGGTCGGTAAGATGTCCATTTTATACGTATTTATCATTAAGCAGCAAAAAAGTGAACTGTATTATCCGCAATCACAGTTAAATTAGGTGTCATATATGTATGATGCCCGCCAAATGGGCATGGATTTCAAGTGTCACATATATTAGGTCCTTACATATGAAATTGACGTTTAGTATGGGAGGAACATAAAGCCGATTTTTTTTGTTATAATATATTTATTTAATCAAAGTATGTACCATTGCTATCTATGCACTTTTGCCATCTCATAGGTAGTTCATCGATCCCTTTACTATAAAAACCATTCGGACGGGAATCAATAAAATCTTTGAAGGCGGTTTTGACTGCCCCATCGGAGTTGAATTTTTTCCTTTGCAAGAAGTTATCCAAATTTCGAAAAAATGGTAATCTGTTGGGGCAAGGTCCGGAGAGTACGGTGGATGGATGTCTTAGACATTCCAATTGAAGCTCCTCTAATTTGGTAGCCGTCTGTTGTGCAGTCTGTAGTCTATCGTTATCATGAAGCAGCAGTGGCCTAGAGCGATTAACCAGCCTCGGTTGTTTAGCAGCTAGCTTTTCCATCATGGTTTACAGTTGCTGATAATAGACATCTGCCGTAATCGTCTGGCCAGATTTAAGAAAGCTGTAGTGAACGACACCAGCACTAGTCCACCAAACGCTCACAAGTAACTTTTTTGGAGTCAATTTTCGCTTGGGGCATGGTTTGGCTGGTTTGGCAGGATTCAGCCATTGCTATGAGCGCTTCCAATTATCGTACAGGATCCACTTTTCATCACAGGTAATGATTCGATTTAAAATCCCTTCATTATTTTGCCGGTTGAGTAATGCAACGCAGCAGTCAACGCGCGTTTGTTGATTTGCTTCACTCAATTTGTGAGGTACCCACCTTTCAAGCTTTTTCACCTTACCAATTTGCTTCAAGTGGATTAAAACAGTTTTATCACTAACACCGCAGCCTGCAGCTAACTCGAATGTGGTTTGCGATGGATCCGCTTCCACAATAGCCTTCAATTCTTCATTATCAACTTTGGTCTCCGGCCGTCCACGGGGCTTGTTCTGCAGGTCGAAATTTCCAGAACGAAAACGTTGGAACCAAAAACGCACTGTGTTTTCTTTTGCGGCACCGTCGCCATACACATCATTAATCCTTCGAGCCGTTTCTGCAGCACTGGTGCCACGGTGGAACTCGTACTCGTTAATAACGCGATATTTCAAGTTTTTCATTTTATAAACTGAGTGACGCAAAGAAAAAAACAATTGAGGAAAAAACAAATGAACTATAATTTTCAAAACACAAATACATGAGTAAATAGCTGTATAAATTTGGATTTGGAATTCCTAACCAATGAGAAGATATTTGAGATCAAATTTGCCAGTACGGAAAAACGCCAATTTCATATGTAAGGACCTAATATATGACAGCCGCCAGGAGAGGGTTAAAAATGAAATAAATATATTATGTATATATAAATATTTATTTGTGTTTGTACAGAATGCAGTACAATTAAAAACTATGATAAAAATACTAAATATACTACACTTATAAATAACATCACAATTATAAATTATAGATATACATATTTCACGTAGAGAATAATTCTCACAATCCACCCAGAAAAAAGTTGATCCAGGCACCTCTTGAAACTTAGCTCATTCATATTGAATATCCCATTTAAGGAAATACATTGCATAATATTAGCAGTCTTCTATTTCGGGAGATTGTTTATTAATATTATTGTAAAAAATAAGAGTATTTAGGTAACGCAAATGTTAAAACTCAAAAAAATAAAATAAATTCATTCTTGAGCTTATTTGCAAAAGCATAAAAAATTTGTTCTTATAGTTTAACTTATGTGTTTATTCACAACTCTACAGATATAAAATTTTTGTATGAAATGGAATGTATATTCGCAAGTATCTGACAGAAAAATATAATTAAAGATTTAACTAATTGATTTCTGGAAATTAATTAAATATTTATTTATTTATTTATTTTATTTATTTATTTATTTGTTTACGCCCATTAGGCTTTTACATAAAGAGTATAAAATAAATTTCAAAAAGCACATACATTAAACAATATCTGTATAGCACCAAAACATGAGTATAAAAGTTAAAAATATAAAGTAAATAGCGGCAATGTGTATAGGCTTTTACCTAAAAATATAACATAAAATTAAAAAGAACAAACATTAAACAATATAAGTTATAAGTAGCGAAATATGAAGTTTCAGGAATAGCACCAAATCATGAGTATAAAAATTAAAAATGTAGAGTAGGTAACGAGCAGCAATGCGTATAGGCTTTTACATAAAAAAATATATCATAAAATTAAAAAGAACATACATTAAACAATATAAGTTACAAGTAGCAAATTATTAAAAGTATCAGGAATAGTACCAAAACATGAGTACAGAAATTAAAAATATAAAGTACAAAGCGGCAATGTGTACGAAAAATATATATTACCCACCATTACATATTAACAGCTGAATTATAGATCATTAATTTGAGAGAAAGTGCATTCTAAAAAGTGATTTAAAAACTAACAAGGATAGCAAGTGCAAAATTTATGAAATAAAGTTTCTTTATGAAGAAAAAATCACAATACACATATAAAAATACATTTTGTATGAAATAAAAATTATTTAATTATAACACAAGTCAACCATAGTTTTATCTGCATCATAAGAATATTTAAAAGAATTTTTAATTTTTTATAGATAAAACAAACACATATACTTATACAAAATAGAATTGTAGATTTCTTTATTTTTTACACATAAAACAAAAAGTAAATTAAGTAATCTGACAGATTGAAAAATTGTTTAAAAATTAATTTCAAAACAGTTGCGTTTCTATTCACATTTGATTTGTTTCCTCTGTGTTCTCCAAAAATTTTTAAACAAATTTTGCTGCACCAGCTGGAAAAAATACATAAATTTAATTATGTAGCATCTAATACAGATCAATATGGAAATGAAGAAAGGGGCACAATAACATTATTATACTATTGTTTTATATTATATAAATAGTGTTATGGGTGTTTGTTTCTTTGTGTGAAATAAAAAACGGATTATATTAAACAAATTAATTAAATTAAAAAATAACCGAAGCACTTTTTAAAATATAACTAGCGCCATCTAGTAACGATTGTAGATATTAAAAAGAAAACCTGTAGTATTTTTTTTTAAATACAACTAGCGTCATCTATTAACATTCGCAGAAATTTTTCTTGGATATATATCAAAAATAAAAATCGAGTCATAAATATCGTGATATATATCATGTTATATATCATGATATATATAACGGCGGACATATATCCTCGAACTCTGTGTAGAATACTATATTTAGTAAAGAAAACTAAATTGTGGTGTATGCTTTGAAATAGTACACAAGTAAATTTAAATGTAAAATATATAATTAAACGTAACACTCATTATATTTATATACTTACTATTTTCTTTGGACGTAAAATATAAAACAAGACAAAGCCATATGAGGAAGGATATAATTACGTGGAACCACTGAATTTCAAAATTTGAAATCCAATTCATTACTCTATCTGTGAAACTTATTTCATCATCTCCGTAACTGTCGTCGGATTCCATTACTGAAAATAAACAAATTGGACAATGTAAAGAAATATGTAAATAATTCATGATATGCATACTGCAGACATAAGGAAATAACCAGCCCATTTTTTGACAAATAACCTGCATTTATCAAAAATGAACTTTATATTGATGTTTAAAAAGTTATAACACATTTCCAAAATGAATCACACAAAAAAAGATAATTTAATATTATGAGCATGGCACTGTTTATCAAATGTGCCACTAAGTGGCTGGGATATCGCGATTCCATATCTCATTTTTTAAATATAAAATATTTGTCAAATTTGGGCATTTGTTTATTTTCGTACAATGATGTACATGATAGAGCGCCACCACGATAACTTGGCGTGCGAGGGAGGGCGCCCCTGTCGCGAAACGAAGTTGCCAGGTTGTAAATTTATTACATAATACATAATGTAATGAATGTCCAGTGACCAGTGTCAGAGCCTTCAATATAAATTTGGTCAGGTTACAGCGCGCTCCGCGGCGGCTGCTCTATCTGTCAAACTGTCAGACGGTAATATCGGTCCAATATTTGCTTTTTCAGCTTCGCAAAACTTAAATACTTCATTGGCAATTGTTCTTGCACCACCCCGCACTGTTTTGGACATAACAATTCAGTGTATATTGGTAATCAAGATGTCACAGCTCCCGAGCAAATACAAAATTTTACTGAATTACAGGGCGAGGGGTTACCGCGGGGTGTGGGCAGGGCGGGTTTTAGTTCCAATCCTGCCGCACGCCAAGTTATGTTGGGCAGGCAATAGCTGTACATCATTTCGTCATCAGAACATCAATTTTCATCAGAAACAGACACAAATACTGCGAAAAACTTCTGTGAAACAATATAGATTCCTGTGACACAGTTTTTCACGTCAATGAATACCTACTAACCATGTAAATGCATGGTTAGTATTCATTGTCCACCCTCTTTTTAATCTCTATAGATTAAAAAGAGGGTGGACAATGAATACTAAATGAATGCTCTACAGCAACAAAATTAATAACATATTCCCATCTCGTTAAACATACTGATTAGATCAGATATACCTACTTTGTATTCTATTGAAAGTTTGATATATTATGTACATCATTATCATCTCGCATCAAATGCCCACCCTTGTACACAAGCATAAACACAAGCACACACATTTTAAGGTTCCTCTTTGTGGTACCTATCTTGCAGATGCACTAGAATAGTTTATTTTGAGAGAGGCATTTTAAAAACTGGCATTATTACTTTACTGTGGATCAAATATGCAAAAAATACCCTAAGACCTTGCATTCATTTACATATTTTACTATTATATGTATACATTTGAAAAAATAAAATAAATTTGTAATTAATGAATCAATTATAATGAATCGAATATAACCAATATTAATCTCTCTACAATAAAAATATTTATGGGTCTCTCCTTTCATCTTTCTGTCTTCCCTTTCATCTATCTCTGTTCTTACAGCATAATGTTTTATCGTCCCATTTTCTTTTTTCTAATATCTATATATTTAATTTTCATGAAAATGAAAATATTGAGTATTCGCGATTCCACTAATAATGAAATTTCTAATTTCTTTTACATTTAATATATGCTATAAAATGCTTTTTATGAAAACTAGTGTTTACCAAAATAAAATAAAAACAAATATGTTTTCAAATTATACAACAATCCTCTTATCCTCTTCTTTGACTCTGGGTGAGATTAAAGAGGCACTGCATTGGTTAAACATTTTTCGATCGTACTCCGCAAGGAATGATTCTAGTTCGATTTATTTCAAGAAGATGAAGGCATCAATTAGGATGTTCTAGGATACTGCCACCCTTGTTGAAAACCGATTATAAAAGCTCAATGTGATTATTGTTTCTGAAATTTCAAATTGGAACTACTCCAGGAAAATTTGTAACCTCCAATTAAACAGCTTTCCAACCTCTAGTGTTTATATTATATAAAAATTAGTAACTCTTTGAAAACTGTCAAAACGGACAATCTACTAACTGAAGAACATTTACGTCATTGCATGCTTCATTTTCTATCGGGTGTTAATGCAACAGTTGCAACAAAGAAAATTTGTGATGTGTATGGAGACGTATTGAAAGTAAATAAGTGCCAACGTTGATTTAGAAAATTTTCCGATGGTGATTTTGACTTGTCTGATAGCGATTGCAGTGGGCGCCCGGTAGGGTTTGATAATGACGCTTTAAAAACACCTAGAAGCATATTTTTCTTAAAATTCTACCAACAAGATGGCAAAAGGTCCTAGTTAAGGATTGATATTAAATCGATTAAAAATAAAATTAAATGTAGTTAAATTATTTTTTGTTGCCACTTAAATAATTGATTACTTATTACCCAATATATATTTATCGTGAGTAAGCTAACTATGTAACGAAAACTTTAAAATTAGCACTTTGCAAAAGATTTTCATGTTTCTACGAAAATGCAAATTTTGATTTTATAAATAAGATTGCAATTTACCCTTTTAATTTAATCAATTAGATAGTAATTTGTGGCTGTAAAAATGCTTGAATGTATTGCATGAATATCTGAATTAAATGTGAAGTTGCGAACTCGTTATGTAAAAAGATTTTTAAAAATTAAATTTTTTATTTTTGTAAGAAACGCGTATGTTAAAATATCAACCGTACCAAACTGACGCAAAAAATTCCAATAGAAGCAAGCATAAGCGCTTTTTTCAATACGCACAAAAATATAAGGATAAAGATTATTGAAAAAATAAAATGATTCCGTAAACTTCACGGAAAACATAATAAAGTTGCGGAAAAGTAAAAATATTTACCAGAGTAATTTTGCATAATTGCGTGCGTTACTTTATAAAATTGGTAAAACTTATAACTATTTAAGAAACTTTTAAATGGAAACTTCGAAACAACAAAACTAATTGGAAAACAGGGAGACTCAACTTTTCACCGACAACCGGCAAAAATTGAAAGGAAGTGAATACCATAGAAGGCATAGAAACATAGAATAGACAGAACCACCAATCACGAAGCCATAGAAAAAACTATTAATCGGGTGACTAAAAGATCGATAGATATCATATATCGATATTTTTTTTCGAGTATCAAATTAGATATATTTTTCGATATTATTTTTTTTGGTCACCGATATTTATTTTTTTGGTAGCCAAATCGATATATTTTTCCGGGGACCTTTTTTTTTTGGTTGCCGAAAACTTTCTTCCTTTACGTTTGTTATATTTTGGAAAAATAATATCGAAAAATATCGATATATTTTTCTCGATGAACATCGATTATTTTCGATACATTTTTAAAATATCGATTCGATATATATCGATATATTTTTTTCATTTACCCATCCCTAATGGGAGATAACCTGGAAAGCTAAAAGTAAATGGCGCTGGTGCAGGGGGTGGGAACTCATAGTATAGTCCGTCCAACTTATCTGGAGAATAAAGGAGGGCGTCCCAATCGTTGTGGTACTGCCGATAGTCTAAAAATTATCTCATTTGTAGGGAATTTTTTGCAAATTCGTTTTTTCTTAAATTAGTTATTAAGCAGTATACGACACGATAAAAAACAAAAAATGTAAACTAACGTACAAATAAATTTATCAAAATATACATTCGTAAAATACACAACGTCACAAAATGGCGTTTTTTCAAAATCAAAGAAAAATACAATTTTTAGGAAAAAAACCAAACAATAATAATTCTTTTAGGCCGGCGCCACATTACGCAGATCTTCCGCCGCGTCTTTTCCGTTGCGCCAAATCGGCAAAGCAAATAGATCGACCGATCATCCGCGTAGTGTGTTTAATAAGCGCATATTGTATGGAAAGAAATGTAGCGATGTTCCACGACAGAAGAGACGCGGCGGAAGATCCGCGCAGTGTGGCGCCGGTTTTATTCGGTGTCTCATACCTAATGATCATGACCACCATGTTTAACTCAGTAACACGTAAGGATATCAATCGGTTTAGGGCCGTTGTATCAACTTGGTTTATAGTAATCTTTCGTTCAAAGCATAGATATTTTGCATTTTCCACCGATCAAACGACTCGCTCTCGAAAAAATCTATGCTTTAAATGAACTATTGCTATAAAGTAAGTTGATGCAACCAGTCTTTAATGTGCATAAATAAAAAAGTTTATTTTTGAAAAAAGATGTTTCTACAAATGAACTCGTTAATTAATTATGTAATAAAAAATATAAATAATAAAAATTCTATGTAAAAAATTATCGAATAAAATATGTTCTAAAACTTTTCTCATCTTACGGCTTCTAAATCAATTTTTCCACTTATCCTTGTTCTTTTTTTTCCGGGTGTAGATATTTTAATGCCCATTTCCACGGCCACTTTACCTTCTTTAACTATTTTGTAAATTGCCGATTCAGAAATACCTGAAGAAATTGTATAATAGTAAAATAAAAAACTAAGTATGGGAAAATCATTATAACTGCATGGCAGCACTAACCTGAAGTGGCGGCAATAAGTCTATGAACAAAATCAAACGGTATAATTGGGGCTTTTAGACGTTGTTCCTCTTCAAAAAACGTGTGCATTTTCAAGATTATTTCCCGAACACTGCTTTTAATGGTTTTTGGCATGGTGACAATCTAAATTTTTCTTTAAAAACTATCGAAACAGTCGTGAACCCCTCTGTAAACAAAGTCTGTGAAAGGTCTGTCAGCTGTAGATAATCTAATATGGCGTCGTTAGTTCCAAATTTGGCCATTCTTCAGATAAGTTAGACGGACTATACCGAGCCTCATTTATCGGTGACGCCACAGAATAGCCGTGACCTCATACTATCTCTCTATTCCGTGTACTAAACAGATTTCTCCTATGGTCGTGCTATATATATATATATATAGTGGGTTAGAACTTACGTATCGTGGAAGAGAATATTTACATGTCCACGAAAACCCTCACATTTTATGTTATTTTATGTATGATATTTTCACGTATGTTATTTTCTTTAAGTATGGTACATTTTAAATAAAAAAATATCGAAAATATTAATACATTTCTTTGATACATCGATATATATATTTTTTTGGTCGCCAAGAGCGTTTTCCCCTTAATTACATATTTCTTCCGTGATCTTTTTTTTTGGTGGCCGAAAAATTTTTCCCCTTACCTTTGTTACATTTTTGAAAAAATAATATCGAAAAATATCTATATAGATATATTTTCCTCGATATTATATATATAGTATATATATATATATATCTATATAATATCGATTATTTTCGATACTTTTTTAAATTATAGATTCGATATGGTATATCGATATATTTTTATAGGTGTATCGAAATCTTTTTTTAGATATAGGTATATCGATACATTTTTTTCATTTACCCATCTTTGCTTTTTACAACAGCATAGATTTTTGCGTTTTCCACCAATCAAACCACCCGTTTTCGTAAAAATATATGCTTTAAAAAAAACTGTTTCCATAAACCAAATTGATAAAACCGGCCCTAAGGAATAATAAAGTATTGTTTGTTATTAAATTTAGAGGAATACTGATACCTATTATTAAATTATTAATTAATGGCGACCCCCGTAGCCCAGTGGGAATGACCATAGATAAGATAATATAATAGGTATGAAACTGGCTTTTCACATTCATAAATATCCCAAAGAATACAACAGCAAAAGAAAATGATATGATTATGTGTAGTGAGGCAGTTAAAAATAGAACAAAATATGTTTTTCCGTAGACTATAATCGGCAATATTCTACTTCATTCTGCTTGCAAAGCTTCTGTCAGTTGAATGCTTCTGAGTTATGAGACGTCAAAATATTACGGTTTATTATAAAATGACGACAAATTTAGTAGAATTTTGTTTGTATTTGACACGCTCCGAGGCGGGAACAGCGCAATCCTGGATGAGATTTTCTCGGATGTGCCTGGTCGTTCACGCAACCGGTATCTCTCCGATTCCCTTTCCTGCGCTGGTCCTCTCTCTTCTCCCGGCGATCCGACATCGATAAATTGAATCGCGTCATAGTATTAGTTATTATTCTAGGAATTTGTTTAACTACTACCGAGATGGTTGGATGTGACTGCTTAATTCAGCAAAGCATTCTTGTCTAGGTTAATTCCTCATTTCACCCTTGATTAAAGACATTTAGTATTAGGATTTTAAGTTGTAACTATGTGGAATTCAAGGAGAGTTTAAGATTATAATAATCTCGCAACGATTTTAATAATGTTCCATTACGGAATGATTCTAGATTACGATTGAATTGATAGAATTCATTACCATACCATTGATAGAATTCCGGAAGGATTTTGATTATGTTCCATTACGTAATGATATTAGATTACGATTACACATTAGATTAAGATTTGCAGCATTCCGGAAGGGTTTTAATTACGGAATGATTTTTAGATTACGTTTACATATTAGATTTAGATTTGTAGCATTCCGGAAGGGTTCTGTAAAAATAATATACAACAATATTAGTAAAGTACCTTATGGTCCGCTGATTTCACGGCTGGAGGTGCATAAATCGTATATTATCGGGTAGAACCTGATGTTCCGTCTCCCTGAACCCTTGGTTGTTGATTAGTAGCGAGCTCCCGATAGAAAAGAGCGTTCTTTCCCGCGCAAGAGTTTAAATAAGCTCATATCACTAGGGATGGGACACTTCTAGTGTTGTGCAGTACTCAAGTCTGTCGCGATTTTACGGTGCTATAAGTTCTGCATTTGATTAAAATCTTTCTATCTATAAAATCATATAGAAATTATTTGGCACCGAGCGGTGTAATTAAAATGAAAATAAATAAATATCTAATTACCATAAATAAAAATGGGATGCACATCACTACGATGTTGTGCCGCTGCGAGAAGGCTATAAAATGCCCTACAAACTGAATAGACTTTTTTACCCATCCGAATTCATGTAAATAAATGAAACTTATGACTTATGAAAGCACATCACAAGGAGCCAAACAAACGCCATTAAGGCCAGCAACGGCCGGGAACACCCAATATTTAATACGAAATTCCCAAAAATCATTAAGGCCAATAATGACCACAGTACCCAAATTTAGACTTTGACTTACCAGACCTCACTTGGTAATAAGCTTCCGATACGAACGGACGTGCTCGCACTGCCCCTCGTGACGGAAATTTATTAACAAGACAACCTGAAGATGCCTGTTGTGATTCAGGCGAAACGTCGATTGACGAATGGTCCTTCTGAGGACCAGATTTTGACGCGGGTTACCCCCAAAGAAATTAATACTAACATTTCTAACACCTGTGAAAACCTTCATTATAACATATACATATATATATATATATGTATATTAGGGTGGGCCAAAAATTATTTTTTGTCATTTCTTAAGGGGCACATCGATAAAAAGGTGCCAAATGGTCTGATATGTAAAATATCATAACATTCTGATAAGTCTAATTGCCTCCGGATTGATGACGATTTTTCTTTTTTTTCGAGATATGTTCTCATTAGGATTCCAAACCAATAAACGTAACTTTCTTCAAGCATAGACAATGTATATCATGATTGCGAGTATGAGGGTTAGTGGGTTCAGTGTGGGAGAGTCGAGGAACACCTAGGGCGTACGTGCGCCCTATTCACGTATTTAGTCAGTGTCAGTATAGCTCTGGCCGCAATTACTCGAGGTTGTGTCGGGCTCGTTTTCCATATTTCTAGTATGGTTCGTACACGTCAAAAGCAGATATGTCCGTTGTTTGGTGATTCAAGTGATATTAAAAAGTAATATGTTACCAACCTATGAAGATGTTATAAAGTTCTGAGTAGAATCGGCAAAAGATAAAGCGTGATAATGAAATTAATAATGAACCCACTTACTTAGGAAATAGAGAATATTTTCATTGCAAAAATTGAAGAAATATAGTCAAGAGCTTCTATTCCTACTATCCAAAAAAACGACGGAAAGTGATGATGAAAAGGTATCATCTGAAATTCAACAATCTTTGAAAAACCACCCTCATATACCAAAGAAGAAATTAGAAGAATTTCGCCGTACCAGTTAAATACTGTTTGACATTTTGTCTTGTAAGTGGAAAAATATTTACGAATGCATTTGCATTTGCTCCAGATTCTGGCACATCGAAATGTATAGACCAAGCAATCACCGATTTTTTTTTGAAATCAGAAATATCTATGAAGTCTAACGTGAACGTTGGTAAATATGGAGGTGTCATACATCTGCTTGAAAACAGATTAGGTAAACCGTTGCAGTGAATTATCTGCTTACTTCATATGAATGAAGAACCGTTTCGGCACTTATTTCTACATATTGATGGTGGCACATCGGGACCCAAAACATTTTCAGGGAGAATCGGTAAAGATCTAGAAGTATGTGAAAAAAGGACCCTTGTTCGATTTAAACGTATTTCAACAGAGTTACCCGAGTTTTCTGTTCAAGGTATTTGCACTGACCAAACATATTTATGTAAGTTTGGTCAGTGCTAATACCTTATACCTTATATTTGTTCTGAATAGTCTCAGCGATTTCAAAGGGCATGTTTCCTAAGGATTTACTTAACAAATCGCCAGGCAAAATGTCTCACGCCCGATAGCTAACTCATCCTAATCGAATTCTGTGTTTGTATGTTTTAATGGAATCTCCTTCTAAAAACTTAGTAATTCTTGCTACGTATGTCGTCAAGGCTTACGCCCCAACATGGTTTGCTATAAAAATTCACCCTTCCTGTAAAGATGGAGTACGGCACCTGTTCAAACTCATCACTGCAACAAGATATTTGTCCACAGAACTGAAAGCATAATAGAATCTGTAATTCAATGAAACAGTTACTTCGCACACCCTGAAAATTTATTAATCGCAATGCTGACTGACTTGTTTCAACTACCTACTATAAAATTGGATGCGTTGTCTTACACAGATCTCATTGACTGGCAGGAGAATATATCCGATCCATCAATATTGAAATCCATACCTGACAAAAACATCCAACTGATTGTCGTTCAAAAGCAGAAAGATAACTCTCATTACTACGCCTGCCATGCCGCAAGAAAGCCGTTGAAAGGGCAGTCAAGACTGTGACAGAAGCTTCAGCCACATTGTGCAAAAAATCTGAGAGGGAAGGCTTCATAAAAAACAAATATTATTTCGGAAAGCCATGTCGAAATTCGATAATATGAAGGAGTTTTCGGCTGTTTCAAACATTATAAAAAATAATAATATTAATGCCATTTTTGTAAACATTTACTTGTAATAAATAAATTTAACTCATACAAGTATATTTCGATTTATTATTTAACTTTTTATACATTTTAAACTTTTTAAATCATGTTGTAAAGACTCGTTAAAAATGAGATATTTTTCCAAAATATGTGTTCTTTAAAGTCAATCCGGAGGCAGAAGATGATATCCCATTGTAATGTAATTTTATAAGTAAGCTAAAAACATCATTTAGCACCCTTTTCTTGATGTGCCTAATAGAAATCATAAAATTTTTTTTTCTTCATACAACGGTGGCCCACCCTAATTTATATATATATATATATATATATAATATATATATATCTATATATATATATATATATATATGTATGTATATATATATATCTCATTTTGCACATTTTTTATGTACCTACTTGAATTATTTAACATTTTATTTATGTAAAATAGTTCATCTTTTATATATTTATAAATTATTTTTGTTTTATTATATTATTGTAATTATGGTGTCTATCATAAATGTATCTTCAATTTTCTGGAAGGGAGGGATCATTAATTTCAACATTTAATAAGAAAAAATTTAAAATGGTCATTCTGTATATTCTTATTGTTCGTTTTTCTACAATAGTCTTTTCCTGGTCCTACGACCCACTATGTTGTAAAGAATAAGTTGTAGAAAACCTTTTTTTCTACAACTTATTCTTTATTTTGTTTGTTTATAGAGCTGAATAGCAGTTAACGACAATGCCTTAAATTTTTATATCAGTAATTTTAATAAAATTAAAATTAATTATTGCATTAAAGTTTTTGTAGGCGTTTTTCCAAGCATCAATCAGTCAATGTAGCAGAGTAAAAACTACTAACTAGTAGTAGTTTTTATTACTATGTTAGGTTGATAAAATACAGCAAATATTATTCAAAGCTATTTTCATTATTTGAATGTGACATGAACATAAGTTTTAAGTACTTACTAAAAGCTCTATAGAAATGTACAATTAAACATACAAAACATAAAAAATGCTGATCAATCCCAATAATCTCATCCGATTTTTCGGTTCGGGATTGATCTCGTAAAATGCCTCGAGATCTTGCAGGATTGCATTTCCTACTTATGTGATGTTTAGACGCCGAGATTATGACTTTCAAATATAAGATATTGCAAATTATCAATAAAACTAATACATACTGAATACTCAAGAATATTTATTTTATTTTCTTGGATCTGTTATAAAAGTTAAATTTACTTTAACTATCAAATAATATATTATTAGAGTAGCTCAATAACAAAAAGGTTGCAGGTATATATAATTTCAAATTTGTGAAAACAAACAGCTCAGGAACTGAATAAAGTTAAATATATAATATACGAGTATGTATGTATTAAATTTCAACATTTTGTGTTATTTAATCTATTTTTCTGTGTTAGACATTGAAAACACAATAAAACTTTTTTGCACATTTATTAGAGAAGTCATACAATAACATAATATTGAACATATGTATATAATTATATAAACCATTGAAACAAAGATACATGACATGCAATTTCTTGTACAATTTAGCATTGAAACAATTCTTCTATAAAGCGCCATGTCATGAAAAAAATCATTCATATGCAGATATGTCACTAATAATACTGCATATTTTTAAAAAAGGTGCGAAAATATTGTTGATATATATATATATATATATATACAATATATATAATTTATATAAATATATATATATGCACATGACTTTCCAAATATATCTCAGCAGTTTTCATCATCGATTACATTTAATCGCTAAAAGGCATCGGCTTACAGGTAACAACTATATTTCAACCTATTTAACATGCTGCAAGTATATTATCAATGGTTGTCTAAAAAGATATTAAAATGATTTTTTCTTATGAAAACCATTTGATGAAAGTGTATATTTCATCTGCTATAATTAACTGTAATTAATGATAGTGACAAGTCTACAAATAGCTAGCTTGAAAGTGAGAATACTTTAAGGAAAACAAAATTGTTTAAATATGTGGAACACGAACATAAAATTATTTATTAAATATTGAACATAACAATTTATCAATACAGGGGTCTGACCATAGATAAAAGGGAGAGAGTTTAAGCTAATTATCCTGTAAAATAAGAATCAAATCTCAAATTTTCAAAATATGGATGTTGGTTTATCATACTGAAAAAAAAGCAAATGTACTTTTATTACATCACAAATGGGCATCATGTTATATCTAAACATAGTCCACAACTTTTCTTTTTCCATCATATTTTTTTGCCACCATAATCACAAACGCATTTAAAATATATAAAACCTTACAAATCCATGATAAGTATTTTTATCATAAACTTTTACTTATATATTGACTAGAAAATATTCCAAGGTACATTGAATGTGACCTTGACTACTGAAATAAGGCTGGTGTTGCACCACCAAAGCTTTGGTAAAAGCTTTTTATTCTGAGTTTTTAAATATCAAATTACAGGAGTTTGATTTTTTATACAATATAATATAAGAAGACCCTCGAAAACATTTTATACCTTACATGAAACATACATACACAAGTATGTAAATATTTTTTGAAAGAAATTTATGATAAAAACCAAATGGCCATAGGAATCTATGTAATGAATTAAGCAAAAATATTTTTTTTTTCTTAAATGAGTGATTTAGTCCAGGCACCAGAGGTACTTGAGTATGCAAAATATAAGGACCGCATTCTGACAATTGGTTCAAGTTCAGAAAAGCCTATATATTAACAATATGAATGTTGCCAGATACCAGGTGGTCCAATTTTTTTTTATAACCCCTCCCTCTACGCAGCAAGTAAATCGATTGAGTACACGCTATTGAACTACATTAATGATTATATTAGTGTCATCAGTTGTTATATAGTTAAAATAATTAAAGGTAATACATAATAGGTTGTCAAATAAAATAAAAATAGAAAAATCATAAATTGTTGTTAAAAAATTATTTAATGAGAAAAAACAAATAAATGATATGGTCCAGGCGCCACAGGTACTCGAGTAGGCAAAATATGAGGACCGGTAACTATGCTATCGGTTTCTTATATCTGAGATACCAAATAACAAAAAACTGGATGTTATCAGCAGCTTTAATGGTCCCTTTTCCTTTTACCCTAATTAAATAGCCCAACCTCAAGCGTCAGAGCGCATAGCGTACCTAGCCGTTTAATGTTTTTGTGCAACAGTAGGATAAAAACCATTGTGAGTAACGCTACATTTTTTCGTGTTTATAAAATAAAATTTGAGTTTTGTTGTTTTTGAGTGCTAAATTAATAACTGTTCTATTAAAATAAGCGAACAATGTCCCTTACAAGTGACAAATGTGAAAATAAAAAGGTCAAATGAGTTATAGTGCTTGTTTTTGTGATAAAATAGGTAACTTGGTTAAGGAACCGAAACCACAATCATTTAGAAGTATTCAAAAAACAGCAGATCGAAGAAAATATGAAGTTATAAAAAGCTACAAAATAATCCAGAGTTTGCGGCACTAGAATATTCATGGCATCAATGTTGTATGGCGAGTTATGTAAGTGAAGAAAAAATAAGACGACGACGAGAAATAGAATTGCATAAACAACCAGATATGTCTACTTCCATTGCAGGACCAGGTGATGCAGGAATAGCAGGTAGTAGCAAAAATATTCGCAGGTCATTAAGAAGTAAAATGAAAGGAAGGTACATTTAATGCTGTGAGCTCCGACTTGGCACCAGAGCAGTCTCAGAACCGATCTTCAACGGTTACTGGAGGCTTGATTGGTATAACCAAAAATAATGACGCGATGCAGAAATGGGTGCTTCTTTATCCGTTTAAAAATAGCATTCATGAGGCTCTTTGGTCATATCTGGATTTACAATCGGACTCTACAAGTGATATCAATCACCATCATGACACAATCCAGGATTAAAAAAGACAAACAGGATATTGAAAATATCATCAAGTGTTTTAATGCTTGTATTCCTTACAAAGATGATGAGAAGTGCGTGCTTCGAAATATTTATACCGGTGAAGTAGCTGATAAATCTTCTTCACAATATTTACTTAATATTGTAGAAAATGGAAAGACGCACAAATCGTTCATTAAAAAATGAACGATTTGTGCAGAAAATTAAAAATTTATCCGATTCTATAAAAAGAAGTGCATTTTACATTTTTGAAAATACAAAAAAAAATACTTCCAGCAAGAAAATGCAAGATATAACAGACATAAGTCACTTTCAAAAATATTTATGTTGGCTAATCAACGTGAATTTGATACAAAATTTTTAACGTCTTATGAAATATTAGACTACTGCAAGTACCTTTTTGATGCAGAAGGATTTTATAAAAAATCAAAATAAAACTACCAACTCCCGACAAGAAGTTATAGGTTTAAACGCTCCAAAAATTTATATTGTAGATGGCATGGCGCTTGTTCATCAAATTCAATTAAATAAATTTTAAACCTTTGGTGATTTTGCTGCGGAATTCTTCCAAAGGATCATGAATCTTTTCTTGCAGCCAAATATAAAAAGAGTAGATATTGTATTTGATAGATATGATTATATTTCGATAAAATTTCTGCAATCAACTTTATGGAGTAAAGGTCAAATCATTAAAAATGTCATAATTTCAAGCCATCATACAAAAATTCCAACAAATTCTAAACATTTATTCTTGAGTACTGAAAACTATAACTTGTTCGATTTATCTGTACTTCTACTCTTAAATATGTATTAGTAAAGGGAGACCGTGAAATTTGTATTTGTGGAGGGTTTGATGATCCAACAAAATGTTTAAATTACAGGGTTCTTCATTTTCTGAGGTACTTGATTAAATCCTAACCACTTAGAAGCAGATTCAAGAATGTTTTGTCATATCTTTCATGCAGTTAGAGATCAATGTGCCCATATTATAATTCTCAGCTCTGATATAGATGTTTTCATTCTATTTATTTTTATTTAGGATATTTATTTCTGGAATAAACTAGCAAGCCTAGGTTGTCTCGGTCTTTGGTTCCACGGTTCTTATAAGAAGAAACATTTTTCAGGATGCCATTTGGCTGCTCAATCCCTTGGCGAAAATATTTGTCGCATTTTACCAGCATTACATTCTGTAAGTGGTTGCGATACAATTAGTAGATTTTGCACAAAAAATTGCTTACATGCTGCATCGTTGGATTTCCTAAAAAAAGTTCTAGCACATATCTAAGTATTGAACAATTGTAAGAGTTGGAAACTATTTGCACCTATCTCTTTTCAAAAAAACAATTAACTACTGATGAGCTCCGATTCAAATTGATTTCACAAAAAATTGGGTTTGATTTAAATTGAATGAAAATTATGTGCACATCTTGTGTTTTTGCATTTACATTTGTTACGAGCTACAGTAAAAACATATTTGTGGATAAATGCCATCAAACTTAGCTTCACACAAATAATTATAATGTATTTGGATATAGAGAGAAACAGTTACCTATACCCACGACAATTGATAAAGTGACCATTGCCAGAGTCTTAGATTCAGCCCTGTAAATGCGCAGCGGATTGTAGAACGATGGCTTGTAATTGTAAAAAGATTAATTAACTTATATTTCATCATACAAGTGTATAAACAATAATTTTAAAATATTAATAAGTGATTATTTGCATTTTTTCATGCATTATCTTTAAATTTGCTTATTCTCATTAACTTTTTAAGAAAAATTTATGATTTTTTTATTAAAATTTTATATTTTCATTTTATTTGACAACCTATTATTACCTTTAATTATTAAAAAAAAAACAACTGATGACACTTAATATAATCATTAAAATACCGTTTACTTGCTGCGTAGAGGGAGGGGGTAAAAAAAGAATTGGACCATCTGGGTTTCTGGCAATATTCAAATTGTTAATCTATTTTCTTTTCTGAACTTGAATCAATTGTCAAAATGCGGTCCACATATTTCCTCAAGTCCACCCAGCTCCCGGTCTAATACAAAAATCTGCAAAAAGAAATGAAAATGTATATAAGATTACATATATGAGCAATTATGTGTAATTATTTAATTGAAATTTTTTATAAAAAATTATTTCAAAAACTTGACAACACAGTTCTTTTAACACCGAATTCTCAGAAATAATTTATATTATATTCTGGAGCACCTGGTCAACATTTACATATTTAATATAAATGTAAGAATGAAAAAAGTGTTTTACTTATGATAATTTTACACATATTTTCATCTTGTGGGTGAAATTTTATCTGTTATCCAAAATGTTGAATTATTTGCTCGGTTTTCAATTAAATATTCGCAAAAGTCCCTTTTTGTTTCATCTGAACTTTTTAAACAAAGATATGTATTTCATTCATCTTTGATATGATGTGGATGAAAATTCTTAACATTCTGGAAACATGTATGTTCAAAATAAATCAATTATTTTTATATACATATATACTTATAGCACCAAAGTTCAAGCAAAACTTAAAATTCTTTGGACAAGAATTTTTCCTCATTAAAAAAGCTTTTCATTTTCTCATAAATGCGTAAAGCAATATTATAAAAATGTTTCTTAACAAAATGTTTGCAGCGAGTTGCAAAGTTTCCTCTACCGATTATTTGACGCACTAAATTCAATTCCGCCTTCTATCTCAATACAAAAGATAATAACTTACATCCGACAAAATCTAAATCAATAAATCAATCAAACAAATCAATAACCAAGGTCGGCGAACAAATTGATAAAGTGATCATAGCAATATCGAGCCATTTATAATTACCTCACAATAACTGACATGCTGTGAAGTCAGGTTTTTTTTTATTTAGATGCCCTGCTTAGTCTCATCAGATGTAACAGAAGATGAACGATCTATCTCGTTTTTCAACCAGAAAGGCAATGTAAACTTTTTAATTTTAAATCACGATAATCAAAGTGTATTAACTGAGGTAATTTATCGCAACTACATTAAAAATGCAGTATTTTGAGAGCCCGTATATTAATTTAATCTATAGAAGTTGCTATGAGAGTACTCTTAATATAATGATTTATTTAATCAAATGAGGGAGTTTAATAAAAAAGAAAACTACTTGACTTAATTAACTTTAAATTAGTAGTACTTAAATATAAAAATAAACACTACAATATTTTGAAGGAACGAGTTTTTTCTGTCACAGCATTAATCAAATTACTATGAAAACAAAACAGAAAATACCAGCTGGGAAAACTATTTTGTAATAATATCATATGTACTAGATAAAATTAATTACTACCTAACAGTGTTCAAAATTAATTTTGCTACAATATATTTATGTTCAACAATAATTATTCCTATTATGAATATGTATTTCTCAAAACAAAGACTATTCTAAGTTTTGTTTGTTAATAACTTTATATTCAGTGCAATGAATATTTTCAAGAATCAATATGGCAAACACAATGTACGTAGACATTTTTTAAAAATAAAATGTAACACAAATTCTGCAACAAACTCAAATAACTTTGTAGGCCATTACAAGCAATACATTACTTATGTGTTCTCAGATAGTGGGAAATGCTGAAAGTACAATAAATAGTGACGTAGGGCAAACATTTGTTCGTAATATATGTAAAGGGAATAATATAAAGATAAAATATCAGCCCTGAATGTGAATATTCACTTCAATCAGACTTTAGAAAATGTGTAAAGCATAAAATGAAAATATAAAATATTGAGGAAATGTTTTTCGTATTGAAGTTGTTAAGAATATCCACACAAAGAATGATGTCATTATACTAAAATTTATCTGAAAATGAACAAACAATGAATACATATCTTACTTATAAGATAAAATGAGTAGTAACAACATAAAATACTGTATTTGTGGCATTTTCCACATTTCCCAGCATCAATTTCAATAGATACTTTCAATAAGAGATTTGTTCAGTGCCATTTAATTGATGGAAAACTGATATAAATTATGCACATAATTTTTTTTTTCTCAACAATCGTGCTTTGAGTATGTGAAACATATCATTTATATATGCGTTGAGTATATGAAACATTTCATTTATATTATTATTAAAATTATTATCGCACAACTTCAATTTTTTAAAAATACAAAGTGACATCTTTGATATTTAGCCAGAAATTTTTAAATTTTGACAATAAAAATGTAAATTAAATCAAATAATTCAAAATGTAGACAATCATGTTCAAAATATTTCTGGTTTCAATGCAAATTTAAAAAGATTATTTAAAAAAAATACAAAAAATAATAGCAGAAGCACCTTATATAAAAAAAATGTTTGTCTATTTTCTGTCTACATTTTGTTTTGGCACTTAACATCTATCTTAGACAAAGTATCTGTTGTAATGAGAGCGAGATTAGCAGGCAACTGCCTCGGATATGGGATTTTCAGTAATATGAATGACTGGAGATTGGTCCGCACACGACAGCGACCTGATCACCTTCTGACGCTCCCGTTCTCTCATTATGATCTGACGCAACTCCTCCAGAGAACTGCGGCGATATGCGTGGATTTTACTTGGAGACAGAGGGGCCACTGAACCAAAAGAGAAAACAAATTAATTAGAACAGACAAATAACACACAAATGGCTGCTTCGGTTACCAAGGTTTGCCTTTAAGGAACACTCCTGTTGTAAAAATAATTCAGTTTAATTATTATAATATTTTGCACTAACAAATATTTTGTTACATAATAAACGAAGGCGTTCCTATAAAAAGGGTCTACATGCAAAAACAAAATTTTACAGGAGAGAGAAAAAACACTTTTTGAAATAAATAACCAGAATCCGATTTTTTTATTTTCTAAAATTCACTTGCCTTTTATTTATGTTTTCTTTGTTTTTTCATGTTATTAAGCAATCCCAGTGATATCTGTCACATATGTATACCAGATGAATATGGAAGAATATAGACTCTTTTTCCACGTTAGCTTTGTAATTTTTGAGGTCGGATTTCAGCAAGATTGAGTTGAAATCGTGGAAAATAAATACCGCACACGGTGCATACCGTTATATAGATCAATTTAAAATAATAAAATCACTTTGTGACCTGATGTACTCTATAGACCCTTTGTATAGGGACGCCTTCAAATATCATTTATAAATTTTTATCATTTTTAAAATATCTTCTATAATAACATATAAAACACAAAATATATGAAGATATCCACAAAATAATATTTGCTTTTCTTTTGAAATTCATAAGGCATACAAATTATTAATTTAAGTAAAGTAAAAAATATGAGTAGATCGTTGGTCTTGTGGTTAGGAATCTCGCCTCGTGATCCGAAGAACGCGGGTTAGAACCTCACTCCAGATCAGCAAGTAAGTCCTATTTTCCTAGCACAAGGGTTTAGCTTAGTTTGAAAATAGTAAGAATATTCATGTGACATGTATTCCGTGTTCGCATCTCTATTTAAAAAAAAATTGAGAATTATTTGGGGAAGAAATAGAAGTTGACAATATTATTATGTGATCAAAATACATAATTGTCTGTCATTAAAGCTACCAAGAGTAGACCACTACGCTAGAAGGCGCCGTTTTCGTAGCCTCGGCCGAAACGATGTTAGCAAAAGTATCGCTACCAGATGGTGCTAACTCATTTCTTGCAAAAGATAAATGTTGATTGGCATTTTGCGAAAATTTGAAGAAAGTAGAATTTTAGCAATATTAATTTTAGATTTCATTCATACTGCGATATGTCTTGACATAAAAAAATAATTTGTTTTGATTTTAGATTGATTTTGCAATATTTTTTTTTTTGGGACTACTTAATTATTCACAATATTGTAAAAAGATTTGCAAAAGAACATATGTATTATTTATTTTAATAAATCAATCTATTTCAAAAAATTTCTCAGGCCGTTGGGATCTGATATATCCCAGTTTGAGAAAATTGAGTCAATGTTGGTGATATAGGTGTACAAATAAGTTTCCACGTTTGACCGTTTGACAAAAGTTGGCACCACCAGTATTTATGGTAATATTAATTGTCAGATGTAAAACGTCATTATAGTAAGGATGGACATCTGTCAACGACATAACCTTAAAATATTGTTGATTTTTTTTATAAGTATAATATATTCTTTTGTGAGCTGTTTTGTCGAAAATGTCGAGTTTTGAGTCGAATAAGCGTCATTTGCGGGAACTTTTGGTTTACTTCATCAATTTGAAGAAATCTGCAGCTGAGGCGCAATTGATTGCTTGTAGAAGCATATGGTGAGGCTATCTTAAGTGAGAGAAATTGTCGTGAGTGGTATCAAAAGTTTAAGAATGGTGAATTTGACATCGAAGACAAAGAATGTAGCGAAAGGCCGAAAGTGTACAAAGACGAACAAAACCATTACTGTGGTTGTCTACCGAACACAATTGATGAGATTGAGTTAAGCACTCGATGAAAAGTGCGCCGACTACTACTCCAGACATCACAAAATTATACTCCTGCATGATAATGCTCGTCCACATGTTGCGGCGCTGGTCAAAACCTATTTGGAAATACTCAATTGGAAAGTTTTACCCCAACCGTCGCGTTCACCGGACATTGCTCCTTCTGATTTCTTTTTGGTATTTTTGGTATCTGATATGTAATCATTTGAAAATACCAAATATTAGGTCGATTCGTGGATAGCCTCAAAAGATGAAGCATTCTTCCGATGAGGTATCCGTATGCTGCCAGTAAGATGGGAAAAAGTAGTGGCCAGCGATAGACAATACTTCGAATAAAACAGTAGGTTCCGTTCTTTCACAATAGATGCCCAATTGGAAACTGGCAAATACAACACTCCTGATTATCCAGGGTTAGATTACCTGGGATTAACTGGGACGAATTTCAAAAGTCATTTTATTAAAGGTTATTTTATCACGTCTCATTTTATTGCTAACATGATTTTAAAAGAGGCAAAGCTTTCAATGAATAGCCATCCAAGACAAAAATTAAGCAATGATGAATTTGCTGCACAATAGTTCACCTCTATTTCGAGCATTTATAGAAAGCAATGATCTTATGCCACAGAAAATTTACAACATTAATAAAACCGGATTGTATTAACTAACCATCAATATTTGATTTATCTGATTATGCCAGGTCTTCCGCAGACGCCCTCTCTTTCTTCTGCCTTCAACACTCGTCTCATAAATTTTCTTTACTATCCTTTCATCACACACCATGGCCAAACCATCTCAGCGATCCTTTATTTATTCTATCTATTACGCTACATTTACATTTCAAGCCAGCATTTCACTTCTAATTTGTTCATTCTCTATTATATTATACAAAGATCTTCCACACACACGTCTAAGCGACCGCATTTCTACCGCATTCTACTACTTTTGTTCTTTTTTTTCCAATTTCAGGCCTCAATTCCATACATCAGAGTTGATACCAGAACTCTATCATGTACCGCTAGTCTTGTTTCCTTTGACAGATTTTTATTGGCCATAACTGCATTCAGAGCACCATACAATTTTCTTGAATTTGAAGAAAATCATTGAATTTGTGACAAATTGATAGATACGGGATGTTGATATACATTCAGCACTTGATTGGCCTAATTCATATGAAATTTTAACTGATCGACAAGTATTAAATGATCAACATATTTTACAATATGTGCTGAATTATATTGCGCAACATGAATCAATAATGATGATGGGAAATGTGGGTTAATTTCTGTAGAAAAATCAACCGTGCTATCTAAAACATTCATCTTTATTTTCTTTGAATGGTTCCACATTCTTTTTTGTTATTTTTATAGTGAAATAAATAAAAATTGTGCAAAAAAGTTTTGTACAGCCGGAACTTTTCTGTCTTGTTAGACAATTTTTCAATGGTTTTGAATTCAATTATCTAGGATTTTTTTCACCGTCCATCCCGGATAATCAGGAATCCACTATATCTATGTTTAGAAATGAATATACAAAATATTATTTCAAATGATCCATATTATAATCCAAATGAATATTAAAGATTCCCTGAATATTATTACATATTATTACACTTGCTTTTAAACCAGTTCCGTGCCTAGAACAAGTTATTTTTGTTGTTTTCTCCTTGGATAAAATACAAAAATATATCAATATTGTTACGGAGAAAGTATTTATCTACACTACAGAAAAATTGACTTTACTTGAATTATATTACTTAATTTTTTATTCAATAATTCAATACTAATGGGAATTTCAAAACAATGTGATTAAATAATTCCATTAGTATACAAAAAAAAACTTTCATTTTAATTATTTTCAAAGGTACATTTTGTTGTTATTGAAATTAAAACAATGGATCAACTTAAATTCATCCAAATTTATTCATAAAATATTAAGTAAATAAAATTAAATAATCATTTTTTTAATAAATATAATTTGCATATAGTTCAGCGAACTATTCTACACGCCTCTTCACTTCACGTAAGTAGGTACTTACAACCGCACAATCATAATCAATCTGAAAAAACCATAAAAGAAAATTACTTAGAACGTATATGAACAAGAAATTATAAAAAAATTATTGTCAATATGAAATAAAAAGAAGTAACATTTATTTTTGAAATTTTTTTATATTTTAAAATATGCTTATTGAAGAATATATTATTTAAAAAATTTCATGAAAACCACTATGAAATTTATGAAAAAGAATGACTGGATACCAATGGAACACGGAGAAAATGCTATGCGTTAAACGAGTCCATAAGCCCTTTTAATTGCTTGCTTGCATTCACATTGGTTGAAGATTTGGAAAAGCACTGAATGGAGCTTTCTGCATGTAATTTTCTGGGATATTCTGTCTCTGATCTCTCTGCCCTGATGACGGATCCCATTGCAGGGTCCATCATCAGGGCTGATGTGTTGTGGCCTAGCGATGGAACCTGCATTGGGATCTGAAAGGTCAGTCAGAGAGGCCAGATATACACGGCAGAATATCGCAGAAGGCTACACGCAGAAGACTCTGAATGGCCGTGAAAACCTCAGATCATTTTGCTGAAGGAGGCATTGATTATGAAAAATTCATTCACTTCAATACAATTCAAATAAAATAATAAAAACCTTGTAAAAATTCTATTTTCAATTTTTGAAATGTTTTATCATTTAGTTCTATGTATATTAAAATAAATGTTCAACTTTCTGCAAAAAAGAAAGTCAGAAATATTGAAGAAAAATTCAATTTTTGATGTCGCATATCTTCATAACTATCGACGTTAGATCATGGTTGCTTGTACATTTTTGACTCATTATCAAGGCAGAAATCCTTGCTACTAGCTATGAGACATTCTGTATATTAAACTGTACTATGTATATGTTTCCTTATAATGGTGTCCCAAAATTTACGCAACATTTGAATTTGCCGTCATTTGTGTGGTGAAGTGTTGGCAATCCAAAAAAGTTTGACAGCTGACAGTTTAGGGTTAATTAAAATGGAGCATTATTCGAGAGAACAACGCGTTTTCATTGTTGAAAAATATTTTAAAAATAATGAAAGTTTGGTGGCCACAGTTCGCAAATTTCGTTCAAAATATGGTCGGAATATTGATTCAACTTCGTCAACTGTGAAGAGGATAATTGAAAAATTCAGGAAGACTAGATCAATTGGTGACGCTCAACATACTGACCGTCTAATAACGAGCCGTTTAAATGTTAATATAGAACAGTGCGTGGGAGTGTTGGTGAAAGTTCAGGAATTGCAAAGAATTGAATTGAAGAATTGCAAATTTCAAGAAGTACTTTTCAGTGTATACTCACTAAAGATCTACGTATATAATAGATCCCAAGCAAGCATGGAGACGTAGTTACAAGTTCAATTGACATACGACCTGAAGCCTAACGACCATGCACAGCGAAGAGAGTTCGTTGAATGGATTATTGAACATCAAAAAATGAGTGCTGATTTTTCTAGCAAAATCATCCTAAGCGATGAAGCTCATTTTCACCTTGATGACTTCGTCAAAATTGTCGCATTTGGGGTTCAGAGAACCCACACGTGATTATCCAAAAACAAAAGCATCCACAACGTGTCACTGTTTGGTGCGGATTTTGGGCTGGAGGCATCATTGGACCTTACTTCTTCGAAAATGAGGCTGGTCAAGCAGTGACTGTTACTGGTGCTCGATACCGCGACATGATACTCAAGTTCTTTCTGCCTAAATTAGGTGATTGATGTGGACGTGGTTTCAACAAGACAGTGCCACTTGTCATACAGCATGTGAAACGATTCAGTTACTGCAGGAGACATTTCCTGGTCGTGTACTCTCTCATTTCGGTAATCAGAATTGGCCCCCTAGATCATGTGATTTAAAACCACTTGATTTATTTTTATGGGGTTATTTGAAGTCAAAGGACTTTGCCAACAAGTCCGCAACTAACCATGCATTGAACGAGGAGATTCAACACTGCATCAACGAAATTCAGCCACATTTATGCAAAATGGTCATGGAAAATTTTGACAAAAGAATGCATATTTGCCAGCAAAGTCGTGGAGGCCATTTGCCCAATGTACTTTTCCATACATAACACTATCCTATCCACTTCATGATTTAATTAAAAAATACAATTTTATAAAAATTACTGCTTTTTCTATTTAATTCAAATCATGCGTAAATTTTGGGACATCCTTTAAAAATAAAAATATCTCAAATAACTGATAAATAGTATTAATGGCACAAATGAAGAAGAGAAGGGTATTTTAACAAATATATGCTATTTAGGTCATTTTGGTAGAAAACTTAAAAATAATAAAGTCTACCCTAAACAAAGCACTCATTCTTTGTGCATATTGGAAAATTGCTTCTTTAAAATACATGACAAAAGGGGCATAGACCTAGCTTAAGAGCAAAAATTCTTCAGATCCCATAAATAACCATGGTGTCCGGAAAAAATTACAATGGTATGGAGATAATATCAATTGAGGCACCCACAGTGCATGGAGATCAAGAAAAGGCAAATAAAATGTTGTTCTGCTAAACACTAAAGATGACAAGGCTAGAAGGTGTATTGGATTGTCATGCTTTAAGGGTGATAAACTGGAAGAAAAAAAGAAGAAAGAAGAATACAAGGACATTTCAACAAATCCTACAGGCAGCAATGACTCACTTAATGGCATTGTAGCACTGCTGAAGATGACGATGAGTAAAACAATATCACATTTTTTAAACATTCCTGAAACAAACAAACCAAGTTTGTCAGTTCGTTGTGCCTCTCATCAGCTTGTACTCATTGTGTTACTTATATAAAATAATATTATTGATATTATTTTTAATTATACTATTATTATTATTAAGAACCTACTTGTGTAATTACCTCTGTATGTAACTGCATATATCTTTGTAATAAAATTGTCATATATATATATATATATATACATATATGTATTTGGATAAATTATTTTCTCCCTGAAATTAAGATGACAAGTGAATTTGTTTTGTATTACAAATATTTACGATAAATAGGCTTGTATTTATAATAAACATATTTGTAATTGTTAATGTCAGATCAAATGATTAAGAAAAAATAGCACCTGAACTGAAAGTGTTTAGTGAGATGTGTGTGTGAATACTAAAATAATGTAAATCAAACAAAAATATAATCATTCATAAATCATTGCAATGCATTTTCATTCCCAATGGAAAATAATAAAGAAAAAATAAAAATACATACAATATTTAATATTTGAAAAGATGGAAGACATGCCAATTCAAAAAATTACAAGTGAGTATTTCATGTAAATATGTATAATGGTTAACCATTGTAATGGTAATATAAAATAGAATTATGTTACCAGACTTTGAAAGCACTTATTGAAGTATACTAATATGCAAACAATAATTAATAAATTTTCATAATTCAGACCACAAGAAGCAAAATAAGTGGAAATGATTATTTTGTTTACATTTTGTCATACTTTTGTTTTTGTTTACTTTTTTATTCAAACATAAATATTTAAACTCTGGGAGGCGCCTGGTCAAATATATCCTTTATTTCGCCTAAATAAATCCTGCATTGGAAACCAACTTATAAACAAACAAAAACAAAATGTGTACCTTTAGTTAATATACTGGTTTTTGAAATAACTGTTCAAGACAAAAGAATAAAAGATGTACCTACAATTGTTCTTTCTGAAATGTTTGGTGGATTCATAAGTAAATATTGTTAGAATGAGGTTAATCAAAAGCAAAGCAAAAAAATAAAAAAGGTGCATTTGTGGACACTTACAGTGGATAATAGCCCTAATGTACATGTGCTCTACTGCTAAATATCTTCTGTAGTACTGGACGTCACTGGTGCTTCGATATTTTTTGGAGCATTTTGACAGCTATGCAGAAGAAAGAAAATAAAAATAAATTAGAAGACAATTTTAATGTACTCCGCATTGCCAAATGGTTGTTGAAATGTTAAATGGCATAGTGAGTATGATGTACAAAATTTATATTAAACAAAATGATGGTCCATTTATTAACAGCAAAATAAAATAGATTGAGGGTATGTAAAATTAAGGATAACAGCTTTTCTTAAAATGCATGAGAAAGAATGCAATGTTTATGTTGAAATGTTGAAAATATATTGTTCTTATGTCAGTAATTGTAACTGGATAAAAATACAAAAAAAAAGTAAAATACAATGTTCGGTAATTGCATAGTTGAATAATTTGTCAAGGTGGAAAAAATTACAAAAAAAATTGTACAATAATGTTATTACAACATTGACAATTAAAATTTTCTGATAAATTATTAATTACCTATCCGGACCAGTGTATTAATTAACCTTACCAACCAAAAAAGCACTTGAGAAAAGCAACTTGAATTAAATTGTATTGTATGTGATAAATTTGTAAATCTTATCTTCTGGAAAAAATGTTAAAAAAATATATTATGCACAAACATAATATGTTATAAAAATAGTGTAGTTAAAAAACAAACCACTATATTTTTAGATAAGTGTCTAAATGTAAAACATATAAATAAATGATTAAATACATGTAAGCGAAACACTGATATGTGTATAATACACTTTGCAATTTACTTTTACATTTGAATAATTACTTATTTAATTACTGTGACATAAATTAATTAAATTATTCTAACCTTTTTATGGGAGATGTGAGACACTCAAATTTTTGACAAAGAAATAGAAAAGTAATGTTTTCAAAATACAAATATTAAACATTTTTTAAGAATGTGTGAAATTATTAATTTACAAGAAATAAATAATAGCACTTTACCTCATGATGTTATTTCCATAATTAAGAGGATATTAGAAACAAAAAATATAACAAAACTTCTTGATCCTACTTGAATTTGCATTTTACGTCACCCCATCGTATGTATTGTTACCATAATCAAGAGGATATTAGAAATAAAAAAATATAACAAAACTTATTGAACCTATTTGAATTTATCCATTTTATTGCATTTTACATCACCCCATGGTGTTATTTGAGAAAGAGAAAATTAAAAAAAAGTCCAATAAAACTTATTGAAACAACTTGAATTTGCATATTAAATAACTCAATAATAAATAGAGTTTTGAAAAAAAAAGTTTTAAATCAGAACTACTGTATTGATTTAATTTAAATTAGAGTATGCATATAAATTTGAGTAAAACAATAATGAGAATAAAATAAAACTTTGAAATGCGAAACTGTGAAAATCATGATTTGTACCTAATGAATTCAAATTTATACTCTACAATGTGAATAACATATAATGCTAAAAGTATAAACAAATCAACTACACTATATTTCTAAGCAATGGCATACAGTATATGTATAAAAATAACTAGGAATATAATCCATTAAAGCAAAAGCTTTTATCTACGACGATCAAAAAGAGTCAGTGGCGGATGAGTAATGGATGAACAGTTGATATAATGTAAAATGTTATGAATATGTATTATAACGTAATATTATTTATAAATTTGACAATATATTATCCAATTTACTCGACAGTATATGGTAAGTACTCAATTTCTTAGCACATATCACTTGAAAGATCAAATTTGTTTGCGAGGGTGATGAAAAGGAAATGGCATCCATTTACTGGTACCTTATTCTATTTTTAAATAACCGTAAACCTAATAAATTGTTATCAAACTGAATTTAATAGTTAGGCAGATAACAATATTTAATTTTATAAATTAAATCTGACCCGCCACTGCTATTAACTAAAACACTATTTAACATTTAAAATAATAAAAGACATAAGTGCAAGTACGTACCAAGAAAAGTTGTTGTGAAAATTGCCATTGCTTATAGTCCAATGAGTAAATAATTTAAATAAAAATATTCACAAATTCAAAGTCAGTGTATTATGCAGATCAAATAAATCATCAATCCAATGTGTTAGATTCTGTGCAGATTTCTACATACTTTAATATATCTAAACCCCCAGATACGCATCCTTTCAGGGAGGTGAGATTATATACAATAGAAATCGCTCAATGAGATTGTATATAATGTTGAGTCTTTAAAATATTTTGTATTTATGATTTTCTTGAAGTAATCTTCTATTTGAGATATTATTTATATATAGATAGAAATCGAGTCTAGTGACAGAAATGCCGAGGCCTGGTACTCTGATCCTTTTGCTCTCTCCCCCTCCCACCCAGAAATGTCCAGAGAGACTTATTTGTAACTGGTAAAGGGTATATGAATCCTAAAACCATTTGTCCAAAAATCTATTGCGAATATCTTTTCTGCAACCCTATGAACAATAATACTAAAAGAAAATATGACTTTCTTTTAAAGAATTTCGTTTCACAAAAAAGTGCATTTACAAATTTGCAGTGAACGGAATAGACAGTCGGAAAACTATTATGTGTTAAATG
Organism: Agrypnia vestita; assembly: GCA_016648135.1. Lineage (NCBI taxonomy): Eukaryota > Metazoa > Arthropoda > Insecta > Trichoptera > Phryganeidae > Agrypnia > Agrypnia vestita. The sequence continues at coordinate 353,535 of JADDOH010024820.1, forward strand.
GCGCAGTTTTGGGACATTGAGGCCCAACACAATTCTTCCCCTAGTCCCCTGCTGCCGGGGATGGATAGGATTCACATTTGGAATAAAAATTGATATAGATAAACATTGTGAATAAATAAAAAATAACAAACTAATGTAAAACGTGAACTAATTTTTAATTAAAACACCTAATTTGAAAATTCTTCTAATAAGTAGATTTGTCTGTAAAAAATAAATAAGAAAAAATCCTAAATTAAAAACTAGGGTATATCATAGTCACAGAAAGTCATAAATTATTTCAATACACACCAGCGTTTTATTTGAAAACTTTGTAAATTAAAATATGTACATACACTGTTAAAGCATATACAACATTTTAGATATTTTATCACATCACTATCTCACATACAGCAATAATAAAAATATTGTAGCAATAAAGTTTAACAATATTTATAAAAGTGTCATAAATCAAAAATATCATTGTGTTTTGTTTTTGATTGGCACTGCAATGTTAAATCATGTGGCACAATTTAAATGTATTAAAAATTCAATATTTTATTTTATTATAACATTCACACAAATTACTTGAGATATTTATTAATCAAATATATTTAATATATAAATAAAATATTGTCTCCCAGTTGTAAAATATAACAAGAAACTCGTGAACACAACATATTGCGGACAACCAAAGGTTTGATTTAATCAGAGGCGTGGCAAAGAATTACTTTATGAGTAAGACAATATTGCAATTTCATTTAGAGTACGGATTAACCATATCATTACCATATCTAAGTATCAGTATTCATAACTTCTGTACACCAAATCATTTCTTCTTGTAAACATGTTGAAGCATTTTTCAATTGGACTTACCGTAGCCCTCCCCTTGCAGGAACAATCTAAAGGCTTCTGAAACCTTGCCTGGCTGTTCCTCTAGTACCATACCACAATCAGATATCTGTAATGAAAATAATAAATAATGTTTAATAAGTACACTTTAAAAACCTACATAAATGATCATGAAAAAACTGTGTAATTGATATCAGCTGTCTTCAAGGGTAAAAAGTAACATGACATAATATGAAAGGTAAAAAAGCAATGGCAGCAATATATAAATTTTTTTAATAAATCAGTCACCGAGGATTACTAATTTAAAATGTACTGAATTCGAGAATTTATTGGAGATATAGCTGTAATCGATTCCAAAATTATGTTTCCAAAAATACAAATATCCTCGTAGTGTAAAAAGGAAAGGCAACAATATACTCTTTAACCAATCAACCCCTGAGGACTTGCGTCACATGACAAAATTGCCGCATCATACTAAAGTGAGAGTTGATGTTGATTTTAGACTGAAACATTGCAGCAATATCCATTTATGTAAATAGCAAAAGCAGCAATGTCCACTATTCGATAACAAACAAACCAATAATCATTTTTAAATGTTGAATATTTATATATGCATGTATGTATATAATAATGATGTGGCAATTGTTTATAAAAACTTATTTCCAATAAAATGTAGGTTTCATAGCTTCCAGAAAAATTTCCTTAAGTAGTGACAGGTTTTTTGTATTTATCTCAGATACACGTCAGTGGGATATTGCTGCCTTTGCTTTTACCCCCTATCCCTACCCCTCATATAATCAAGTGATCTTATAATAGGAAATATAATCATATAATAACATGGACATATTTATTATCTAAGACATTAGTAGAGAAAAAAGTCATAAATGCGATTACATATTATGAAATTTAAATTTAATTTAATTAAACATTACCTTCATCCAAGTTGAGTTAGTCGGATCCAATCGACCATTGAGTGTCACTGTGTCATCGACATGAGGACTCAAAGAGCCTGTTATGTTGATAACTGGCATCCGAAGAGTGGTGCTGGTGTAGTCTCGGGATGCCCTCCTTCCGTTCTCTCCGCCATTCTCCCCGCGGGAAATGTTCAGGTCTGAGCGACGGACGTAAGAATCAATGAGGAGCGCGAGGTTAGTGGGATTGACATTGCGCATAAAGTAAGACTTGTACACTTGAACCAGATCGTGGTTGCGCTCTTCGGTACCCTGAAATGATTTTGATTGAAATTAGTTACAATGCAGTTGCAACTGCAATTGCAACAAACAAAATTAATTGTTTTAGGAAAACTTTTCATAAAGTCCTAAACTCGATTGGCTGCCTGCCTCATGCGTAAATGTTTGAGGTTTCCACGCCGCTTCTAGGCATTCGCATTAGTCTTATAGCCTCAAAAGTTAGTTTTATCACATAGGTGCTTTAGTCTGATTTTTAGAATAAAATATGTATGTATTGAAATATGAAAAGATGATTTTAGGTTTTTGGTGGGTATATTATACAATAGTTGGAGAAAATATCCATGCCTGAAATAAAAGTTAATTACTCAAGTATATACTGAATACTGTCTGTTGACAACCAATGTTACAAATTTAACATATAAGTAAAAGTAAAATTAATATACATGGATTGTTAAAACATGTTTGGAAAAGTACCATTATCTAAGGATTAACAGAGCATTCACTCTGAGGTTAAGGATCAAAAGACCATTCACTCCGAGGATAAGGATAAACAGATCATTCAACATGTAAATAATAATTAATAACAACAGGATAAATGTGTGAACTTGAACATGAAATACAATATGAGCGAAAATGAGTTATTTGATTTTCGGCTGTTTATGGGGAATAAGATTTGCAGAGTAGTACATAGGCTGTACGATGTGGACAAGGTAATTGAATTTACAAAGAAGTAAAGCAACTTGAGAAGTTGACAAGCGACAAATTGATAGGCGATGCACTTTTAGAACAAACAGAAGGCTTTATGTACTTTTGTAAAGTATGTTTCATATTCAGAATATTTATAGGTTTGATAATTATTTTGGAATAGGAAGACTGATAAAGGTGTCGAAAAGGGGGAGACTACTGAAAATGAAGTAATTGCTAATGGGAACTCAAAAAAGGGACTGCATTCAGTGGTAATGATGTTGAGGTCAGGCAAATCATATGGAACGAGTTAACGAGGGGATGATAATAAATTATTGTATATGATTTAAGTAATGATGCCACCAGAAATAAACATAATATGACCAGGTAGATCAAACAAATACTAGTAGATGGTCCTCTTAGAAGCTTTGACACTCTTTAATTTTTTGCTGAGTGAATAGAAGATTAGTGGGAAGGAGGTTAAAAGGAAGGGTAAATATTGCGAAGAAATTAAATATGTGTGAATGGATTAAATTATTACTTGAATAAAGAAATTAATTAATTGTATAATTATTCTATTTTAATTCTATCAAACACAAAAACATTATATTCAAATAATTTATCTTAACCAAATAATACAAATATTGGTGGCCTTTATAGTCTAATGGACATTACGCTGCCTTCTCATACTAGCGATACCTGGTATGATTGTAAGTTTGTTTGAAATTACAATACATGTATGTAATTTTCTCAAACTTGGGTGTTTTTTACAGAAATTATTCCTGTTGTAGTGTTCAAAATTAATATAAAATATATGAAAGGCATTTACCCTTCCGAAATGGTGCCACATGAGATAATCCAGCACACCTTGGGTCATTCCCTTGGAGCGGAGATGACGAGCATTCAGCTTCTGGTAGCCCCATTCAATCCATCCAGCTTGTGTAGATACACAGTTAATCAGACACAACACATCAACCTAGAACATAAGCAAAGTTGTACACTCTGATGTATTTTTAATTAAACCACAAAAAGAGAAAAACATATAATAACGGAATGAAAATTTTGATATAAACAATTTTGCTATTCAGTAGACTCTCGATTATCCGGAGCGGTAGGAGAAAAATTACCCGGATAAAAAAAAACACATCTCCACAGAAATATAGGAAAATAATTACAAACACAAGACTTCGAATTAGAAAAAAATACGCATAATCGCACAAGCTGCACGGCACTAAAATACAGTATTTAACATATAAAATAAGAAAATGAAGTATGAAAATAATTACACACACTAAAAATTTGAAAGAGGGCGTTCACTTATTGCGTGATAACACTGATGCAAAATGTACACTTGACTCAAAATTATTAAAATAGCGAAAAATAATACAAATAATCACAAACAGTTATACGGCAAGAAATAAAATCGAGTATATAAAATAGAGAAAATACAATTAAATATATCTAAAATACACAATTTAGGTACGTATTTGAGTAATAATTACACTCGCGGAGAACTCTCCTGCTTGTGTTTAAATAAATACGCTAATGACAGAGATTCCCGAAATTTCGTGATTCGGGATGTTAACAATTTCAAAATTCTGCGTGTTCCTAACATCAAGATTTTTATATTTTATTTATGTAATATTATTTAGTTGATGAAAAAATATTTTACGTTTTATAAAGAATTTCGAATTGCCCCGGTTAATCCGCAATCCGGTTAATGCGTCCCAGGATAATCGAGATATACTGTATATAGGTAAATAAGACAGCTGTTGGCTTATGTTTTATACTCATCGTTTTTATAGGCTTTGTAAATTTGTACGTGTGTAACAAGAAGATTACCCATTGGTAAGTTAAAATAATTTGGATAATTGCTCGTCGACATTTATCCGCATACACGCATTGTATTTTTATCCTGACCATATAAGAATACCGTATATCCTTGTCTGAGGGCATTGAGAAGGGTTTTAAAAGATATGTATAAAAGATGGTACTGAACATACCAAAACAAATGGCAGGCACTACGAAAAATACCTGCTATCAAAATTCTTGTTATTATTACAAATATTCATCAACAAATTTTAAGAAAAGTTTCCCCTCGAACCAGGCCGAATCCATGGTGGAACGTCACTGCTAAGTCCCTGCAGGTTAACCCTGGCAGCCAGCAATCACACTCATCTTATATAATAAATGTCTAACTGATTACTTCAATCACCTTTTCAGGATGAGCGAGGCCAAAACGAGCCAGGATATTGGCTCCGGCTCCCACTCCAAAGCCAATGAAGGACTTGATTCCAAAATGTCCCAGAACGAAGTTCAGCTGGTTAGCAAGCTCATCCATAGTCGGGTAGATGTAACTGGAGAGTAATACAAACATATCAAAATTAGCATGCTGTTGAAGATAATTACCAAGCAGAGATATGTAGTCTTCAATGCGACACACAGAATTTGGTAGCCTCGCAAAACCTTTAAAATATTTATTTAATTATTTGGTTGTCGGACAGTTAGATATAAATAAATGGTCTTATCTATCTGTTTGTCGGTCGGTCGATATGCAATCAGCGCGTGGCTCAGGCAATACGCAAGGGTCGCCCACCTTATTACATAGTCTTGATAATTTTATATTTTTACTTCATTAGTATTTAGTTCTAGGTTCAATCGAATAAAGTCAATTAAAAAAATGGTTTTCTATTTAAAATCATGTAATTATAATGTCCCGTGAGGTGTACAGTTAGTTATTATATATACTACTATTATACTTAGTACCAACATAAAATGAGTCTGTGTCCCGTAATACATTTGGTATAAATACTTTTACCATCGCTTATTTGGCCAAAAATATACAGATAAGAAAACATATAATTATAGATAATTTCTTACTTCTCTGATATTTGTCATAATCTGAAAAGCCATCGTGTATTGCATCCATATATATATATATATATATATATATAGAGGGTTATTTGGAAAACATTAATAACCTCGCAGGACTATATTCCTGCCTTGATTATGAGTCGAAAATGTTCAAGCGATCATGACCTAATATCAATAGTTATGGAGATATGCGACATCAAAGTTTGCATTTTTTTTTCAATATTTCTGACTTTTTTATTTTTAGTAATTCATATCGATTATGAAAAATTCATTCGTTTCAATACAAGTTAAATAAAATGATAAAAATCCTAAAAATTTCGAATTGAAATATAAAAAATAAGTCAGAAATATGGAAAAGAAAATGCAAACTTTGATGTCGTATACCTCTTAACTATTGATATTAGGTCATAATAGCTTGAACATTTTCGACTCATAATCAAGGCAGAAATATGGTTCTGCGAGGTTATTTATGTTTTCCAAATAACCCTGCATATAAATATATATATATATATATATATATATTTAATAAATAAAAATGAAATAATATAAATAAGTGAATTAATAATTCAAAGAGAAACATATAACTATCAAATATTAGGTCATTACATATGAAATTGGCGTTTTGCCGTACTGGCAAATTTGATCTCAAATATCTTCTCTTTGGTTAGGAATTCCAAATCCAAATTTATACAGCTATTTACTCATGTATTTGTGTTTTGAAAATTATAATTCATTTGTTTTTTCCTCAATTGTTTTTTTCTTTGCGTCACTCAGTTTACAAAATGAAAAACTTGAAATATCGCGTTATTTACGAGTACGAGTTCCACCGTGGCACCAGTGCTGCAGAAACGGCTCGAAGGATTAATGATGTGTATGGCGACGGTGCCGCAAAAGAAAACACAGTGCGTTTTTGGTTCCAACGTTTTCGTTCTGGAAATTTCGACCTGCAGAACAAGCCCCGTGGACGGCCGGAGACCAAAGTTGATAATGAAGAATTGAAGGCTATTGTGGAAGCGGATCCATCGCAAACCACATCCGAGTTAGCTGCAGGCTGCGGTGTTAGTGATAAAACTGTTTTAATCCACTTGAAGCAAATTGGTAAGGTGAAAAAGCTTGAAAGGTGGGTACCTCACGAATTGAGTGAAGCAAATCAACAAACGCGCGTTGACTGCTGCGTTGCATTACTCAACCGGCACAATAATGAAGGGATTTTAAATCGAATCATTACCTGTGATGAAAAGTGGATCCTGTACGATAATCGGAAGCGCTCATCGCAATGGCTGAACCCTGCCGAACCAGCCAAACCATGCCCCAAGCGAAAATTGACACGTTTGGTGGACTAGTGCTGGTCTCGTTCACTACAGCTTTCTTAAATCTGGCCAGACGATTACGGCAGATGTCTATTGTCAGCAACTGCAAACCATGATGGAAAAGCTAGCTGCTAAACAACCGAGGCTGGTTAATCGCTCTAGGCCACTGCTGCTTCATGATAACGCTAGACCACACACTGCACAACAGACGGCTACCAAATTAGAGGAGCTTCAATTGGAATGTCTAAGACATCCACCGTACTCTCCGGACCTTGCCCCAACAGATTACCATTTTTTTCGAAATTTGGATAACTTCTTGCAAAGGAAAAATTCAACTCCGATGGGGCAGTCCAAACCGCCTTCAAAGATTTTATTGATTCCCGTCCGAATGGTTTTTTTAGTAAAGGGATCGATGAACTACCTATGAGATGGCAAAAGTGCATAGATAGCAATGGTACATACTTTGATTAAATAAATATATTATAATAAAAAAAAAATCGGCTTTATGTTCCTCCCATACTAAACGCCAATTTCATATGTAAGGACCTAATATTGACGACTTATTAAGTGGCTGGGATAGTGAAATTGGTAACACGCTGTCCGCGCAAGACAGAGAGGTCCGTGGTTCGAATCCGGGTTCCAGCATTTAATTTTTCACTTTTATTATTTGATATTTGTGTATTTCTCTTAATTTCATTTATTTATTTCTTTTTAAATATTACGGGACTCGCTTTCATAAATAAAGGAAAAATATATAATAACATATATATATATATATAAATTTTAAAATCCACCACAGTCAGAAACGGATTTTTTTGAATTCTCGCACAAATGATATACCTACATACATATGTACATATACATTGGTACCAATTTTTTACCAGAAATGCAGGTAGAAATAACCCGCGGCACAAAATCCTACGCACACCGGAAATATCCGGTTAATACCTTGATAATGAAACGACCGGTTTAGCAATGAGCTGTAAAGGCGGTACCTCATTTGTAAGCAAAGCGATGAAAAATATCCTAAAAGAGCAAGAAACATGGACTTGGCATTCGCGTTACCTCGCGCCGCGGACATGTTACGCAAGCGATACCGGCCGAGAGCTGACTTTTAACATTTTCCACACCGAGACACAAAATACGCGCAAGCAGTCAGGTAAATTTTGAGTGTTTTTAGCACTAAAAAGATTATTAACACATTTCCGCCGGGCACTTCTGGAGCATGCATACACATTAGTTACTTTATAAAGTACCCATGACACATACACACATTTAATCAGACGTATAGGTCTTTCCATTTAAAAAATACAATCGATTAAGTATGTGTGAGCCGTGGGTAGGAGGCACATTGTTTCGTTAAACACCAACACAATGTAACAATCGCACGCACGGCTTACACATAATAATTCGACTGCCTTTCTTACATGGAAATACCTATACAGCGCTGGTAAAAAACCAAGGTTTCACAAAAAATAGTGGTTTCGTAAATTCGCCATGTTTATCGCCAGGCAAAGTAAAAGCAAAGGCAGCAGTATCCAAAATATTAAAAAAATGTTTTGAGTGCAGTCACCGAGGATTACTAATTTAAATTGTACTAAATTCTAGATTTTATGTAACTACTCCTTCCAAAATCATATATCCTTTAAACTTATAGGCTACATTTCTTATAAAATTTCGAATTCATTACATTATAAATTAGTAATCCTCTAGGACTTCATCCAATTTTTTTTTGGATATTGCTGCCTTTGCTTTTATACCACACATATCTCAAAAACTGCTGAATATTTTTCAATAAAATTTGCTTACAGGCATTATTAGGCTTTCTCACTAGATATTTTTACCATGAAACTTAACAATTATATTCGGAAATACCTAACAGTGAACCCATCAAACATCGCATTTCAACTGGAGTTCTTCGACTCTCTAAACATAAATATTTTTATAATTGATATAAATTAACTTTGTTTAAACCAAAAAAAAAAAAAAAGTATTTTTACCTAATTTATCTTATAATTTTTTAACTTTCCATATTGTGACAAAAATACTAAAGTGCACCTACATATAAAGATGGATGGCGGCAAAAGTACATTTTTACACATTGTCGAACATTTTTGCAGATACAATTCTGAGCGGCTAGTGCATGGGCGCCGACAATAAGCATATACATATTTTATTGTAATAAAACAAGAGATTTATTTTATGTATGGTAATTTAATATCTTCCTTACAATATGAAATATGATTCCTAAATGAAGTGATTGAGTTTTATTATCTTTTTTGCAATTAACAAAAAATTTACGTAAAATTTATCCGTCCCGCACTTGACACTAGTCGAAAGAACGAGTATTGATACTTTTTCCACAAAAGATGTGTTAATTAATAAAACGTTTTAATACTTGCTTAAATGGTTTTAAAATAGTCATTGTACAGTTATTGAGCATTAAATAAAAACGGAAAAATATAATAATATAATTTAGAGCATTCATCGCAACCAACATGACCTTATTTATTATCTATATTTACTTAATTAATTAATTAACTTTAGGAACATGCTTATGGAATCAACAATTGCTACCTGCCTCAGATAAGGTATATCTATATACCTAGCAATGATTGATAGGCTTGTTCTAATTATATAGGGTGTAAGAACTAGTCTACAATACGCTACAGGTTAACTGCATTGATTACGAGTCGAAAATGTTTAAGCAAACTTGACCTAATATCAATAGGTAGTTATGGAGCTATGCAATATCAAAGTTAGAATTTTTTTCAATATTTCTGATTTATTTTTTATAAAACGTTGAACTATCATTACCCTAACTTGTAACGCTTCCGAAAAAATTATTTGTTTCAATACAAGCTAAAAAAAACGACAAAAACCTCGCAGAAATCCCTATTGGATTTTTTCCAAATAGAATTAGAAGGTTTTTATAATTTTATTTAAATTGTATAAAAGGGAATGAGTTTTTCATATTCAATATAAGTTACTGTAATGATGATCCAACGTTTTGCAAAAAATAAGTCAGAAATATTGAAAAAAAAAACAGGAATTCACCTGTAAAGTACTGCAGACTAGCTCTGTTACACCTTCTTTATTCTCCTGATAATGTAATAAATGTAATGTGGAATTCGCTTTACATATTTAGTTTTCACTAGTCGTTTTTATGCGCGAATTTATTTTTATACATATAAGCTAATATATGAATTTTATATTGTACGAATTTGCAGAAATATTACAGATTTTATTGGTTCGGTAGACCCATATTACTGCAAGGAGGGGGGTTAAAGACCTTTCTTATTCCTTTCTTAGCTCGAGCGACGCCACTCGGGCAATGAAAAATTACAATAGAATTATGTACTTTAGACCGCAGACTGCCAGCGGATTTATTGAATGTCGACTGCCCGAACTTCAGGCGTAGTTGATACAAAAATAGCGCAAAAAACATGGACTTTGCAGACAATCAAACATGTTGGCCAACTGGGTTTTTGTTAGCCAAAGGAGAATGTGCAATTCAATAAGACTTCCGTCCCAAGTTAAGAACATTCATTTATTAAGATTTATAAATATTTTTTTCGCGTAATGAAAGATTAATGTTTATTTGAAGAGAGTTTATTCAAGAAAATTACTGTTATTACTCAACTAGCTGTAACCCGTAAAAAATCATAAGTACCTACATGTTTATTGTATCTTTTGGCAGTCCACGGAGTGGCGGCGGTAGCGACGCGCATAGAGCGGCCGGCTCGGGTTTGCTGGCTCGGGGTTCAAGCCCCATCTCCGGCGGTTTAATTTGGGTTTTTCAGAACTTATGAATTCGTGAAGTTATGTGAAGTTACGGACGGACAGACAGAAGGACAGACAGCGAAATTATTATGTTTGATTTAAACAAAGTACTGAATTGTTCAAAAATCAACCGACTTTAAAGATTCTGAATCTAAGATAAGAAAAACTCTTTACAAAGTTACCAGATACAGTATCGATCAGCTCAGCCGAATGTGCAATATAATAGTGCAAGTCAGATAATGCAATATAATTCGCGAAAAAATGACCGCCCGCATAAATGATTCGCTCTCTCATACACATTCGTTACTTTATAAAGTAACATACGTACCCATGATACACACTCACATTTCTGATGAATTCAAATAAAACATAGATTAAAAAAGGGAGTCAGAGACGGCCGATTTCTGACGAAACGTAGATCAATGACCTGGCCCTGAACGATATAGTGTTATATGGCTTGAAAAAAAAGCAGTGTAATATATAATACATTTAACTACATAGTGTAGGTACTTTAACAACTTTACCGCCATTACGAAGAAGTTGAATACATTTAACATATTTTTTTAATGCTTGAATCAAGCAGTCAGTGTTGAAATTTATGATAGCGAATACCAGGGCACAATGGCATCAAACTTTTTGAAAGCGTCATAAACTTGCAATATAAACTACGAAATTCTATCTATTGTATAAAGTTTTATCGGGGTACACGACCAAATGGCGCTATATAAAATATACAATGTTATCCTAATTACAATAATTTCCTTGCCTGTCTCTCCGTCCGTCCGTCTGACTGTCCCCCCCCCGTTACTTCGTGTAACGTCCGTAACATTTTTATAGTAATTTTTTTTTCAAAATTTTTTTTTTTCGAATTTTTTTTATAAAAAAACTTTTTTTTTACGATTTTTCATTTCAATTAAATAAATAAATACTTATTTCTTAGGAATCGACCTAAGACCGAATCGAAGATCTTGTAATAAAAATCTGGTTCAAATTTCTTTATGGTTTTAAACCTTTATATGTTACATATAGTTCGCTCTTGCACATCAACCAAAACAATTAGAATCACTTTCAGGGAAACGGAGCCTTTGTAGTTCATGCAAAAGGGTTGTTGTGCGCGAGAATTTTCCATAAAATATCCATTGTTTAGCGACAAATAGTGTAGTCCTATATTTCAAGTTTTATTTTGGTAGCCTGACGACACAGTGAAAAATTATAAGGAAATTTAATTGGTATCTAATAAAAAATTAACATAATGATTACCTTAGCCTAAATTGAAATATCTCACTCATTTATACGTTCAAGTAAAAGGTGATTGCGTATGGTAATGTTTGGAAATGTGAAAAGCGAATAAACGAAAATATGAAGTTTGTGAAACTACATTTATATTCATTTAATGGCATCACTTTCCGTATTAAAACGGACTGAAAGCTTTCAAAAATTGTTTGTTGACTAATGGGGCGGGGGCAACGATTCGGAAATACGTTGCCACACATTTACGAAATTCAAAAGGGTGGCTAGTTTTTTCCATGACATTTATGTTACTCACCCAACAATTAGAAAATTTATAAATGGGGCTACGAAAATTTCTCGTGTTAGCCCTCATTGTATCGTAAACAAAACCTTTAAACTTTTCCTTGCTGCAAACGGACGGAACACAATAAAAAATAACTAACGAAAATTTGAGAATTTCGAGTCGTGTACACAAATTTTTTTAAATATATAAGTTAAATTAAAAATAAAAATATTTTCAAATTCGTTGATTTTTTAATTTAAAGCAATTTTAGTGACAACTATCTAGCTATATAACTATAGCTTATATTTTTAACAGTTTAAAGTATCATTAATTACATCAGTCTCAAAACAGCGTCTAAAACATAACACATACGGGGTGTCTCATGGCTAGTAACAAAAACTTTACAGGTGGATTCCTGTCTGGATTTGAAAATGTTCAAATGACGTAATATCAATAGCTATGGAGATATACAATATTAAAGTTTGCATTTTTTAAATATTTCTGACTTATCACTTGTAAAAGTTTAACTATCATTACAGGAATTTGTATCGCTTATGAAAAATAATTCGCTTTAGTATAAATTGAATAAAATGATAAAAAGCGTGTAAAAATTAAAAATAGATTTTTTTACAAGGTTTTTATGATTTTATTCGATCTGTATTAAAGCGAATGAATTTTTCATAATAGATATAAGTTACTGTAATGATTGCTCAATTTTTTGCTAAAAATATGTCAGAAGTGTTATGCAAACTATGATATTGATGAATATCTCCATAACTATTGTCATGTCCATAGGTCATGGTTGCTTGAACATTTTCGACTCATTATCAAAGCAAGAATCCAATTGTAATGTTTTTGCTACTAGCTATGAGACAGCCTGTATATTATTTAATTGAACAATGGGGTGCATTAAAGAAAGTGAATTGAACTGAATTCGTTTCCGTATTAATTCTGGTATAAACGCGTTAACGCAATACGTTTTGTTACGTTATTACGTTGTTACGCGTTAACACAATACGTGTACACAATACAATTTGTTTATACCTAATACATTTATTTGAAACAGTGCCAACAACGTCAGGTTAAGGACGTTTTATTTCAATTGTATCAAATGTTCCAAAAAAACACCCTACAAAATACCTTTATGATTTATTTCCTTGTTGCGTACCTATACACCTCGCGGACGAGTATTTTTTAGACATTGTTTGAGGTACCTACTTTTCTAATACAACATTGAGAACAGATTGATTTTAAAATTTTGATGGGAGTCTCAGGTTCAGCAATCTACTGACAAGAGTAGTTTATGTAATATTATGTATCAAAAATAAATATGTACCTACATAAAATAAACATGTCTCTCTGTGTATCATACATAGGGAAATTGATACAGTTCTTGAAGCGTATCAATTTCCGTTGAAATTTCGATATACGGCCGATTTGTTTTGAAGTACAAGAAAACAAACAAGTCAAGAAATGTTCTTAGGTTTTCACGGCCGTTCAGAATTCTCTGGTTTCTGGAATACTACGTCGTGTTGCTACGATGTTTCGGATCCCATTAGGGCTGATGTTGGACGTAGAAACACCGCGATATCCCAGAAAACTCAAACCAGAAAACATTGTCTTGTCAGAAATATAAAAATTGGAATATTGTAATGCTGCCGTATTATAGATAGCTAATCACTATTACATTTTTTCACAGAAACCATTATATGTGGGGTATAAAAGCAAAGGCAGCAATATCCAAAAATTTAAAATATTTCCAATGCAGACCGAGGATTACTGATTTAAAATGTACTAAATTCTAAATTTTACGTATCTATCTCTCCCAAAATCACGTTTCCTATGAATTTATAAGCTATATTTCCTGTAAAAATATTGAATTTAGTACTTTTAAAAATTGGTAATCCTCTATGACTGCATTCAATTTCGTTTACGTTGCTGCTTTTGCTTTTATACCCCACATATGTACTCGCTGTCTTAAGACAGGTTTTAAAACACTAGTTTTTTAAATTAAAAAAAATGGTTGATTGCAACTGTGTGCACGCGGTGATTTAAAATTATATCAGTACTGTCGACAAAGTATTGATTAATAAACACACTCGTTGCAAAATGATCCCCAATTATTTGGCAACGAAATTACTACACAGAACTCGGTTTAAACCGGAACATATCGGAATCAGGTGTTTCATAATACGCCAGCCGCTCATCTGTTTCTTAATATTTTGGGTTTCTAGGTAATCACGAAAAGTATACGCCGGAGGCGAACTTTTTGAATTAACAACAAGATCTTTCGAGATAAACCTAACCAGAAAGGTCTAGGTCGAGTGAATCAGGGTCGTAGGTAAAGTCCTTTATTTTTATAAGTTTTTTTTTAAAATAATATACTTTAGCAAAGTCACGTTTCTTTTGTGAAGTTGAGATTTTTTAGAACACATTAGATAGAAAAGTTCAATTCGAAGGTTTTTTAGAAATATCGTAATAAAAAAGTGGTCGTTTCCAATGGGAAAGTAGATATCTCATTAATAACGTGATATAATGCATTGTATAATGTCATAATAATTTAATTGGTTCTGTGGTGTTTACTTTTTATTTAGAAATGTTTGTTTTTTCTGGATATATTTCTAAGGGTACATGCACTGTTTTTAAATACTTATGGAAAAATTTGGCGTTTTGTCTTATTAAATGGAAATTACGTTAATAATCGCATTGAGAGGGAACTCACCGATCGAAGGTTTTTGTTGCGTCACACAAACAGATATTCCGCTTCACAATAAAGATTTGCTAAATTCAATTCTGTTTCGCTCGGGCCAGACGCGGGCCCCAGGCGAGTGCCTAGAATACCCAGGGCGTGTCCAGCCCTGGATACAGAAAGGGGCACTTCCGTCTCAGGTTTCCCGTCTTCATTCGATCTCCTCGTCTGAGTAGGCACCTAGCGGAGGTCGTGACGACGCACGGAGCGCGGGAATGCTCGCACTAATTCAATTAGCCGCCTAGATGAAGCCACCGTAAATAATGCATACGACCTCACGCGCGAGTAGGCTATTTCAAGACACATGTAGAATATCATTTCAAATACGTCATTCGCTTTTCGAAGCGCGCAAAAAGGACGATGGAGAAGTTTCGTGATGTTGATAATACCAACTTGATGGAATCAAAATATAGATCAAATGTAATAAACCAGTGAAAAAATTTGTTGAATTCTCAATAAATAACAAATAAAAGAATATTAAATTTAAAGTATTTTAGCGCGGAATGATTGACCTCCAACTCGCCTGTGACGTCACGCGTTCGCATAGCCGCGATGTACACCGGGCACGAGAGATGAGGTCACGCGACTCCACCGGACATAACATAGATTGTAATCAGAGTTCAAACTATTGTAAAAAATAAGTCAGAAATATTTTTAAAAAATGCGACCTTTCATATTACATAACTCCATAACTATTGATGGTCGGTTGAACATTTTCTACTCATAATTAAAGCAGGAATCTTTCTATAAAGTATTGTGGACTAACTCTGTTACACCCTCTATATTAATATTTAGATAAACTATTTAAGGGTGTGGTAAATTTTAAGTGCAATAAAATTTACCCGAAGTTGCATCATGAGGTCTTCTGACATAGATTGTATTTCTACAGAAATGTACCGCATACGCTAGTCTCATCTTAAAATATTTACACTCGTGATTTCTTTCCCGAGACCCGCGACCTTAGAAGTAGTACCTATAGCCTACAAGAGGGTGGACAAAAGGAATATTAATTTGGTCGCTATGGAAACATAATCAAAACACAGGGAGCAGGTCAACAGGAGTTCAAACATAATATACATTAGCATTCAAAATCGCACAAAATTGTAGCAGAGTGACTGCGGTCACACGATTCGCTGAGATATAATTCATTTTTCACGTGTATTTTGGCCTGACAAGGACATTCTGTAGGATCTATAGTGGGTGATATTTTTGCTTGTTCCTACTCTTTAATTCTAAGACGAACTAACTTATTAACCCTATAACACTAGCCTTCGTCGAAACAACCACACCGAAAGACAGATACTGCCTTATCTTTTTAACGCGTGGGTAGATGTTTTGAAACTTCATTTAATCTCAATCGGCATCCTGTTCTAACGAGTAGTGCATCCGATAGCAGAGCTTCTGCATCAAGACGATTTAAAGATGGAAAATCAAAAATGGCTAAAGCGCACAATTTATAATTTGCTCAATATCGTATTTTGAACAGTTACGTAACTTACAGCCAAAATGTGACAAAAACTAAACGAAAAGCAGTGGTGTCATTCATTATTTGTTGACAGGAAGTTTCATTCATATTATTAACGAGAATTTGAAAGTTCGAAATACATCAAATGATGCACCGGTCTCTGGCGTACAGAGTACAGCTTGCAAGTAGGAAAATAAAAAATTGTGTTTTTGGCTGTCTGCAAAGCGAATAAGTTTAACAGAGCTCAGTTCTGGTACGATATTTTTTTTATACTTGGAATTTGTAACTCTTATTTTCATAAAACGGATGCTAATTTGTTAATACTCTTTTGTAAATAGTAAATACATAACTAGCTTTTAAAATATACAGGATTACTTGGAAAATATTAATCGCCTCGCAGGACTGCATTCCTGCTTTAATTATGAGTCGAAAATGTTCTATTGTTATGGAGATATGCGACATCTAAGTTTGCTTTTTTTTTAATATCTCTGACTTATTTTTTGTATAACGTTGCAATATCACAAAGTAACTTTTTTCGAATATGAAAAATTCATTCCCTTTAAAATAAGTCAAATAAAATGATAATATCTTTCCAATTCCAATTGCAATTCCCGCAGGGTTTTTATCATTTAATTCAACTTGTATTGAAAAGATTTCATTTTACGTAATCGATATAAGTTACTGTGAAGATAGTTCAACGTTTTGCAAAAAATAAGTCAGAAGTACTTAAAAAAATGCAAACCTCGATATTGCATAAGTGCAACACAGGCTGCTTGAACATTTTCGACTCATAATCAAGGCAGGAGTATAATCCAGCGAGGTTATTAATATTTTCCAAATATCCCTGTATATATGTTTTATTGATTTAGATAACTTAAAAATTAATTAATTGGTAAATAAATATATGTAAAATATTAGCATTCACAATTCCACAGTATTTTTAAAACATTTTTTTAATACTTTACGTCAAATCGATGGACGTTAGTATTAAGCGCAGATAAAATAAGATTAGTGTTCTAGGGTTAAGTCACGAACCAAAATGTCCGTCTTTTTTGATAAGTAGAGCCACGTTAAGCCCAACACGTACGCAGATCATTGTGCGCCGAACTCTAAGAAATCAGTAAACTGAGTAACGTATATATAAATATATATTTACATAGAGGGATTTTTGATCTATATTTTTCATTTCATTTTGATTTTTGATTTTTTAAAATTTGATTTGAGGGATCAGGACTATTTAAAATTTTGAGCAAAATACGGCAACGATGTGGAGTACGACATATCTTCGCATCAATGCTAGTAGGTACCATCGCGTAATAGGCAGGACCCTCAAAAAATGTCGAGGGCATGATTGTCGTTCGAAGAGCGTAAGGTCATTTTAAAATTGTGGTTGAATTTTAAGAATTTTTACTGTTTCCGTTTATTAAATTCCATAATAGTATGAAAAAATTCCATAAATTAATGGAAAAAAATCCTTGTTTATTTCATTTAATCGTTTAATATAGTTGTGACGCGTATTATCGCCTTATGAGGGTATTATCATATGAATACTGGAAATGAATAACGCACCATGTGCCAGAATGTTCATTTTGAGATACAAGGTAAAAAGCAAATATAGTCTTTTTCGCTCTTTACGCGCTATTTTACACATATTTTCATTGATATTTTCAACTCTAGTACACGCCGGTATCTCACGTGAGTTAGTCATTTTAATACTAAAAACTTTAAAATACTCATGTCGTTTAGTGCGACACGCATTCCCATATAAATGGGAAATTAACACAGATAGGACTTGAATGCAGTGTTTAATGTACTGGCAAATTCATATATTACTAACCTTTACACTTATCTTAAAAAGTTTATTTTTGTCACTTAGTGCTTTATTAATTTCCAGTACTTATGTATATTTGCCTTATGCTCGATAATGCCCTCATGACGTGAAACATTTCTGAAGTAAATCAAGCGAGTTGAAAAAATACGAGCATTTTTTCCACAAATTTGAGAATGTTATTGAATGTGATGAGAATGTGTGTGTGTGATGATGATGAGAATGAATGTGAATGAGAAACATGAAATGCACATATTTGTGATAATGTTAAAATCTATGGAACCGTGTTCGACTTTTATCTATGGAGGATCCTGAATAATGATGTTTTTTTTAAGTTTTAGGCATCCACACAAAACCGCTTCACTGTCATCAATAGCAAACCATACACTACAAAAAAAAGAATTAAATAAGAAAATATGTCAGTATATGTGCGTATGTATATTGAATACACTGTATCATAAAATTTACAAGGTCGCGCGCCGACATTCCGTCTGATATTGGAGAAATTTCCCGCGCTCCAAAATGTCTAAATGAAGGTTTCCCGCCCGAAGGAGGTTGTATATTTTTTGCGAGTTTTCTGGATAAAAGAGAATAGTGACAATTTATTATCTCGAATCGGGACATACGTACATACATGCGTAACCCATCTCAGGGAGGCTTGACTCCTTCCACTAACAGCACGTATTTTATAAACGAATAGCTGTCCGTTCCCAGGGGTAGGAGGCGGGTAAGTTATCCGGAGAGGGGAGTGTGATTATATTTTCGATAATTTATAAGTAAGTTCTTAGAATACAATTACTGTCCACAGAGGGTTAATCATCAATCAAGATAAATTATAGATGTCTATTAGTTAATTATGTGGGAAAGCAAGTATGGGTGTCTATATTGTGCGTCTACAATATAAACTAGGGCTTACGACCTGTCGTGACTGGTTGAAGTGATGCTTTACACAATGCAACGTTCACCGGCTCAACCCAAGAAAGGCCACAAATATATAACATTTTTTAATGTTGGTTCATCACCTATCACCATCTATGGTTGAAAATTTTGCCATTCCCATGAAACAGTATACCTAAACAGATGTGACCAGCGACCGGTGTGTGTGTGTGTGGTGTGTGCGATCAGTGGGGACTTATTCTTGGATGGACTCAATGAACGTTGTGTTGTGTAAAATGATTACATGAGCCAGCCAAGACAGATCGTAATCATTGTGGTAGCCCAATATAGACTTTTATATATGCTTTCCCATAAAAATAGATTTGTCTCCGTGAGATATATATAATTTAGCTTAATTAATGATTATATTTTCGCCATCGTGGGGAGGGAGGGGTGGGCCTTTATTTAGTGTAGGGACCTAAAGAGAACCTTTGCAAAATGTAGAAGTGATGGAATTCAATATAATACATATTTATACAGTGGGGTGGGGACGGGGTAGCATTGTAAAAGGGTGAGGGTATCTATTTTACTTATGTTCCTTAAGAGTAACTATGCAAAATTTGAAGTGCATGGAATCTACACCTATAAAACTCATTGTCTGTCTGTCTGTCTGTTCTCAATATAAATCCACACCGTTTGTTCGAATTGATTCAAATTTTGCATACTTTATGCTTTAGGACCCAGCGGGTAATAAAGGCAACATTTCCCCCTATTATCGTACCCCTTCCCCTCCCCCTGACATATTTTCGATGCAAATCTATACCGTTTGACCGATTGCCATTTTACACTTCATCCATTATAAAACTTTTGGTTTAATTGATTATGTGTGTTTTTCGTATGTTGAAAAGCTACGGTAATAAAATAAGGGTTGGATATATATATCAACGGCTCCTACGTATAATACCGTAACCCACAAATCGGCGATTTTGAGTTTTTTGTGTATTTCCTATGAATTTAATTATATCTTTAATTTCAAGAAAGAAAACAAAATATTTTGCAATAAATTAGGTTTTTTTGTTATATATTTTTTTCTTTCTTGGAATTAAAGATATAATTAAATACATATGAATACATATAAAATGAAAATACATATGAAATACACAAAAAACCCAAAATCGTCGATTTGTGGGTTACGATATTATACGTAGGAGCCGATATAAATGGAATTAACGTTGTAACATATTCATAGACATAATCAATTTAATCGGTAAATACATCACTTTACTGCTATTATTGAGGCCATTTTAACGGCCTCCGGCGACCTAATTCGCCGTAAAGCGTACAGTTGAAAGTATTGATTATTTTTCAAGACTTTTCCAACTTGAAAACAGGAAAACAACTAAATGATACCGTTCATCACTTCATTCATCTGATTTGATTTACTTTTAAAGCAAATTAGTTAAATCACGCAGGAAGATACACAGAAAAAAACAATTGTAAGAAAATTTTTATAAAAGTTACCGTCGGGTTTCGAATCCGGAATTTTCAATTTTCATTTCCTTTACTATTTACCATAGTGCACAATAGTGAAAATTCTGAAATAAGCGGTATCTTAGCAGTTATTCTATAACATTTTAATTGCCGTCAATTTTTTCGTTGTAAGTTTGACAGGCTTGAAAGTAATGAAATCACCACCAACCACAAGTTGTGGAAAAACAACCTAAAATAAAGATAATTTATATATTAATGACGCTCAAAGTATCGGGTTGTAAAAATCTACTCTAATAACCGTCGATTACTCTATTGAGTATCATTAAAATAATTAAAATTCATAATTATAGAAATACGGTCACGAATATTTCAAAGAATTGAGGGAAACAAAGATCTTCTTAAAAAAAATTATCGCATAAAAACCAAGTTTCTATTATATTCTCTTTCTCATTTGTATTGTTTCCAATTTGATATATTATCAACATATGCTTTAAGTTCACGTGGAAAATCTATTCCATGTATATATTATTATCCTTAAAACTTGTAGAATATTGAAAACGTAATAATTAGTGTAGGCTCGAATTAGACTAGTTGAAACAGGTTTTGCGCCTTCTCCACGCGTCGGAATCCTTTCTCATTTGTATGGTTTCCAATTTGAAAAAAACCGTTAAAATTTCGAAAGATCTAAAATTATACTATAGATATTTTTTGTTAGATCATTTTTACCGTCGCCATGAGTCTGCCTGCAAAATTTCAGCTCGATTGGATCACGGGAAAGGGTTAAAAATCGATTCAAAGTTTTTTCGGTAGACAAGCCGACGTTACGAGTTAAAGAAAGGGAGTAAAAACGATCGAAACATTTCTAATCTCGTATGTAAACAGAATCTGACAGCTGACAAGAATTCAATATCGTCGCATCGTCGCAATGGCATTGTTAGTTCTGGTACCGCATTTCTGCTACATGCTGCGTGCGCAACTTCCATTACAATAACATTTTACCCTGAATGCGCCAAAAGAAGTATAACTTCGAAAAAATTACCATAATTCGCCAAAAGAAATATATCTTCAAAAATTGCAAAATTAAAAAGAAATTTCATTTAAAAATGAATATTTAATGGACTTTTTTCAAAAATAATATTCGTAATGTCATAAATTTCAATTGAAACACTTAAAAAATCTATACATCGAATCCTATGTAAAGTATTGTAATTAACGTTCTGGTATGTCACATTTGATATTTTAATTGGTTGTCTTTTTTAATATACATTTTTTTTTAAAAAAGCATTGCATAAGCATTTACATCTCGTATTAATATTCTTACTAATTTCAAACTAATATAAACGTTTATGCTAAATAAGCTTGAAAAAATTTGAACCAGAATTTTCCTGCAAGCATTTCTTAAATTATTTTATTTGACTTTTTGGAAATAAATTTGTATATATTCAATAAACTGCTTTCAACGTTTTACAAAATATACCTACATAAAAAAATATTGAAAAAAAATGCGAACATTTAATTGTCTCAAATCGTCGACCGTTAAAACGTACAAACATATACAATATACTTATACTTACTAGTTACGATACTTCACATAAAGAGGGGTCGATATGTTAATTTACTGTGACGAAAAGTCTCTAAAGGGCAGAAACTGGTATGAAAGTTCCTTAAAATGGTTCATAAAATTGATACAGATGTGTACGTCGAAGAGATAATTAAGCGCAATAGTAAGTAATTAACTAAATCTATGTAGTTAGGCCTTATTTCAATTGTGTGCCTTATCAAAAGACAAACGCAAGTATTTCATTTCGCAAAGAAAGGTGTCTTTTTGGATGGCCGGATATCCGGGTTAATACAATAGTTAATTACGTGTAATTTAAAACACAGAATACAAAACTCAACGGACTTCAGATTAAACCGAAATGCGGAATCTAGGGACACGAGACTATTACATATACTCTGTGCGGTGTACCCGACCACGGTCGGTGGCAAGAGCAGTAAAAAAAACATATCATCTCAATAATGTGCATCAAAATTGTTTTCTTTAATATTATTATATAAAAAAAGTTGCACGCTGCTTCCAAAAAGGTGTAACATATCTGTATATTTTAATGAATACGTACATAATAAACACAATAAAAGATGCAAATTTCAGAACTCACTAACTAACCGTTTTCCAGAGGGGAGGTATGCAGAAAGGATAGAATGCCATTCTGTCTATCTGTCTGTCTATCATACTATTCTGTCCTGCACACAACATTTTCTTCGTCCAATTTCATACATCTTCTCATGCACGCTCTTCGGTTGTTGAAGCTTCTAGCAGGGCCATCCTCCAATTTGATTTTTGTGGTCATGCCAGGTCCTCCACCGACGTCCTCTGTTTCTGCTGCCTTCAACAGTCGTCTCATAAATTTTCTTTCCTCACTCATCTATTCCACATGGCCAAACCATCTCAGCGATCCTTTCTTTATTCTATCAATTACGCTACAGCCAGCATTATATTAACTTCTAATACGTTTATTCTCTACTCTATCGTACAAAGATTTTCAGACATACGTCTAAGCGACCGCATTTCTATTTCATTTCTACCACATTCAATCTACTTCCGTTCTTTTTTGCCAATTCCAGGCTTTCTTCCATACAGAGTTGGCACCAAAAATCCATTATGTATCGCTAGTCTTGCTTCCTTCGACAGCTTTTTATTGGCCATAACTGCATTCAGAACACTATTCACTTTGTTTTCGGCAATCACTCTCCTTTCTCGCTCCTCTCCTTGTCATCTCTAGCAAACATATTTCCCAATTACACAAACTCGGTCACTTTTTCTAAGCATTCATAGATTATTAGTTATTACATAGTTTCTTACATATTACTATTATGATATTTAAAACAAATTAGATTAATTAACTATTTAGATAGATATACACAAAAATGTATTCAATAAAAAAATATTTGATTACCGAATTATTCCGGAACTTTTTCTTGCTGGAATAATGCGTTACGTAATTGCGTAAGGCAATGCAGACCGTAACACCCTTCTGTTCTGATGTATTAGTCTCGCCGACTTCCATACATCTTCAAATACATTCTTGAATTGTTGAAGGTATTAATCTAAGAAGTTCTCTGATCAAGATATATTACAGATGTCTCAAAGACACGAAACTATATTTTTTTATGAGAAAGCAGGTATGGAAGTTTTTGGGTGTCCACAGAGCTTACGACCTATCGTACGGTTGGCTTAAGTGATTACTTTACACATGTAACATTCACCATTTTTTCCACCCATGATAGAATACCATGTCTATCAAATTTATGGAAGTAGTATATATTTAAATTTTACAACCTATTTCGTATATGAGTTGTAATAATCACTAGCGTGACCGGCATCCAAAGCTTTTTCATACCCTTTAAATAACCACAGATGTCACTAATGAGATATCTATATTTATGATTGGAATATATGTTGCTTAATAATGTCCCTGTGACAAAATCCAGTACTGTGTTGTGAAAAATTTAGACAAACTCAAATATTCTGAAGTTCTTTGATATTCTCGGAAGTTTGTCTGCTGATCGTGTCAGGTTTTTAGCGGACACCATCTGTTTCTATTGCCTTCAACACTCGCTTCATATATTTATTTATTTTATTAAATTTCGAGAAAGAGAAACTCCACCCCATTTGTTAACGCGCTTGACTAATGATTTTTAGTATATACTAAAATATTTCCTACCCTAGTTATAAAATTTTTAAAACGAAACAAAGTACTAATCATCAAACATAATAATTTTTTTATCCGTCCGTCCGTCTGACTGTCTGTCCCCGTAACTTCGTGTAACTTCCGTAATTTCGTTCGAATTCACGGCTAAAAAGACGACATTAAACGGCCGGGGAAGGGGGCTTGAACCCGAGGCTTGAAGGCTGAGCCTGCATTACTCGTCAAAAATACAGTACATATAGGACTACCCAAAGACGCGAACCAATGTTCCGTCATTTTATACGGGTACCAGGTAGTATTGTATTAATTTACCAAAGAAACGAGCACGTACAAATTTGCGGTATTGAATTTTCTCTGATCTATCTGTGTATCTATCTGATCACCATTCTATATACAATGAAATGAAATTTGCGAATGTGTCATATTTAAGTTCATTTTTGGCATTGAACTATTGCCTGACAACAATAATGATGTTCTGTCTCGCTTGAAAATTAACGTTCAATTCATATTTATCAAGACCTCTGATATTACTCAATCTCTGTGGCTAACCACATTCTTTCGCATCATATCGTATCATGTTTAATGCCATAACTGAATCTGCACTGGAAATGCAATACGATGGAAAACCTCACTCGACAGGATAACAAATAGGGCATCCGGCTGAAATGCTAGCTATTGATTACGCCTGTTCACCGAGCAGAGGATCACCGAAGCGGGGTTCAGTACAGTCACAAATACACGAGCAAATTCCATGTCTGCTCTGAAAATACTCGCTTTTCTGTTTTAAAAGAGATATATTTCAGTAAGCAATAGTTTTTACCTTGCAATGTTTCGGCCCCTGAAGATGATCCATGGTAGAGAATAAAATACGTTGGTATAGCGCAGTGGTAGGCAAACCTATTAGCCAAAGAGCCAAATACGTACATTACGACGATTAAAAAAAATCCGAGTCAAATCTGATTATTGATTTAGTAAATCTTTATTATAATTTTAGCACTTCGTTAAATTACGGGTACATTGAATAAAACTTGATTTTATACTTAATAAAGATTTTATTCATTGATAAAAAATAATATTTTATTAAGGAATCCATAAAATTAAATCATGAAAATTACTGACACACTTAATGCGAACAATGTCCTTGCATCTCCTTGGAAAGTTTGAGTAGTCAGGGTTATATGTTGTTATTCTTCATTTTAGGCACGATTCCAGGTTCTCATCAATAAGACGACTTGCTAAAGTTCATGCTTGAAAAAAATTGTTCGCATTTATATGTAGAAAGGCAAAGAAGAGTAAACGCGAGTTTTTTCAGCTGCTCATGAGAATCAGGAATACTATTCCATACGTTGAACATGATCTTCCTTCTCCAGGTCTTTTAAAGCAGACCACCTACGTTGTGAACTAAGCTCACATTTGTTCTTCTCCAGTATTTCTAAATCAACATGAAGACGTTCAAATTTAGAGCTCATTCTATTGCAATTGTATTTCAACGTTACCAATGTCAATGCCTGTTTCGTAATCACCGCGCGCGGGCCGCGATTTTGGTTGGTCGGACTGTCACCCGATGTGTTCTGCGCCAATCTCTAGCCAGGATTCGAATTTTTAAAAATCTGCCCAGTGACAGTTGAAAAGCGTGTCAGGTGTCGTTTTTCGGTGAGAACCGACATTCCTCTTCGTGTGTGTTCAACATCAGTTCACTTTAGCCTTCCGGAAGAGACACACCAACTGTTCCGGATTCGACGAAGCCAGGAGAATCTCGATTGAAGCGGCACCCGACTTACCAGGAAACCGCAAGTACAATTTGTCCACTGTGTCGTAGTTAGCTTTGGCCCAGCGTATCTCGGGTGTCATTTACGGGTGTCAATCATTAATCGGCGGCGATTGGAAAGGAAAATCTTTCTTTCTAATATCCGACCCGCTTGCGATGGTGGCGAGACGTTCGTCATCGTACAATGCCAAAAGGAGAAAATTTCAAATCTGTTATCCTGAAAACTACTTTCCTCATATTTAAAATGGTTGTTTTAAAATAGTGTTTGGCAATAGAGGAATTATTTTCTTGAAGATGCTTCAGCAGACTCGGAAAGTGAACCAACGTTTCCTTTTCAAAATCTTGAGTAAAAAAGGATAATTTGTATCATTTTCTTTCCCACAGTGCCTTTCCCGCCCGACACCCTCGGTGCGCCTTCTCGTGGATATTAGTGCCAAGCGGCTCCGGAGCCGCCCTTTGCCGACCTCCAGTATAGTAGACAGGAATCACGTCCGCAGGAACATCGGCAGGACACACTACCGCCAGGGGTCAGTTGTCATGCGGGCGACCAGCTTTGCGTAAACATTACCTTTCGCCTGACTTCATTGTAAATATTCGATCTATAAATATACTGTATTTCAAATACTATACGTACGATAAGTATTGTATTTTCCGAATATATATTCCTGACTGTCAGAATAAAGTGATTATTAAAGTAACGATGGGTTGACATGGGTTCTATAAACATATTGTATCGAGATGGTGATCCTATTGAATATGACAAAAATACGATCGAATTTTCTCGAACGCTCCGCAAATCTCTCGTTATGTCTGGAACGAGTCGCTTGAAAAACTCGAAAGAATTCACCTATAAATGCAGAAGCGACATGCAATGCGGGATCAGTCATGTGTGACGGTAAATAACGCGATATTAGCAACCGAGCGCAGCGCAATGTGACCAGCGTATATTCCAACGATAATAAATAAAGGAATTAACTACCGGGGCAATCCTGTATATCTAGGATGAAGTAGTTGGGTGAACGTCTTTGACTTTGAAGGTAATGGTGTCTAGTTCAGTTCATAGAGATGTTCTTTCAATTTGCTCTTCAATTGTTCTGTATCCTTTATCTTTTTCATTTCGATTGGGAGGTTGTTAAAAAATTTCATGCCTGAGTATATGAAACCTTGGTGTTTTTTTTTGTATTGCATTTTGGGTTTTTTTTTTTTTAATTATTTTAGTGTATTCATGAACCTCCCACAGTCTCGTCCCGTTACAATATATAAATTTCAGTGTTATTGGTCACCAATACCTTAATGAGAAAATACCTCCATAAAAGGATAGAAGACGCCTTATTACACCAAGACATGAACGATTAAAATGATTAATACCTTGTGTGAGAAAGACGAGAGAGAGTGTAGTAATGGAAACATACAGCTCAAGCTGCTACAGGTAGTATAGGTAATTCATTTTTCTTTGGTGGTATACAAATTAAGTTTCGCAGAGTGTCGGGTCACTCATTCATATCAAATATTAAGCAGATTCAAACCATTGAGACGGCAATAATTATTATAAAAAATGTAGCCCGCAAGCATGTGATCAAAGCTTAACCTCAGAACATATTCATCCATCAACGTCGTCAAGGAGAAATACAACAATGAAATATTTAATAAGTTGGTGTGTAGTCCTGGTATCAATTTATCTGCGATTTTAAGTATTAGTTTTCGGTCTCGATACTAAATACAATGCGGTTAAGTGAGGAAGTTGGAAGCAATAGACAGGTAATTGCAAATGAATTAATAGGACATAAAATGTAGCAACAACACCAGCATATTGAGTTCGATGAACTACATAATATATGAAGTGACGAGAGAAGCCAATAATTGATTAAATCTAGTCGATATGCATGCTTTTTTGTTTCGTCCCTATTTAATTAAGTTCATATTAAAATGTTCAGATTAAAATAATTTATTACAAATATGCCTGGAGCACAATTAGCACTTTGCTTTAGACTATTTAAAATTTATTTTTTTAGAAAAATATTCCTTTGAATTGTACTCTGTATGGTAGTTAATTCCCTAACATGTGCAATCAATATCCAAAAAAATTTAATGCAGTTATCGTTATTAATTTAGAATGTACCTACTGAATTCGAGATTTTATAGAAAATATAGCCTATAAATGAAAGGAAACATGATTTCGGAGTCGATAGATATAAACAAAATCTATAATTAAGTACTTTCTACATAAGTACCTAATCCTCGGTGACTTTATTCAAAACATTTTTTAATTTTTTTAATATTGCTCCCTCTGCGTCTATAAGCAACACTATGATAAAACATTACATTGTGTCGAAAATAAAATGCATATTTTATGGGATGCCACGCAATAAATATCATTACTTCCTTTCTTTTAACTCGTAGCGTCTGTTTGCTTGACGAAAAAAACTTTGGATCGATTTTTAACCCTTTTCCCGTGATCCAAACGAGCTGAAACTTTGCAAGCAGAATCGTGGCGACGATCAAGAAGATCTGTCAAATTTTCGTCAAAAAAATAATAATTATAGTATAATTTTGGAATTTTTCAAATTTTTAATGGTTATTTCATACAACTTTGTAAGTTGTATGAAGAGACTGCGACGCATCTGGTAGACACGAAACCCGAAAATGATAAATGGAGTATTGTAAAAATTTTGTTTTTATGGGTTAGTTTTTTATATATATATATATATATATATATATATATATATAACTCGTGGCGTCTGCTTGCTTGACAAAAAAACCTTGTATGAAAATATTTAAACGTGTCTGGTAGACACGGAACCTGATTATAGTATAATTTTAGATTTTTGGATTTTTTTTATTTCTCCCTTTCGTAACGTTTTACGTAACGTCGTAGCGTTTTATGCACTCACGTAAAGCAATCACGTAAAACGCCAAACCAGTTTCCATTAGTAAATGAGAAATGGAGTATAATAAAAAACTTAGTTTTTATGAATTACTTTTTTTTTAATTATTACATTTCAAATACGTCCAAAAAATCAAAGTACCTAATTAAATTTCCCTTTATTCTTTTTTCAAAGAATAATTTAATTCTATTGTCTCGGGTATTCCTTTGTTCAAAGTTTTCTCTGAAATTTTTGTCATCTTTCTTGACAAGCATTTTCTTGTGAAAAATAATATTTTAGAAGAAACCGATATTCTAAACGGTGATTGCAAAGAGATGTATATCGTATCGCACCGATTTATCGCACTTACCAAGCTAGCGAGAATGATGTATTGCTTTACGAAGCGTTCCTGCTTTTATCTGTGTACGTATTTTCGTCTCGGACATTACGTGAGTACATGCACTATTGATCAATTTCAATCTAAATCGATAAATATTATAAAAATTGGTGTCTGAAAGAAATGAATCTGTCAAAAACAATTGTATTTTTCAGATTAAAAGTGAATGCGCAATAATTTTCGTTGGCCTCGGTGTGATGGTGTTCTTGATGGGATTTTTATTGTTCAGCCCTTCTCAATACCCAGGGAACCATGGAACCAAAATAACGAGAAAAACGTATATATAACTATAAGATATAACTGCTGTGTATGGCCTCGTATTAATATAGCTAAGCTACATAATTTTATCTAACATAAGCCATCATCATCGTATTAATAAAGCTAAGCTACATAATGTTATCTAACCAAAACTAAGTAAATCTAATTAGCCTAAACTAAACCAACTTACCTAACTAACCTAATCCAAAAATACATTATGTTAGTAAATTACTGTATTAGCCAATACAACAATGAAATACAATGAAAAATCAAGAATGAAGAAGTTCCTATATTTATTATGTGTCTCTCTTATCTTATGAATTGCGTAAAATAGTGTTTATATCACTTTTATGAGTAGCATTGTCCATGGACAGAGCGTCTCAAATGTCAAAATGTATGATTAAATTTTCCAATAAAAATACTTTAAAATGTAATTTTTTTTAATTCTCATAAAGCGTCCCAAATTTCAAAATATATTATGAAAATTAAATAAAATTAATTAGAATGGCAGCCGATCAGATACCAAAAACAGATCGTTAAAATAGTTTGCCAGTCGTGTGAAAAAAACAAAATGCTTTACGTTAGGCGAAAACTGATTAACGCTATACAGTTATTATAATATGCAAATTTTATAATGCGCGGACGAAAATATTCAGGTAATATTCATAATTCTGTTCTAAGATACTATACATAGGTTGAGCAAATTTTATTTTCATTCTGTATCTGTAGCCAAGACACGAACCACATTATTTATATTATATCAAAGATAGCAATGTTCTACGGTAAACCACACGTGGACCTACCGCAACCACTACCTATCGGCAAATCTGATTGGTTTCCGCTAGGTTTCTACAATATTGCACACTATTTTCGGGATTAAGTTTAATTAAAGTAATCTGCGCTTCTGATATTCTTCGGTTTCAGTATTTTTCGAATTACGGTTTTCTGTTATAAAATTTAAAGACAGACATTAATTGGTAATAACACGCAAGTAGAAAAAGTACCATAATCATATGATCTGGCAGTAATTTGCAATACTGCAATCCTTCCGAAAAGGGATTAAAAAATAAGAATTGGGTATTATTTACGAAATTTATCTGAGACGTGAAGTACAGATGAAGGAGTCATTTTTGAATAATCGCATAATCACTTTTATTTAGTTAGCTAGTTAAGTCGCAAGTCTTAGAAGTGAAAAGGGGTGAGGACGTACTACTATGGTAAAGTCGAAAAGAAAAAACCTAATCAGTCTTAAGATTTACTATGTATGCATAATAAATAAGTTCATAAGTAAATTGTTGGTAAAAATGCGCATAAACAAATCGCTCTTACTGTTATAAGTACGTTATACTATTGGGATTTATAACAAGAATTATTCACGACTTTAAAGACTTTCAGTCTAAAAATTCTCTATATATCACTAGTACAAGTATCTTGGAATATTCATCAATTGTTTGGTCTTCTTACTATACAACACATGTTGCAAGAATCAAAAGCCCAGCTACGAGGATCGATAAATCATCTTATGTATGTAATCTTAAAATTATAAAATATCTGATCTTAAGATTACATACATAAGATTCTCAGTGGAGCTATTCATTCTCTTTCTTTATCTAACATAAATTTGCATATTAAACCCTGTATAAGAAACCCGGAGTTCTTTGGAATAAGTCAGAATAAGTTCACAAGAATATGTCGTACATACAACAAATATTGCGCTGACTTTAACATTGATGCTGATATCCTCGCAGATACCGTATTATTCAAAAAGTCACTCCTACAAAACATTCATTTTCTTGACAATAACTTGTATTGTCTGTAACCATATAACCTGTGTGAAAATAACCTGACAATAGAATATTTCAAATAAGTTATTTATTTACATATTCTTATATGATCCTACTAGGTACATTGATGCACTAAATGTACATATTATGCATGTTGCTAGAGCGGGCTGAAGACATTTTCAATTGGGATAGTGGGCTGAGTTTTAATTCAATTGTTAGTGTCTCATTAACAATAAAATACCATAAGTAAATTTTATATTTAACTGGGTTTAAATGGTAGCCATTTTTTACGGAATGACCTAACAATTTCCAAAGACAGATTATGCTTAATAATTTCTCCAGCAGTATATTCACATTCGTGGAAGTAATATATTGGAAAATTTCCGGATGTTGCCAACTGGAACACTTGGCAGAATGATCACGAAAAGTGCATAAGGAGATAAATGTCAGAAATATTCATAGTTTGTTCGGTAGAAGAGACATTTTACAAAAGTTACTTCATAGGGCCTTTATTTCAATTTTGTACGGGACGATTCCATTCACTTTGAAGCATTTTATTTTAACTTCTAGGTCCAATATATCTAAAATTCATCTTGCATGGACCTATCATAGAATTTTATTCAAAGGATAACAACACATTACTGCACACATAAATACGAGATCAACTAGAATATAAAGTGAGAAATATTCTAAATTTGTATAATATGTTAAAAATTTTCAAGAACACAATACTAGATTCTGTCCCCAGAGGATCATCATTAATCAAGATATATTATAGAAGTCTTACAGACAGTAGGTTCGGTAGATAGAGAAGTCTATAACCACGCGAAAAGACTTCCATACCTAATTTTCCATATAAATAGCTTCTTCTCTGTGAGACTATAATATACCCTGATTATGTTTTTATAGTTTATGATTCTATTATATTAAGTATATCTATGTGTAATAAAGCTAGTCCACAATACTTTGCAGGTTGATTCCTGCTTTAATTAATAGTTGAAAATGTTTAAGCAAACGAAGATATTCGACATCAAAGTTTGCATTTTTTTTAAATATTTCTCACTTATTTTTTGTTAAACGTTGGATTGTCATTGCGTAACTTATACTGAATATGAAAAATTCATCCCCTTTAATACAAGTCAAATAAAATGATAAATATATTCCAATTGGAAAACATTCCGATTGGAATTTCTGACTTGTATTGAAATAATGAATTTTTCGTAATCGATATAAGTTAATGATAACATTTGTAACATATTTGTAATGTATTTGTAACATAATATTGAAAAAAAAATGCAAAACGAGATATTACTTCATAATTATTGATATTAAGGTCATGGTTGCTTGACTCGTAATCAAGGCAGGAATCCACCTGTAAAGTATTGTGGACTAATTCTGTTACATCCTGTATATATTATTAAAATATTTAAATCTTGATACCTTTCCACGACGATTTATTTTTAACATTTCAGAAAATAATAGTTTTATCTTTCGTCAGACACCAACCACTTATTCGCTGGAGTCGAAGACGCGTGCATGAATTTCTGTGAATCTCTGCATAATCCACTTTACCTAAAACTTCGAGTCAGCTTCGTACTACACAATATTTTAAAATTACCATAAAATATGTCACACGGTAGAATTTGCGATTGAAATAGGTGTATCAAATATTTTTATTTTTTATTGAAATGGCATCAATTTTCTAAAAATTATATTTCTTGTACGGCACATTTAAATATTCTGCAGATTATGATTCATTCGCAAAAAAAGGTAAACTTTGCTAGAACCATTTTCACTAATTCGACACCAGATATATTCGAACACGTTCTCCTTTTCACGTTAGCCGGGAATTTGACAAACGGAAAAGTGACACGAAATATTTTAATCAAAATTTCAGAGAAAAATATTTTGGCCGAAAACTAATATTACTTTCGCACGAGTGTATTATAAAATAATACATTTGAGAAGTGTATTATTTTATAATGAATACACTTCTCAATTAATAACAAAATGAGGTTTTTACTCAAATAAAAACATACATTATTATTTAAATAAAACACAACTTGGTATACACTTGGTATGTGGGGGCATAATTAAGAGATTGGTTATGTCAACGTTGAGTTTTTTTAATCATAATTGGGAAAATATTAGGAATAGAGTTGTTTGAAAATTTAATTTAGCTTTTATTATATTGTTATTCAGGTTAATATATTTTTTTTATTTTAATTTTATTAATTTGCGATAGTTATTTCCATTGCTGGCTTGTGTACGATAGCTTTTGTTTTTAACAATTTTTTTCAATAGTTCTATGCACTGTATTTATATTATTCTTTTTTATAATTTACTTTTAAGTTTTTTCAAAAGGTATCTATTTTCATTCGCAATTATTATTTCCGTTGTTTGCTTGTTTAGGATGGCTTTGGTTTTTAACAATTTTTTTTCAATAGTTTTGTGCACTGTATGCACACACAAATAAAACAAAATAAATAAAACATCACAGTTAGTGATGGTATTTTAACCGGTTCTACAATAACCGTTATTTGAGTTACCAATCGTCGATACAGTCAGATACAAATCTCAAATAACTGTACCATGACTTACAGGCTAAAATAACGGTTTTAAAATGACTAATCACAGTTATTGCAAACGGCGATTGGTGGCCGGGTGACCCGCAGCTCAGATGTCGGGCTTATTTTCCAACACAGCAATTTAATGTAAAATCTAACAATGTCTGCATTGCGGACTCGATGTTTTGCCGGCGGTACCTAAACATGTGTAGGTTCTGTTACGTGAGCAAAGGTGGTGTAGGTCGGGGGAACGGTATTGGAGGGGGTAGGAGGGGGGTGAGCAACTTAAGGAGGGGTTTGAAGAAAGTTTGGAGAAACTTAATAAGGGCGACGAGTTTTTTTACTTGTTAGTACAAGGAACCTAATCTGACCTCGCCTTGGTACTACTGCCCAAGCGAGCGAAAATGAGCAGAAAAATTTGATTTCAGATAAAAGAGATTACATACACGCACAGAAAAATAGAAGAAACAGTAGATGTAGTAAATATACATATAAATATAAAAGAGCAGCTCTCAGCTTAATTTAGAATTAATTATAAAAGATTAGAAAGTGAGAGCGCCTTTATTTTGCGCAGGTCATAAAGAATATAAGAGCAAAACTTGATCCGGGCCGTGTAAGGGTGAGAGAAGACAACATTTTCTTAGTGGTCGTAGAATGCAATTGTGCAAAATTTTGGAAGTAATAATATAATACACATTTATATCGATTGGGGGGGGGGGGGGGGGGCAAAACTACGCGCGGGGCCCCAAAGGACAACAAATGGTGTAGAATTATATATAGTCAAGGAAAAATCTTCATCCAGCAGTGGATCGTTAATGTTTAAAAATAACTTTATTATAAACTAAAACGGAAAGAATACGAGAACGATTGATTTAAAATACTAGTACAACATGAATATACGATAAGAAAAGTAACGAATAAAAAACTAGAAATAAAAAAAAACAATTGTAACGGAGATAACCAAACAGTGCGTAATACCAAAATTATTCAACAAACTACCGGATAAAATACAAAATGTAACTGGACAAAAAATATAGAAAAAACAATAAACAAATACTACATTGAATTGTGAAGTGGTTTAAAAGCACATAAGTTTTAATTTTGTAGCTTTTATATTATAAATTAAGAACAATTAAGTAAAGAAATGTACATATACTGTAATAAAATCCTTGCGTTTAAACTGTAAATATAGTTTTGCAAGATGCAAAAAATAAAATGGGAAAAAAAGTCATATTCAATATCATTTAAACTACATAACTGCTCCGAGATTTGAATACAATAATTTAGATTAATATATGTTTCAAACGTAGATACTTAGGATCAAATTAAAATAAAGCTGATATTATATTTTTATATGTCAGATTTTTTGTTGTGAGCTTTAATGTGTATTGTTTGTTAATTAGGTATATTTAATAACATCACTACGTTGTCCTGTCAAATTTGTCCTATTTGCGAAATAAGACAAATTTGACAGAAATGCAAGTACTCTTGTTAACAAGTGCTGATGGCAAGTGGCGGCACTCCTCCGAGTGTCGTGACACGTCCTGGGAAAATGAATCACCACGTAAAAGCACATACACACGTTATATAGGAGAGCTCTCTTGGGAACAGGATGCCCTGTGGGTCCCTGTGGGTCTAAGCAAGTGAGGCAGTGCTCAAGAGCACAAATTGGGGGCGGATTATAAAAATAAATAGATCTGAAAAAAATATTAGAATTACGGTCTAGTATAAAAAATTGAGTGCGTGTATGTACTTCTTCTTCTTCTTCCTCAGCCTTTTTCCCTCCACTGCTGGATATAGGCCTCTTCCATTTTTTTCCACTCATCTCTATTTCTCCCCCTTCGCATCCAGGTTCTTCCTGCTTGCTGGACTATGTCATTAGACCACCTTTTGGGAGGTCTTCCGACACTTCTATTTTTTGTTCAGGGCCTCCACTGTAGGATTCTGGGTGCCCTCCTAGTATCCTCCTGTCGACCCATATGTCCAGCCCACTGCCATTTTAGTTTTGCAATACGGTAATATTGTAATTATGTATGCGAGTTAGAAATTATATTTCTTTGGCATAAATAAAAAATAAACACCGTATTACTTCTCACAGAACTATTTGAAGAGAAACCAGCCGCAAGAACTGACAACTGAAGAGATATCCGCAAATTACAGAATCCTGGTCTACGTCGGCGAAGAGACGAATGTCTAATGAACTTTGCAGTTACTAATATAAAAAACTATCGGGAGGATTTCGTTAGATGGCGGTGATAAAGTTACAAAGAGATTTGTATTAAATAACGTCGCGTGATGCGCCGATTTCGTTGCACGTACAATGCGCCTAAAGAAGTATAGCTTCAAAATATAAACCTCAAAGAACAAATAAAATTTCTATTTTTGAAAATTGTACGAAAACATTCCATTGAAAATTATTTATAAAGGATGGCAGCATTGCAATTTTTACCCAGAAAGGATTTGGAACCTGTCATAAAAAATAAACTTTCAAAGGACACTACGATTTTAAAGATAAATCTACATAGTTGTCAAGGATGTTGCAAAAAATATCCACCAAAATTACCAAGAACCGATGGTTGCGAGTGGGTTTATTCCAATCAATCTTTTTAGACTTTGGATCAACCACATTTTTGCGATTTAAAAAAAAACAGTAGGCAGGGCATTTTACAATTTTCGAAAGGGCGTCATTTCACCTGGAGCGTCAACGTGCTTTGGAGTCACGTTTCGTAATAACAGTGAAGAAAAAATATTGACGCACTTAAAAAAATAGAAAAAGATCTCAAACTTTGATTATTGCAGAGGGATAAAGGGGCTGAGATATTTTTCCTTCTGGTGTAACAAAAGATATAAATAAAACAGGCTTTTATTAAATGCTATAACGCAGAAGGGCCCACAGGACTATGTACCTACTTAACGTTCCTGAAATGGAAATCTACGACCAGTAAACTAAGAAGATTGTATAAAATGTATTTATGCTTCTATTTTTATTTACCGCTCATTTTCGTTTCATTCTCATTCTCATTTCCCGACGTTAAGAATAATATTTCATAATATACAAGGCAAAACTACAATATTCTTGAATAACAAATTAAGCTCATGTTCGGGAAAATGGAATTTTTCACATAAATATTTTACAACGTAATTTTGCTTCACAGTAAAAATTATTTAGGTATTAAATAATAATGAACAGACATAGTATTTATAATATCTTGAAAGTTTGCCTTTTTTGTAAGCAGTTCAGCTTTGAGATTCACGGAGGAAAAATGGCAAGGAAAATATTAGATTCTCCGAAAATAATGGCCGGCTTTTTGTGCATTCCTTGAAAGGAAAATTTCGTTCTTTTTTATTGTTTCGCAATCAGGAATCTGCATCATGTATTTATTGAGATAGGCATCTAATTAGCATCACTTCACAAATGGTATCAAACTAAGAAGAATTATGTTGCTTTTTTGCGTGAATTTAAAATGTGCATTGTACACCTTTACAGCACACAATGTTTAAAGGGCAGGAAGTTAAACGACTTCTGAACGAACATTTCGGCGTTTGTTCAGAAAATCGAGACTTAAATCTTAAAAACGAAGAAGTTTGAGAACGCACTACCACTGTTGAAAATGAAGAAATGGGAGATTTGGTGGAAGAAATTAAGCGCTGAACAACCTGCACTGACTAACCGAAGAAGACCCATCTTGCTTCAGTTTCATGACGATTTTCACCATCCAAGTAGAACGCGCAAAAAATTGAATAAAAAAGAAGCAGCATAAAATACTTAAGAATAATAAATAAGAGTTTTATAACTTGATTCGTTGGGAAAAATGCAAAAAGGCGCTTAAATAAAGTTTACAAACGTTATGCATAATTTATTGATAAAAACCTTTTATTTTAGTAACAAGTTGATCTAACATCTGTATAAACAATTATAATAATAAACGTATTACAACATTTATAGCAACAAACTGAATAACTGACCAACTCAAATATGCGACAATACAATAATATGCAGACAATACAATAATAGTCATCTTGTTGTAAGTGTGGAGGGCAAAAATGCAATATGTAAGCTTAGCATAAGTATAGAAGAACATACACACGACTGTAATATCTAAAGACACAAAAAATGGCCTAAGTTGTTGTACAGGTTCAGAACACCACGGACAACTGAGAGCACCAATTTATCTACAAAACGACAGTCAAATGACAGAAAGGTGCATTCATCAATATTTAAGACATCTTTCCAGAAGAAATGAAACTCGCGATGGCATCCAGAGGGGGGGGGGGGGAGGAGGGCTCACCCCACTGGGACGACCGAGTGAAGAACTTGGCAGGCTCTTCACTCTCAACAACATTGAGACCGCGGGATGTCGAGAAGGGAAGTCAGAAAGGTATAGGTGTCGCCAATTTTTCCGAAGTTTTTCCTACAAAGACTGTTACAACTCGATTAAATTCATTAAATAAATAATACAAACGAAAATTTAATATTATTAAATTTAATTAATACTCGTATATAATCTCTCTGTATGTCTAATTCTAAAGTACAGAACGTAGATACCTATATTTATGAATTCTTATCAAAGTTGTATGAGAATCCTGCTTCGGAAAACAGAGACACGGGACAGATCAACATTTAAAGTGTTGTTGATATTGATATTGTTCATTATAGCGGTAGCTCTCCAACAGGCATAACAATCGGCAGATTGGTTCTATATATTAGAATGTAAAAAAATCTATCTTGACGCTATCGTAGGTGATTGTAAGGAACATACAAACCAATGCTTAGCATAATTTCAGGATAATCGCGCAACAATCGATAAAAACGCGAAATCAAACACAAATATTCCTACTAGTCTCAAAACTATTGTATCCAGGCATACCCGGAAGAAACTCGGTAGGGTGGAGCCAAGGATAATCCCGTACTCTCTCGTTTAGAGATATCTCAGAAACTTGTAACATTACGAATGATAAGTAATTTTTAACATTTTAATTCGCTTTCAACTATTTTTTGCTTCCAAAATTAATCATTTTCTATGCCCGCACTCCATCACCGATTGCCGCAACTGCGCGCGTCGCTGAGTGCGAAGTTTATGAGTCGCTCTTTATTTATAGGGAGCCTCATGTCTAGGTATATGGTGTCGATTACGTCGATACTTGATGCCACGGAAATTAAGCAAAGTGTCAGGTGTGCAGCTTTGCCAAAAAAAATTAAAAACGCTGTTGTATATATTCAGGCATTGTAAAACCACCTGCCGAATAAATTACAGGAATCAACAATGTTTTATTAAGGTCAACTCGATAGTTGACAAGTCATTTGAAAATTCAATAGTTTAAAAAAGTATGTGAACGCGAACTGAGCCGTTGAAGTCACTCCATAAATATTATCTTTACAATACTTGAACATGTACTTGCCCATATGCTAGCGCTCCTACTTGGGTTACTACCGATGAATCGGTTGAGCGAGAGACATGTGCGGACATAAAATATTATATCACTCATAACTTCAGATGTTCGATTCCAAATTTTCGTAATATTTTTATCAAATAATATACTAAAACTAATTTCAAGTATTGAACAAAGTTCTCAACCTACAAAAGGGTATTTATTTCATTTGCAGAAAAGTTTAACCCTCTCCAATAAGACTATTATTTTCTCTCAATACAATAGGAGAGTCTTGATTTGCACGTTAAATAATGAAAGCATTATTGACCTGTAATTTAAATCTATTACCACGATTGCTTTTTATGGTGGCAGACCTCGAGGCTCTACTGTTTCCGAAGTCACGTCAATAGCTTGAGCTCAATTATTATGACTGGACTACTTGTAGAGTGTATAAGAAGTACAAGAATGTCTCGTACCTTTTATAATTGCTTATTAATTATTATTAATAAGAACTATTTAAAAAAAGGTCTAAACATGTGATGAGTTGATGTAAATAGAAATTGCCAATCGAAATAATACAAAAATAGCGGTGAAGTGGTTTTCGAGCGATATGCCGCGGTGAAGTGGTTTTCGAGCGATATGCCGCGGCACACTGGTGTCCGTCAGATTTACAAAAGTTATACACATTGTTTAGTCTCTGGCTGAAACTTGGTCCGAGTCGTTATCAACCAAGGAAATGTTTCTCCTTGGTCTCGATAGTCCTCGATCTGAGGAGGAGAAGTGTTCTTCTCTTGTCACAATTATTTATCTGGAGGATCTGAAGGGGACATTCCCTTTTTCACAGATATCACAAAATAAGTTACAATAAGGACAAGGAAATAAAGAAATACTTCTTTTCTCAGCCTTTATTGTATTCTATAACCATAGAAAAAATATATAAACTATAACAATTCAATTCCTTCCTCGAGTTTACATAGATGTCGCCCTCGGGAGAATAAATAATTAACAACATAAACAAATAATATTTAACGAGACCATACACAAATGTTGCCATAAATATACAAAGAGCACAATAAAATGAAACCAAACAAACAAAATAGACAGAAAAAACATAACATCAAATCTTTTAACCCACACAACGATCACAACGATATAAAAACACGCAAATTAATACATTTATTTGATACGTCCTCTACACGTCGAGTGACAGTAATTCTTTTAAAGTGATTCTAATAAAATTTTATCCATGGTCAACTATTATATATTACATAAGCCCGTCCTGCCGTACTCTACCGCCGGATTGCCGCGTTGTTAGCAGAAGCTGCGCTCGTCACTGGATAACTTTATTAATCAAACAGAATTATTAGTTTTAGTAAAAAGATTGAAAACCACCGGAGTAGTGTTTGTGTTTTTAACACCTCCTTGTGTACATTCCATTGTCATTTCATTGTTCGTCTGAAACGAATGCACTCTGTTTTAGTGGTGTCTTTGTCAGCGATGTTATTGTCCGCATTTATTAACTGCACAATGAAATT
Source organism: Agrypnia vestita (assembly GCA_016648135.1). NCBI lineage: Eukaryota > Metazoa > Arthropoda > Insecta > Trichoptera > Phryganeidae > Agrypnia > Agrypnia vestita. The sequence goes on from JADDOH010024820.1 coordinate 394,379, forward strand.
CGCGCCACTTAAACGCATTCTGCAATTGGCGCAATGCATTAATTAAAATATTTTCAATATCTCGTGCAATAACACAGTAACTCCCGTCGCGATAGCAATGTACAGCGACAACGGTGTCGGATTGCGACCGGATAGAGATAAAGAACACTCACAATATAGTTATTCGGTTAAAAAAACGTACGTAGGGTTCATCATTCATCATCATCACTCGTCGCTGCATCGGTCGTGACTTGAGAATCCAATCCTGACTGATAAATTTAATCCCGAAATTTTGTGTTTCGATTTTAATGAAACCCGGATTACAAAATGTTATATAATAAACAAGAAAACACTTTACATAAACAATAAATTTATTGAATTTTCAACATATTTTGGGGGCGATCGTATCTTCGTCAGGGCATAACGTATACTAAGAATTAAAAATCGAAGTATAAACATTAACAAAAACAAATAATAAATATAATATATATATATATATATATATATATATAGATTATATATATCTATATATATATATAATATAGGTCCTTACATATGAAATTGGCGTTTTGCCGTACTGGCAAATTTGATCTCAAATATCTTCTCTTTGGTTAGGAATCCAAAATCCAATTTTATACAGCTATTTACTCATGTATTTGTGTTTTGAAAATTATAATTCATTTGTTTTTTCCTCAATTGTTTTTTTCTTGCGTCACTCAGTTTACAAAATGAAAAACTTGAAATATCGCGTTATTTACGAGTACGAGTTCCACCGTGGCACCAGTGCTGCAGAAACGGCTCGAAGGATTAATGATGTGTATGGCGACGGTGCCGCAAAAGAAAACACAGTGCGTTTTTGGTTCCAACGTTTTCGTTCTGGAAATTTCGACCTGCAGAACAAGCCCCGTGGACGGCCGGAGACCAAAGTTGATAATGAAGAATTGAAGGCTATTGTGGAAGCGGATCCATCGCAAACCACATCCGAGTTAGCTGCAGGCTGCGGTGTTAGTGATAAAACTGTTTTAATCCACTTGAATCAAATTGGTAAGGTGAAAAAGCTTGAAAGGTGGGTACCTCACGAATTGAGTGAAGCAAATCAACAAACGCGCGTTGACTACTGCGTTGCATTACTCAACCGGCACAATAATGAAGGGATTTTAAATCGAATCATTACCTGTGATGAAAAGTGGATCCTGTACGATAATCGGAAGCGCTCATCGCAATGGCTGAACCCTGCCGAACCAGCCAAACCATGCCCCAAGCGAAAATTGACTCCAAAAAAGTTACTTGTGAGCGTTTGGTGGACTAGTGCTGGTGTCGTTCATACAGCTTTCTTAAATCTGGCCAGACGATTACGGCAGATGTCTATTGTCAGCAACTGCAAACCATGATGGAAAAGCTAGCTGCTAAACAACCGAGGCTGGTTAATCGCTCTAGGCCACTGCTGCTTCATGATAACGCTAGACCACACACTGCACAACAGACGGCTACCAAATTAGAGGAGCTTCAATTGGAATGTCTAAGACATCCACCGTACTCTCCGGACCTTGCCCCAACAGATTACCATTTTTTTCGAAATTTGGATAACTTCTTGCAAAGGAAAAAATTCAACTCCGATGGGGCAGTCCAAACCGCCTTCAAAGATTTTATTGATTCCCGTCCGAATGGTTTTTTTAGTAAAGGGATCGATGAACTACCTATGAGATGGCAAAAGTGCATAGATAGCAATGGTACATACTTTGATTAAATAAATATATTATAATAAAAAAAAATCGGCTTTATGTTCCTCCCATACTAAACGCCAATTTCATATGTAAGGACCTAATATATGAGATGAATAATTAATTGAGAACTAATGTGAGAAATTTTTTAAAACTTAAATTTATTTAGGTACATGGTCCTAAAATATATTAGAGTAAATTTAAGATGATGAACAAAAAAATAATTTTTGCAAATTCGGTAAAACTCGTAGGTATACGTAGAGATAGTCGATATATTAATTTTTTGTTTTTGTTAATGTCTTCGATTTTTAATTTTTAGTATACGTTGTATCCTAATGGAAGGACCATTTGCCCCCAAACATGTTGGTAGTTCAATAAATTAGTAATTTATACTAAGTGTTTTCTTGTTAATTATATAAATAACGTTGCAACAAAGTCATTTTGCAGTTATTGAAGAAGTTTATGAAATTTAACTAATTTTATAGTAACAAAGGGCCAGAAATAATATTGATGATGAAAGATTGACAAAAACAATTTGATTTTAATACAATTTTACTACTGTGAATAGCAGGTACCTATGCCCTAAGCCGTAGAAAAATTTCCCCATTCAGTCTTGATGTAGTTTTGGTGTCCCGATATTAATCCAAAATATTATCCCGAAAGATTCGGGATTGGACCTACAAATTACGATAACATTACGAAAATCGAAACACAAACGAAATGAAATACAAGACGAAGACATTAAATTACACAACTCAAGCCAAAACAAACAGGACAATTACGACTAATTTGTAACGGAGTAAAATTATACAACGATCTACCACAACAGACCAAACAATTGACTACTGATAATTTCAAAATAGAAGCGACAAAAATGCTAAAACTCAGCTAAATATAACAAATTACTTTGTGTCCTTATTATTATATCGAACCATAATGTAAAATATTATCCACAGACCTTCCAGGTGTCTATTATATTTTAAATAATAAAAAAAATCTGGGGCGGGATCCGGAATTGAATTCCGTAGTCTTGACGACGAAGTACCGCTGAAGTAACCACATGTCAGCAATTAAAACCCATTCTGGACGATATTAATGAAAATATTGACAAATTGAGAACATTAAAAATACAAGTAGGTACAGGTGTTCCAATTAACGCGTGAATGACTTCTAAGAATAATGTGTACAAGTGACAAAATTAGGAGGCACGTAGATGGTGAATTTATTTAATTTGAGATATACGTTTTTGTTTATTTCTTGTGTGTTCAATTTCATGTAAATTTATAATGTAACATTACAAATCTAAGAAATTCCTTGTCAGACAACTACTATACGACTTACGGCAAGAAAACTGTTTGCTTACCAAATATACACTTAATAACATTAAGATACATTTACAGAAAAAATAACAATTGCCCCGGTAAAAATAAATAAACTAAACAAAGATAAATAAAATGAGATATGTAAAAAGAGAAGCAGAATATATAAAATATTACACTCGTAAAAATAATTATTTCATAAATAAGTTAGCACAAATACTTAAAAACATTTTTACTTAAACAGATCCATGAGAATGGAATACAGGAAAATCAATGTATGTTATTTGGTTACTATGGGAATATAACCCCGGACTTTTATTATCCGGGGAACTGAGATTACTAATTTTTCCATTTTAACCATTTAAGATTACGATCAAAACCACGGGAAATGAGAAATTTATACTTGAGTATATGAGTCGGCGCCATTTCGAAGTTTTTTACAAATTCTATTGCAATTAAGTGCGCTTACAAAAACATTCAAACCTGATGAAAATTGTTTAAATATATGGATATAACTAAGGTTTGAATAGTAGTAGTTTTTGCAAGTATTCACGAATTGCAAAAGAATTTGTAAAAAAACTAACCCATAAAAACCAAGTTTTTATTATACTCCCTTTCTCATTGAATCAGGTTTCGTGCCTGGGGGTCACACATCGGGGTCATTACTCATTTGTATTGATTCCAGTTTGAAAAAAAACATTAAAATTTCGAAAAATTCAAAATTATACTATAATTATTAAGTTTTTTTAAACGAAAATTTGTTAGATCATTTTTATCATCGCCACGAGTCTGTCTGCAAAGTTTCAGTTCGATTGGATCACGGGAAAAGGAATATCGTTCCAAAGTTTTTCCGGCTGGCAACAAACCGCAGACGCTACAAGTTAAAAGAAAGGAAGTAAAAAATAAAGTGGAAATACCTAGGTGGGTACCTCTTTTTGAATTCACATAACGCACTTTCTTTTTTTCTTTCTTTCAGTCTTTCGTAAATGATACTCGTGTATGTATTATTCTATTTTCAAATATTCATAAATTTGATTTTAAACACATTTTACTACGAAGCTGCAATTTATGACCCTCTAGTTCTATGATATTAAAAACAAATTAAATGTGTTAATTATGAAAATATACGGAAAATGATTAAATGCAAAATAATACAAATATAATACCTGTATTTTCAATAGTATTTATAATTTTTCTCGTTTACGATAGCGTGATGACCGGTTAAGTTTTATGAATATTTTCGCTCTATTCGCTCTACACCAATTTCCGAGAGGATTTTTGCTGAATGCAATTTAGAGTCGCTACCTTTCGACACGTTGAGCAATTTTGTTGAACCAGTCACTAAAATTCTACGCCGCACGTAGACGTTGTAAAGGACTGCGTAATAAAAATAAAATGACACGAAGCACGAACCGCTATGAAAAATATAAGTACTGAGTTGCAAAATACATAATCCTTTATGTAAAATATCTTGGTAAATTTCACGGTTCTGTATGTGTATAGCGTAACTTCTAGGTTAGATCGCGTTCGATAGTTTATTTCAGAAAAGCTAATACTACATTTCGTAACGTAAAAACGTAACGGTAACACGTGCCACTGTCAAGGTTTTGCCGCAAAGGTTACGGCATAACAATACCTGTGCGTGGGTCATATAAATCTCAACCTCATATTTAATATGCGGGATATTTATATCCCCACAGTGTAGGTATAACTATGTACATATATCTCAAAAGGTACAGTACATGTTTTGTTATATCGTTGCTTTTGAACAAAGCCTTGACAAGTCGTATACGCTACGGTGCCGAAGTACCGGTATATGTTTCTCTAGGAAAACATACACACAAACAAAAATCTTTCCCAGAATAGACACCAATTCCATATGTACGGTGTGCAATAGATCTGGTCCACAATATCCCTGCGTGAATTATGAGTCGAGAAGTTCTTCTGTGTGCAGTTTTCTGGGATATTCTGCGTATACCTGACCGACGTTTCGGATCCCATCGCAGCGTTCACCACCAGGGCTGATGCAGGGCTTGCCAGGGCAGTGGACGATGGACCCTGAAAAATGGGATTCGAAGCGTCGCGCGTCGGCCAGAAAGGTCAGATATACACGGCAAAATATCCCAGAAAACTACATACAAAATCTTCTGAACGGCCGTGAAAACCTGAGAAAATTGAGAATGTTTTGCACATCAATATCACAATATCAATAATTATGGAGATAAATAACTTCAAAGTTTGTATTTTTTTAATATTTTCGACATATCTATACTTGGGAACTAACCTCCGAATCTACTTATCCGATTTCAAAAATTCTTTCACCAATATTTTTAGAATGGGCTTTCAGGGAAGACAAAGACTATATATTATCCCGATAAAATAAAAGGGCTTTTCGTGGTAACCTATTTTACAACTTAAGTCGACGAAAGAATGGTCGAGCGATGCGTTTTTTACGAACGGTAAGAGATATTTTAATTCTGCCTATAGACAAATTGTAGAACTCAAAAAGTTAAAAACTATGTTAAGGTTGTTAATACACAAATTGATTAAATATTATTAAAAGTTCCTAAAAATCGCGTGCGAAGTCGCGCGGGTAAGTCAGTTTTCTATAAACTAGAATATTAGAAATTCATTCGCTTTAATACAAGTCAAATAAAATTATTAAAACCTTTCAAAAAGACCTGATTCAAATTTCTGCAAGGTTTTAATAATCTTGTTATTTGACTTGTATTAAAGGGAATGAATTTAAAAAAAAATATTTAAGTTACTTTAATGATAGTCTAACTTTTTACAGAAAATATGTCGGAAACACTGAAAAATGCACAAAAATAGCCTATGGATGCGAGAAACAGGAAGTCGGCAAAGGGAAGTAGCAAGTCGCCATTCGTCCCGAGACGTCGTGTTGTTGACTTCACTTGTGTTTGTATCGAGTCGTTATTGTTGTCGGATAGACGGAATAAATGCGGATTCACAGAGACTGTCTTTGTATTATTCGTCTGCAAGCACCACACCTATGCACACGGAGCGCGTTAAACAAAATTTTTAATTACTTCCTTTGGCGCATTGAGGGTAATTTTTTTTATAGTAACGGAAGCTGTGCACGCGCAGCTTGCGCAGCATGTAGCGGGAATGCGAGACCACGGAATGCGCGCGCATCCATTTAAATTTCAAAAATTTATTCACTTGGAATTAGTGTTACAGTAATATATATACATAATATACTGTCAACTATCTTGAATCGAGTATCAATCATAAAGATGCTCAATTCAAAAGTTAAAGAACGATTGGTAATTTAATTGAAAATTAGAATTGTTTGTTGAATTACGATTTTAAGAGTATAATCGAAATGCCAAAAAGTAGCTTTTCGTACAGATTTTTGTATTTCATGTTATTGTCGAAGTTTTTTTTAAGAATTTTCTTGTTTGTCACCATGCCAAAACCGATTAAAAGTGATATTCGAGAAATTATTTTTTTGCTAAAACGACATAATCGTCAGGTACCTACTTATTTCCAAAATAAAAACACATTAACTTATTCAATGCGGCTTTAAAGATTAGTTAAGTTTCGAAATTTGTGAATGCGGAACCATTTTAGGCCAGAAAATCGATAAAACATGAAAGTGGATAGATACTAGGGTTTTTTTTAAATGCACACATTTTTTAAGAATGTTTTTGTTTGTCCCAATTATTTTAAATATTTTTAGATTACATTTCTGTAAGTATGAGTTTTAATTGTTTTCGTGGAACTCGATAGAGTAATTGACTTTGAGCGTCATTAATATATAATTTTATATCTATTTTAGTTTTTAAGTATAACTTCTATCGCGCGTACATGAGTACAAGCACAATTTTTTATTGTATATTTGTACAAATAACTTGCTACATATCAATAGATGGTATCATTAAAAATGGACTACAATTTTCTACCTCATATTCAACCTCACTAGCGTAGAACATTATCTGGGTTTGACATTTATGTTGTTGCAAGTAGCTGAATTATATCGGTTTCATATTCAAATAAATTATAAATTCAAGAACGAGGCAGATGCGCGGACACCGTGGGACAGTGTCACACGTCAGGCCGAAATAGCGTCTTCCGAGGCAGCGCACGGTATTAGGAGCCCGCGTCTCGGTCATGAATGATCACGTGCCCGAGTCCATTACGTTATTACGAGGTACAGAGGAAGAAGTAGGAGGGACATCCTCCCCCGAATGTTCTAGTTTGGACGCGCCGCTAATTGACCAGCTCGCGCCGTTAACTTTAGTGCACGGTCGTTAATGTACGAATAACGCGGACCCAACGGCGTTAGTGTGCGATATTGGAAATATCCGCCTACGTCTACATACCTACAAGTATCTCTACATAATAATAGTAACAAAAATTTTACAGGTGGATAACTGATATCAGTATATATGACTTATTTTTCGCCTGAGGATATCCCGGAAAATTCTAGAAAAATCATTTCGTGTAAAAATGTGAAAAAGTCTTATTTTGACATTTGTGCTAATATAATTATCAGAGAACCTACCTGCTAGTTCTAGTAGCGAATAAGTGCGATAGAACGCCGCGAGCCCGAGACAATATTATATTTAATTCATAAAATAAAATAAAAACATGGATTTCACTCAACCAAGTTGAGATATGTTTTGGCGGGAGATAACTTTTAATTATTTTATTAAATACTAGCTTACCTACCTTTTTTTACGTAAAAATTTTTAAGTCATATTTTATCAATTTGTGTATTAACCTTAACATATAGATATCTATATATCGTCGCGGACTTTTTTTATAGAACTTTGAGTTCTACAACTGCTCTATTTCAATATCTCTTACCAGCGTTCGTAAAAATATCTCTTGCAATTCGTATTTAAATAGGTCTTGCAGCGTTCGTAAAAATCAAATCACTTGACCATTTTTTCGTCGACTTTAGTAATTAAAAAAGTATTTAAGAAAAGTTATTTTATTTTAACAGGATAGTATATAGCCTATGTCTACCCTGAAAGACTATTCTAAATATTGCTGAAAGAATTTTTGAAATCGGATAAGTAGTTTCGGAGATTATCTCTTACATCCAAATTTTATATATTAGTATAGATACTCTCTGATACATTATGGCTAAATAATTATGTATGTTAATTAATATACGGGCCACAGTCATTATAATATTTACTATAATAAAATTAAATGTGAAATGAAAATAGGACTGGAATTAATTAAAGTCTATGTTACTATTCATGTAAGTAGCATTATTTATACCATACATTGTAATTATAAATAAATTGTAAGTAAACAAATTGACAGATTCTGAAATAATTTTAATAATCGTTTACTTTGTAATATTATTGAAAAGATATTTCACGAGGCCATTCAGTAATAAAGAGTGGAGCAATTTTCTTAATTTTTAAAACACCGTACGTTTGGTAATTAATTAAATATTAATTTAGTTTGTGTCATTTTAACAAGATATCCGTATTCAAAATATGTGGAACCTGATGAATAATTTTTAAAATAAGATATTTCCAAACGAAAATTTGAAAAAACGCAACATAAGACTCGCTTTGCCATACGATCACCTTTAAGCTATCCCAATTATAATTCTCTGTTATCTGTCTCTCCGTTTTTTATAGAATATATTTTTTCATTATTCTTACGCAAAAATTCTCCTTCATTTTTTTCTTCATTTTTTTACGTAATTTTATTACGAAATATTTTATTACGTAAATTATAAATTTTTAATTAATTTTTAATTTTTTGACGTAAAATTTTTGCGAATTTTTTTTTCATAATTTTTTTTTGCGACCGTCAGAATGAAAAAAACTACGATTCAAGCCGGAATAGTGCCGGGTTCGATTCTGGAGAGCTGGTGTCCTGTACAATCCGATCTGGAAAAAAGGAGTTTCACCAAAATTTACGGCACCGTGGGAAGGCCCTTACAATATTTCGAAACAGATCAATGACGTAGTCTACCGAATACAGCGAAACCCAATGATAAAAATGAAACTTTTTTCCGGTTGACCATGGAGTCAACGATGATCCTGTTCGGGAAGAAAAATTTTCGAACAAACGAACAAAAACTGAAATAATAGGAACTGCACGGTTATACGGGAATGTTCGTGAAATGACCATTCACTAAAATACAAGGAACGCGACCTGTTATAAATTCCGTAGAACCGCGCGCAAAAGTCACAGATAAAAGCGAAATACCAGCGAGAACCTAACGGGTGTTCGAAAATGCGAACACAAACGTGCGAATATTCAACAGACAAGTATAAAATGTTACGTAGATGAATGATTAGTGCTAGATATTGTAGAATAGATTTTTTAGATATTTTTAGTTAATTACAGTGAGATATTTTGAATAGGTGAAACATACTCTAAGAAAGCAGAACTGATCGTGTTTATAGAAATATCGTTTAGATACTTACTTACCATCACGCCGTTTCCCCGTGGGGGTAGGCAGATGAGATAGAGCGCCACACTCTTCTGTCCTGACATACAACTCTCGCCTCATCCACATTCATACATCTTCGCATGCAGGCTCGCCGGTTGTTGAGGCTTCTAATCTCATTCTCATTTAGATCTACAGTTAAATTCGTGCCCAGTGAAATTTTAATAATTCCATATGCTTCATTTACCTTCCACAGTCAAGATACCGTGGCAATATGTACAATGTAGGGGTCGAGTCGCTGAAACATGAAAGAGTGAGAAATAACTTGGTAATTGGAATTATATTATGAACATAAAACATTATATTGTCTTACAGTTAGTAAATTATTCCAAGCGCTGCTAAGATTTTTCTCCGTGGCAATAAAACCTTGTTTATAGCCTGCTCCCGTGCAGGGAGTCTGACCTAAATAGTAGCTGCTGACGAAGGAAATAACAGTAATTTATAACGAAGGATTAATAAACATTTCTGCACCGTGTTGAAACTGCGTGGAGCCATAGCTAATGTGTTACAATTATAATAATAATAACAACCAAGATATTAGTCATCATTAAGCTAAAGTAATAATTCATACATGAACACAGGATGAGACGAGACAGGTACGATTGAGTTGAGATAAATGTCAGTATCGTGTAGACTTCAGCTGGTAGAACGAGACAAATCTTAAAAAGTGTACTGGCGGTCGTTAATTAATTAGTTCCTGAAATGCGCACAATACTTGAAACGTAAAATAAGTGGGTTTTTAAAAATTTTATTACACAAATTGTTGAGACGCGTTGGTGGTGAAATTTTTGTGTGTAATAATCATTAAATAATGTATTGTATTCTGTCTTATGAATAGCTGTCACATGTCACTTCGATTGACCTAGTTTGTAAAGTTATATTAGTGTTCAAAAATTTATAAAATTAAATATCGTGCTACGCTAAAGTTTTTTAAAAAAACGGTACTACGTTAACATAAATTTTTAATGAGATGAATATTGTGTTAAGTGATTGTTTAACATCATTTAAAGGTGTAAAAATATTGGATGTAGAATTTACACGTAGTCCAGATAAGAGTTGATCGCCGTTTACTTTTAAAAATTGTTATTGACTTATAAGAAAGAAAAAACTTTTCATGCCAGCCCGTAGATACAAATTATTATATATATTAAATTCACCGATTACAAATTATTAAATAGATTATTAAGTAGATTACACAGGCATGATAATGAATATACCTACTTAACAGCTAATCGCTAACGCAGTCAATGCAGGTGACATAATGTATTTTTCCGGTTGAACAACTTTATAGATTGACATTTAAAATTTTTTTTTTTTTTTTTAATCTACTTATATTCATTAATTACATGTTTGAGCCCACCAAGGACACCAAGGATTTAATACATCGATTTAAAATTATGATGATACTTCCTGTGATATACTTAATGTACCTGTCAATGCTTATCCAGCATTGCACACTGCAATTATTCTTTAGTTCGATAAATACAAATAAAAACCGTATGTAGTTTATACGAGCTTGCTTGCATCTATTTTCTCGCGTACGCTCGATACATTTCGCAAGACTATTTGAACAGGGATAGTCGTACACTCGCGTATCTAATTCCAGCCTTATTCCTTCTGATTTCCTTTTTAAAACTTCCAAACTTGTGAAACACCGTTCCCCAAAAAATCGCTGATAGGACCAGGATCCTCTTCTACACGTTATAGACAACATCAGTCAAAACAATGAAAACACAGCTATTCTCAAACACAACGATCACTAAAGACGACCAAGTATTTTTTGTCTGCAGGAATGGTTATTTGGAATGCACTTAAAGGGTAATCACTATCACTAATCACAGGATCCTGCTTAGTGATTACCCTTAGGTGAAACTGGGTAATGTTTAAAATGGGCAGTCTCCAATGATTATTGTCAGCTATCAGCTATTGTGCTAGCCAATATAAATCGGGTCATAAACAATTAACAAATTTATAGCAATTTACCTATATTTTTTTGTTAATAAAATATCCTAAACTTTTCATATTGCACATAGTTTTGTTAAGAATAGTTTTACATATTAATCAATTTTCACTGTTTTCCACTGAGTACTAAAAAATAAAAGTATTTTCGAAAAGAAAACTAATTTTTTTCCACTATTAGGTCGCGATCTTTGAAATGGCCAGCTTAAATACCTTTAACATATTTAAGCTGGCCACTTAGATAATTTTTATCATTTAAAATTAGGTAATTTAAAATATTTATTAAATAACATTTTTAATAATAGCAAATAAATTTTTAACATAGTTATGCTTGTTTTATTTGTATTTTACTTAATTATTCTGTACTATATACATAATCCATGTTTACGAACGGAGAGAGTAGCTCCGTTATTACTATGTACATCAAGATAAATTTGAGGAGATTAGGCAGCAACGTCCTAAATAAACTATTAATATTATCTAAAACACTTTCCATGAAGTGCTGCTCGCATGTAAAATGATCAAAATACCGAACTAAAGTAATAAATTTTAGTTTATAAGCAACTTAAGTGTCTTTTGTGACACAAACATTATTTAATTAATTAATGTTTACACTTAATTAGCTATTGCACATAATAACAGGCTTAGGTCCAAAAAACAGAAATTTATTATTATTTTTGAAGAATACGAATGAATGAGATAATTTTTTTTTTTATGATCAATAATTACATCCTATCACTCAATATATACAAAAAGTAGTACAAAAACAATCAAGGTGTTATAAATATAGCGAGAATAGCGTCTTGATAACGTTAGTAATGGACGTTATTTAAAAAATCTAAATATTAAAAAAATCTTATTTACAGTAAGTATATTTAATTAAAAAAGCACAAAGTCAAAGTTGTCATTTTATTTAATAACAATATTTTTATCGTATCGAGAACATACTAATTTTGAAAACGGAATTAGATCAGCTATTGCAGTCTAGTTACGGTTACGAATGGACATTCGAAATTATTATTATTGGGGATTATTCATATTTTAGTACATCATAATATTCAGTCAGATATTTAATTTTTTTTTAAATATATATTTACGTTAAAGTCATGATTCAATGTTCTCACCGCACTGCCCTGGTGTATAGTGACTATCCATGCGGACCTCACTACGCTTAAATGAGGTTAATAAGCATGCTATGTTATTAGTGAATAAAACAACGAAATGGTTTAATCAGCCCGTTATTGTTGGCTACATCCCTAGTTTTTATACCGCAGTTTTCGTCAAAACTTTGAGTCGTTATGTATGCGTCACACAGGATGCGAGAGACAAAACGATTAAACTGTTGGGGTTTGCCCGACTCGTCTCAATTAAAATTTAAATGAGAAATTTCTAGTTTATGTAATAAATACCTTAATAATTATAATTTTCAAAAAAATATATTAATCAATTAGAAAAGACGTACAGAAAACTCTTAACGAAAAAATATTTTAGCTGCTACCCGGATTTGAACCAACGGACCTCCACACTATCCGGGAACGGCGCGTTATCCAATTTCGCCACGACAGCCTTGTACATTAACGTAAAATTTTCGTAATGGGACCCCTGAAAATATTTTTGGCGGAGCACAAAAGAAAATAACCCGCGGGCGAAAAATATTCTTGGCCAAGAACTTTACAATTGAATGAAACATTTTTTCAGCGGGAAGGCAATCTTTCATGTCCCATAAATAGATGCAGCCCCTGGCAGGGGAAGCAACGGGAGGGTTTTGCTCTTAATTAAATTATATTTTTGGAATCAGATTCTTATTGCTTTATTATTAGGCTGGTGCAAAATTATCCGCCGATTTTACGCGACGTTTTATTTTAATTTGACGTTGTAAGTATATTAGGTCATAGTTGCTTGAATGTTTTCGACTAATTATCAAGGCTTGAATCTACTTATAAAATTTTTGCTACTAGCTACGAGACACCCTGTATAGTGCCATGTGGTATGGGATGTGGATGGGATCCGCAGTGTCGGCTAGAAAAGTCGTATATGTACGGCAGAATATCACAGAAAACTGAAACCTAAGAACATGTTGTATTCATATTTTTTGACAGTATCAGCGACCGTGAAAAATCTGGAAAGAAAAGGGAAATAATGAAAAGTATGCTCGGCTGCCGTCGGATATTCGAGACTTCGTGTAAGCTGTGTTTGTATAACGGAACCCAGTTTGGCACAAGTACTTGCGACGCGACGCCCATTTAAGAAGCAAAAAAACTAACCTATAAAAACCTACTTTTTATTATACTCCCTTTCTCATTAAAACAGGTTTCGCGCCTATTCCACGAGTTGGGCTCGAAAATAAAACAATGTATAAATCGTTAAAATTTCTAAAAATGCAAAATTATACTATAATTTTTAAAAAAATTTAACGAAAATTTGTTAGATCATTTTTATCGTCGTCACGAGTCTGCCTGCAAAGTTTCAACTCAATTGGATCACGGGAACGGGGTTAAAAATCGATCCAAAGTTCTTTCGTCAGACAAGCAAGCAGACGCTACGAGTTAAAAGAAAGGGAGTAAAAATATTTTTCCGCCGAACCCTCGGTAATACCTTCCAGGCGTATTCGTTTGAGAAACGCTGGCTTAGACTGTTACATCGCTATGCTTTTAAGTAAGTGGATTCACGTTCCTCCGGACACTTTTCATTGATATGCGGGTAAAAATAAGCCGCGGCGTTGTAGACGCTGTCATACTTGAAGCTACATACGTGAGTGAGCACCAAATTACGAACCGTAATCAATCACTGATGTCTCTCTAAATCACTATGACTAACAGTGATACGATACTATCGGGATTCGCGATTTTTGTCTGAGAATAATGTGAATTTTAATGCATATGGACTGTCCCTACGTGTACTGTCGAATCTGCAAAAAATATTTTTCCATTTTACTATCTTTAACATTTCATTACTCTGTATTTTTGCATTTTCGGACAAAGTTAAAAAAAAATTGAATTTTCATGTCAAACAAAGCATGTACCCTGAAGGAATTTTTTTTAAAGAATATCAGAATTTATAGAGTAAATCGGATGGTTTAAAATAGTAAAACAAAAATCGATTTTTTGCAGATTCGACAGTATACGTTGGGACCGTCAATATAAGTGTACCCGAAAAAAGGCGTTTTTTGATATTAAGAAATTTTATAAAAACAAATTTATTTTAACTCCATTATACTCCTTCGATGGACGCAATTTTTACGCCATCGTTCTAATAAGGTATTAGCTGATTCTTGAATTGACATCTCTAGATTGACCTCAATTTTCGCAGCAATTCGATTTTCAATGATAATTGTGGGTGTTCCACTTCGAGGTTTGACTTCAGTACTAAAATCTCCTGACTTAAATGATGTAAACCTTTTTAGGAATTGACGAACATTCAAAATATTACATCAACGTTTGACTGACAAACTTAGGAAAGTTAAAAAGTTATTTTCTGGTGTAGATAGTGGGATGAGTCACTACGCCCGCTAGAATTCGCGGAATCGATGTAGGCGTGTACAGCACTAAATAGGGGTGGCTTGCAGGTAGAGACGCGCGGGGGGATGAGACCCCCCTCACCGCACTTCAGTCCCCGCTCGCCTATAGCTCGTTGGCCTACTATAGGTTCTACGAGTATATTGTGAAAATAGCGGTGGAAGGAAACAATACATCGAGAGTAGAAAGCCAAAAGCGCGTTAGTGATTATTTCGAATTTTACAGGAGAACAAAATAAAGTTCTATCAGCGGTGGAAGGAAACAATACATCGAGAGTAGAAAGCCAAAAGCGCGTTAGTGATTATTTCGAACTTTACAGGAGAACAAAATAAAGTTCTATCAGCGGTGGAAGGAAACAATATATCGAGAGTAGAAAGCCAAAAGCGCGTTAGTGATTATTTAGAACTTTACAGGAGAACAAAATAAAGTTCTATCAGCGGTGGAAGGAAACAATATATCGAGAGTAGAAAGCCAAAAGCGCGTTAGTAATTATTTCGAACTTTACATGAGAACAAAATAAAGTTCAATCGGATTTTGTCAATGTTTCTTTAATTATTATTAAACGATTTACATATTTGTTAATCCAAAACACATATGAAAATCGTTTAATAATAAAAGAAATGAGATTGACAGGAGTTTCTTTTGTTCTCCTGTAAAATTCTAAATAATTACTAAAGCCCTTTTGGCTTTCTACCATCGATATTAATAATGATAAAGGAAATAAACCAAATTGATTTTATTATCTAGGTGATAATTTTTTGTTTGTGTATTTTGTATTTGTTAAATAATAAATCCTGTGGTTAATTATAGCTCAGAAACTTGATGCCTTACGAAGAAAATAAATTAGCAATTTTTTAACTCAAACTACTAGAAAATTGAAATTTTTCAATATAAATAATGTAAGAGCTCGAATATTTTACCGAGTAAAAAAACATTCCAAAGATATTGTAGATCCCAAAGGCTCCAATGGGTTGACCATGTTAAAAGAATAACCAATAGGACACCACCATCGGAAACGTCCTAGAGGAATAAGGAGATAAAGGAAAAGAAGAGTGGCCAGGATACGAGTCGGTAGAGAACGTGAAAAAGAAGAATATAAGTATAGTATACACTGTCATAAAGCGGTGATCACAGTCACGGTTTTCAATCACTGATATCATCAAAAAGCAATCACACTCACTCCAGAGAGCCAAGCGTAGCAATTAATCTCTTCACTACTTGAAGTACCTACTCTAAAGCTGACTGGTAACTCGGATAATTGGGTACGCGTACGAAATGTACGAAGTCATCGGTTCTAAAGTAAACGCCAAACCAGCTTTCTGTGTCAGCCACCCTGCCATTGTTTCCTTGAATCATTGTTTGGCCAGCCTGGTAACGTTCAATTCCCTTTCGCAGTGAAAATAAAAACTACGCGTAATATTGCATATTTATTAGAGTATTGATGTTAATGACACAAAATGACCCGTAATTTTCCTTCCTTTAATAACGTCCGAGATTAAAGAGTCTACTTTGGTTCCACGCACGCACGCGATTCGGGCATTCGGGAAGTGGAGTATACAAAAAATACCGTAATGGTCTCGTGAATTATCTACGACGACGTTATTTGGTTAACAGCAGACTACATTGCAACATGACATGGATGTATATACGAGTTGAGTAAGTAATAAAAATAACTATTTTCAACGACAAGTGTGTACGTATTAAATCGTCGAATGTTGTTCATGGGGTGAGGATGTTTAGTAATTGAATTATAAAAATGGCCTTCACTAAAGGGAAACACGAGGAAGCCTCAAAAATGGAAACATGTTGTTTTTCCTTTGGTATGGTATACTTTTATATTCATCATGTACATACTTAGCACCACACATCTCTGCCATGACACATTTAATTTTCACATAATTTATTAATTCTTCAGCTGGGTTGCACAGTATTTATTTACGCAAGCTTTGAGGGTTCAACGTATACATCATTTTATTACATAGTCATCTCCCTTGTTCAATGCACTTGGTCCATACGCTTGCGTATTTTTTTTTTTTAATAGAGATACGAACACGGAATACGTGTAGCATATGGTTACCTCAACGAAACGCACGAATTTACCAGAGAATCAAGAATCCAGATGTTGCCTAAAACTCTTCACTATCAAGTGGCTGCGGACTGGACATATCTCTAGGAGATTTTGAAGGGCAGTGGGGAAAGAAGGTCTGGGATATAAATAAGAACCTCGTATTGTTTGGCCGCCAGATGCTCCACGATTCACAAAAACCGATTGTTAAAATTACAATCTTCTCGCCAAATGGTTCAGATAACGGATACGTAATGCTATTACCATTATTCTAAAAAAATTATATGGTAGATATATTAAATATAATCGGGAATGAAAACTTAACATGTATTTAATATATTCGGGCAAGGAGGAGTATGAGCAGTTGCCAAAATTAATTAAGGGAGAAAACTGGGGTTACTTATCGGGGGGGGGGGCTATCTTCGGCAATAGAGATACAGTCTGATGATGATGATGGTAATTATCATCATCAGACTGTATCAATTTTACACATGATCTTTAATTACTCTGCAGCCGTGCAAATTCCCAGTTTTCAGTTCATGTCGGTTTTATTTCCTTGTGTCTTCATTTTACGTCATCATCAAATTAATTACTACGATTACACCGCATTAAATCGGCTTTCTTTGATAAGTGTATACATTAATATACCTTAAAAAACGCTGGTCGTGAGTCTATTGAGTGTTTTTATATATTCAGAACGTAACGTAGAATTACAAAGCATTATTAATTATGTTTCTTGCGGTCACTCAACCTCGACGTCATTAATCATTACGGATACGATCGTCAAAGTTGTATAAATGACTGCTTTATTTTTGAACCAGATTGTTCCGAATAATGATTAAAATTCGCTTTATTTTAATATGAGCAGCACTATTTTGACAATCATCACTACTAAAATTTGTTTTGGCGTCTCCAAGAAATTACCTCCTTATTACAAACCATTTCTCTCCAGTTTCGGATCTCTAAGTTACACATGTCTTTGAGAACTTTCTCGCTTTATCTGGCTCCTACGTCAAATGCTAATAGATTAAAAATAATACGTAAATAAAGCTAATCACATTCACATCAAAGCCGCCCCTAAAATATTGTGATTATATTAAATCTTCCAGGTAAAGGTCAAATAGGTTTTATAGGTTTCTAAAGGCCAAATTGGTTTCTAAAAACATTACGTATACAAATTAACCTATGCTTATAATTTGATCTTTTGTGACATACAGGTATAATATTTGAAATCCGTACAAAGCCCATCCGGTAATACGTGTTATTTTAAAATTGAGTAAATTTAAATTTAAAACACAATGTTAATGTGCTTTACATTGAAATCAATCCACATGAAATTTTGATAAATTGCACTCTAGGACCCTGCGGAAAATATAATCACCTTACCCTCGCCGGAAATCTGACTATCCCCCTGGATTGAATTTTGCCTTCTTTTCCACTTTCCACTTTCCCAGGCACCGTCAGACAGGAACGGCTATTTTGCAATAAAATGGAATGATTTGTGTCCAAATTGTGAAAAGAAACACGAAAATAAAAACAGTTTTTCATGATTTATACAATTTATCTTGGTTTTCTCGAGAAACTCTGTGAAAACTACTGCTATGAATAATTTATGGTGTATTTCCCAGCGAACCTTTAACATCGAACGACAAAGAATTATGGGAATTCTGAAGTAGATAATATAATTTAATAATAAAATAAAACTTTGAGTATCCATTATTAATGTCATGGATATTTCGGTTCTGTGAAATTTGTTGACGTTGTTATATTTAATGAGAAATATCGAAAATATGTCATATTGAAATACATGTATGAAAACAGTGTACATAAATTTTATTCCATTGAAATTTATTTCGCGGATTAACATGGCGAAGAAACGCGAGATAGAAGTATTTTATTCGGCTACATTTAGCAAATAAGGCATCTTTCTGCACAAAGGCTTCATTTTTAGGGTAGATCCTCTGCAAAATGAAGTTCAAAAAGGACGAGGTCGCCCAGAGGACGTGTGCCCGGAACACGGCGTTATGTAATCTGACTATTTGTTCAGTGGAGTCTTGGATAATCTTCGTTCAGCCTCAAACCAAACAGTAGTCGAGAGGGATGGGAATCCTGGTTAAAGTGTTTCTAGGGAAGTCATTATATTGCAAACGGTAATTATTGTCGAAGGATTTAACGTGACCTAGAAAAGCAAAGCAGTCACACATTTATAAAACAAACCCAGAAATATTGATTTTCAGGCGAATTGTGGCGTATATGTTAAATAATTCGCAAGAATATCGTATACATTAAAAATAATATTGTTTAATACTTGACTTCAAAAATACAGAATTATCATTTCTAGCTGAAAATTCTGTTTATAACTAGTTCATGAGAAAATACTACAGATGTCTCTGGCGTAGCCCAATCAAATATACGTAAGGTTCCGAGATTTGGAACTTACATAGAGCTATCAAAATTTGATAACGTGTGGATGTTTTTACGATGGAATTTGTGCATTGTGTAGATGTAGAGTGATTTAACTTAAGCCAGTTCGTACAGGTTATAAACCCTGGGCTTCCTATAAGAGACTTCCATATACGTTTCTCATATAAATAGCCTCATCTCTATGAGACTTCTATGATTCATCATAAATAGAAAAATCAATTGGGAAAATCTATAGAAAAAATATAATCATCACACAGAATTATTAAAATCTATTATAATTAAACAATTTGAGATGATAAATAATTTATAAAAATACATACACAGAAAACTCTATCTATGTGAGACCCTAAACATTCTACGCCGATGTGAAACTTAACCGATTAAAATACAATGACCCTATATAGAAGTCGTTCTTCATTTACATTTATTTTCTTAAATAACTCATACTATTGGTCGACCACAATCAAAAGACCATTTCCTAGCTTTATCCGGTAAGAAGAAAGCGGGGGAAAGTTGCCTGGCAAGCCCGTATTACAAGCCTTAATATGATATTCCAAGTAAATATATATTTTTTAGTTTAAAAAAGGTTACTTACTTACTAGAAAAA
Source organism: Agrypnia vestita (assembly GCA_016648135.1). NCBI lineage: Eukaryota > Metazoa > Arthropoda > Insecta > Trichoptera > Phryganeidae > Agrypnia > Agrypnia vestita. The sequence continues at coordinate 414,416 of JADDOH010024820.1, forward strand.
CTTCTTTTGTGTTCATTTTTTGCATCGTAACAATACACATTTTTTTCGCACAATCTTTTGAATGCGGTCTAGCTATAGATACTATTTAACTCGTTGATAATGGGGCCATAATATTTATTATTTTTACGGCAGATAGAATTTATCTGATATTTTAGCTTCTGATTTATGTATAATATATTTGCTTAAAAAAAACTTTTTGAAAATTTGTGATGCCACACGTTATTTCATTAAACTTAAGATCATTTTTGACTATGTAATCTAAAGCTTAAAAAAAAATTCTAATATAAATCTATTAGAATACATTATTTACCTGTAAACTTATGTAACTTTATTAGTAAAGAGAAAAAAAATCAATCCTAATTAGTTAAACAACTTCGTATTAACCACATAACTAATAACTCTACTCCTACCAGTTTTGCTACCATGTTGAACATTTTTCGGCTTAGTGGGGGAGAGTTTGCACACGTACCATTCCACCAACGAAACCCAAAATTTGTCTTCCGCGCGTTCCCACACTACGCTGAAAAATGTCCAAGAAGTTTGCCGGCAACTGTACTATCCATTACTTATTGTAGCAAACAAATCAATTTTTGAACGGGGGCATGGCTCAGTTATGGTGGGGGTAATTGACAAGTGGACGCCGAAATGGGGAATATATCAATTATGGAATATTTCAAGAATAGCCCGTTACTTGATATATTCCCCATTTCGACGTCCACCTCTCAATTACCCCCACTGTAGCCACTAAACACAAGACAATAACTGTAGCCCCGCCCCCATTCAAAAATTAATTTGTTAACTGGATGAAGATACAGTGGCATCGAAACAGTCGAGTTAATAGTTACGTGGTTAATATAAAGTGTTTTAATTAATTAAAATTAATAATTATTTTCAACCACAAAGTTAACGCTATAAACATCAAATATATAGAAAAAACTTAACTTGAAACTTGTTTCTCATGTAAATAGCTTCGTCTCTGAGAGACTTCTATAATTTATTTAACTAAATAATAATCCCGAAGTGGATAAATATAGTAATTGTATTCTTAGAAGAATAAACAATGTATTCTTAGAAGAATAAACAATGGCCTATAAAAGAAGTTTAAAGAAGGGAAATATTGATTTTCAGACTTATTCTATATCGTATATATGTTGAATAATTGGGAAAAATATTTAATATTTTTATATAATTTTTTAAACTAAGTTTTTTCTAATTATCAGAAAATTATAGAAGTCTTAAAGGGACGAAGCTATTAATATGAGAAACATGTATAGAAGTCTTTTGTACGGTGGCCCAGGGCTTACAATCTGTACGAGCTGGCTTAAGTGATCACTCTACACAATGCAACGTTCATCAATTCCATCGGAAGAACATCCACACATCGAATTTTTAGAAAATTGTATATATGTTCCAAATAGGAATCATACTTATATTTCAAGGGGCTATGCTAGTGATATCTGTTGTCTCTTCTTATGAAACAGTACAAATAGATTTCGCAGCTTGTAATAATACTTCTATATTTTTAATGTGGAGTATTGAGCAAGATTTTATTTAATCTTTATACAAGGATATTTGCAAAACATTAATAACTTCGCAGTTCTATATTCCTGTTTTGATTATGAGTCGAAAATGTTCAAGCAGTCATGCAATATTAAAATTTGTATTTTTTTTCTCAATATTTCTGACTTATTTTTGTAAAATATGTTTCTCATATACATAGCTTCGTCTGTGTAGTCTCCTATAATTTATCTAAATTAAAAAAAAAACTTAGTTTAAAAGCACTATTCGTTGAATAATAAACATGTTTTGGGGTCAGGATACACGAATACTAAAATTAAAATAAGAATTCTGTTTCTAGAGAGATATACACACAATCAAAAACAAAAAAATAAATATAACGAAGTTGAATTACTAATTTGAAAACAAATTTATAAGGTTTGTAAATTTATAAAGGTTATAAATTTATTTGCATAAAGAATTTGGTTTTTTATAATATTAAATATGGTTATTGCTATTGAAGCTTTAAAGTATTTAAATATGGTTATTGCTATTGAAGCTGTCTCTAATTTCTTAAATTTGTCAAATATTTAATTGTAATTCTAGGTTATATGTATGTGAATTTTATACATCCTTGTTAAATATCTAAAATTGTTTCATTATTACGGAACTACGTATGCGAAAACATGATTACATCGAAATTAATATACAGGATTCATTGGTAAACATTAATAACCTCGCAGGATATATTCCTACATTGATTATGAATCGAAAATGTTCAAACAGCCATGACCCAATATCAATAATGATGGAGTTATGCAATATCAAAGTTTGCATTTCTTTTTCAATATTTCTGACTTATTTTTTACTTAACGTTGAATTATCATTATATAAACTTATATCGATTCCCAAAAATACATTCGTTTCATTACAAGGTAAATAAAATGATAAAAACCATCCAGAAAATCCAATTGGAATGTTTTCCAATTAGAATTTGATGGTTATTATTATTTTATTTGTATTAAAGGGAATGATTTTTTCATATTCGATGTGTGTTACTGTAAAGATAGTCCAACATTTTATAAAAAATAAGTCAGAAATATTGAAAAAAATGCAAACTTCGATGTCGCATCGGTCATGGTTGCCTGAATAATTTCGGCTCATAATTAAAGCAGGAATATGTCCGAGGTAATTAATGTTTTCCAAATAACCCTCTATATTTAAGACATATTTTCGTTCCCGTTCTAGAGACAATTATTACCGAACTGTGTATCTGTTAAAATAACAGATGCATAGTCTGGTAATATCTGCGAGGGAAATGCGAGAAACATTAGAGCAGGAATGTGCGATGTTCTATTCTCCTTGCATACGTATACCCCTACGAAAATACAATTTATCCAAGATTCTTGTATACAATCTGTGCATTACAAATCGTCGCAATAATTCGTCGGCGGGGTGGAACAGTTTAGGTCTCCGAAGGAGCTCGGTAGGGACGGTCAAACTTTACAACATTTCCCCGAAACAGCCGAAATAAATTCGTGGCTCCAGACCGAACCAGGATTCCCCGACGTACTTTTCCAGTTGCCGCGCGGAGGAAAAGTGAACCAAGGCGAGGAATAGATTTTCCGATTATCCCCATCAGCCGGGTATCAGGAACCCGTTGCTCTCCCCGAAGTGGAATAAACGCGACAGAGAAATGTAGGAAAACTCGAGCGCTTTTCAAATACGTAATGGGACCCCGGGCGTGGGCCGATATGCACAATGTTTATCTGTTAGTGTCATACATGTGGGGCATAAAAGCAAAGGCAGCAATATCCAAAAAAAAATCACCATCGAGTCATCATAAATCATCGTGGATAACTAATTTATAATGTACCTACTGAATTCGAGATTTTGTAGGAAACATAACCTATAAATTTACAGGAAACATGATTTTGGAAGGTATAGATACATAAAATTTAGATTCACTACACTTTAAATTAGTAATCTTCGGAGACTGCATCCAAAACATCTTTATATATCATCTGATATATTTTGGTATCATAGCAACACGATCATCTTAAATTGATTATTTATCGTTTTATGAAGAAATATATAATTTATTTCCAAAATTATATTCCATAATTTTGAAATTATATTGCGACCATTACGGCCAATACAATTTAGCACCAGTATCTTTTAATTAATATTTATTTCACTGTTTATTTAGTTTCATATTTTATGTCATATGGCGTAATTTATGTGTATACATTATAAAACATATTGCAGAACATTTTCATTAATCCATTGCACTCAAGTTTAAACTCCTTTATAAACACTGTATTTTGTATTATTTTCGGTAGGCTGTCAAATATTTTAAGTCCTTTGTACATCGAACAATTTTTTGAAGTGTTTTTGTTTTTCTTCTGAAGCCTTGTTGTCGCCTCGTGTATTGTACGAATGAAAATCCTTTTTATCCTATCCTATTTAGTTTCATACTGATATTAAAGTATTTGGGCAATAATCCATATCTATTTTTAAATATTTGTACCAAAACATTATATTTTATCTCTGATTCACAGATTCGAATTTTAGGCCATACAACATTTTTGTTATTTTTTTTCTATTTCAATATTATACGCATTGCCTTGTTTTGAATTATTTATAGTTTCCTTAGCATTCCAGAGCAATAATCAAGTCGGGCAAATCGTAACATTTTTTATTATTTACTTTTGTTTTTGGTTTCAGAGTTTCTAATTCTTCCAAGTGAGACACATTTTTTTTGCAATTTTCTTCACAACATATTCAGTATTTTGGAAACATTCGAAACGGTATCCATATATGGAATTAAAATATAGTTGGAAACTCTGACGTCACTCCAAGATAGTCCAACCTCGATCTAGCCAGTATCTTTCCTTAATTTCCTTTATACGCTACGTTTAAGATGATTTTTACTCTGTAAAGTAAAATTTCATTCTAGTACCAGAACACTTTACTTAACATAACAACATTTGGAAAAATAATTATAATAAACATCCATTATATGATTCAAATGAAAAGAGATCATTTTGAAGCAACTCCGTTTAGTAAATTCAACAAAAATTATAAATAAAATCACAAAATATTATCACCACATATAACCAACTCTAAGGGGTATTCATGTCAAGGGTTTTAAAAAGCAAGGCGCGGGTGTATGAAAGTGTGGAAGGTAGAATATATGATACATAAATGAGTATAAGAAGCGAAAGATTTTTGAAGACAGGAATAGAAAGCACTCTGTCTTTAAAGTCCTGCGGGAATACGGGGAAGTGTATACTGGTGAATGTACACGTCTTTCATGATTACAGATGTTATTGAAAATATTTGGATTTAACCAAAAATTATGCATTTTCCCATGCAATTTTATTTTAACTCTCTTTGTCTGTGTATACTGGTGAATGAATGTACACGTCTTTCACGACTAGAGATCTTATTGAAAATATTTGGACTTAACTAAAAAAAATTGTATTTTTAGATGCTTTTATTTGTACTCTCTCTGTCTATTGTTTTTTGTTGTGATGGAATCTTGTAATTAATTTTTCACTAACTTCCCGACAAACTGAAGCTCTGAAATATTATAAACAATAAACACGTAAGACTATAAATATAAGTCTAAACATTAAACACGTAAGACTATTTACTATCAAATCATTTTCGACATGATTTGTTTCGATTAAAATTAATAATCAAGTAATAAAATAAAAATAATCGTTTTCATATTTCAATTATCATTAATAATCACGTCACTCGCATTAAATGAAAAATCATGTTACTTACACGAGCCATAATCATACAAAATCACGCACTTACGAGAGCCGCAGAACCACCTAAAGAACATGCCTTTCGAAAAATCGTTTTAAACTTTAAAACAACGTGTTTAATATTTGGATACTGCATGGTGATGTAAAAATTATAAATTATAAATGCATTATCGATTACAAATGCATACAAATAAATCGTATAAAAGCGAGACTTCCATTTTTTTTTATCTAGTTGTTCTCAACTGAGTTTACTAGATACGCTTGGTACGTTACGAATTCATACGTGATATAACTTCAGTAAGGTATTAAATAGGTTATAATTTTAATACAGACAAATTAATTAAATAATCATCATAAAAACCTTTCAGAATGGTTTGATTTTCACATATTTAAACACCGAGAGAATGATTGGTGGACAAAATTCCACACAAACTCAAAATACACAAAACTATTGATTGACATTGACAATAATTGACATATCTAAAACATGTGTGAATTTAAAGAATAAAACTAGCAGGAAGCAATCGGCTCTAGTCGATAGATTGTTGGTAGGTCCTGCGGGCGTCTATAAAATACATAACAGCATAATCTACTGACGTAAATCATTTAGATATGAATTTCAATGCTGAAGAAAAATGTAACTTGTAAAGTGTTGCGTAACAATCTTCAATATTGCCTGAAATGCTGTTCTTTCACAGAGGTCGTGATAAAATATATTTATAATTACGTAATGGTGTCCTGAAAAAATAGTCTCTCGCAGGAAATAATGAAAAGCAGCAATAAAATAATATTGTCTGTTGCCCGCGCTCTCTACAAATCTTTGTCATGTCTAACCTTATTTTTCAAGCAAATAAATGGGACGAGCTTCGGATGACAATTTTTTATACATTTTCTAATTAGACGACTTGTTTTCTTCTTATAACATCTAACTTGGCATTGTTTTCTCAGGGGAGATGGATAAAACATCGCGAAAATGTAAGATATTTCTAAAATAAAATTGTGTAACGTTGAAATTTAAAATTGTCTCTCAATGGAAAATCAATGAATAGTTACGTTATACGCAATTTGTATTTTTTTATAGAAATAAAATCGCCCCCGTCGCAAAATATTTCACTTTTCATTTTAATAATTGCTTTAATTTTAAATGCAAGCCCAGAAATTAATAAAAAATGAAAATCTATTTATATTAATAAACTTCCGGGGAAAGGTTCCTTCATCAGGATACAACGTTTACTAAAAAAAATTAGTGCATGTACTCATGCACGCGCGGTAGATTTCATACTTAAAAACTAAAATAAACTAGCCCATAATAACCATATTTTTATTATACTCCCTTTCTTTGTAAAATATAACAATAATTAAAGACGAATTAAAACATATAACATAACACTAAACTTATAGGAATTTAATATATTTCTAAAATGTCAGATGTTTTGAGCTTTGATAAGACACTTCATGCTTTGAAGATTAAATTCTAAAAACATTTGTCAGTCAATTTAATCAAGAATATTGATAGATTTGTGATTTGTGAATTTTGCTGTCATCTGTGAACCAATTGTCAGTGAAGTACCTACCTATTATGAAACAATTGTTTTGTAAATTTTCGAAATTCGTAGTGATGTACCTATTATACCGATCACGGGAAAGGGGTCAAAAATCGATCCAAAGTTTTTTCGACAGCAAGCCGGCAAGCAAGCAAGCAGACGCCACGAGTTAATATAAAGGGAGTAATAACGACAAAATTATATATTCATGACGCTCTAAGTATTGAGTTGTAAAAATCTACACTGATCATTGTCGATTATTCTATTGAATTTTTGAAAAGAATTATAACTCATACTTACAGGAATATAAACTCGAATTTTTAAAATAATTGGAGCAAACAAAAACTTTCTTAAAAAACAATCGAAATATTCGTGAACTCGCATGTAAACAGAATCTGACAGCTGATAAGAATTTATTGTGGCATTGTCCTTCTGGTGCGCATAGATGAGGGCGTATTTCGTTGCATACTACAATTTCTCATTAACAAAAATAAAAATAAATAAATAATATATATAGTTGTCTCTAAAGCACGCCACATACATTTCATTTTCCATCGTATTTTTTTTTTTCAACGACTTAAGGTAAAATATATTTGACATCAAGACTATTTGTATCATTTTCATGAATATTCTATATTTATGAGATCCCAAAAGAGATTGTACCGTAAATCATAAATCCGCGAAAAAGGCTTCCAATATTTTCTCTTTTTAAAATGGACATTATTCATGTATTTTGTATAAGGAACGTTTCTGAAATAAATTGTGATTGAGTTAATTCGGAATAATTTAAATCATAAAATCGGTAAATAATTTAATGGCGTTTATTTTGTGGAAGTCCACTTTAATAATTATGAATAAATACACTACTTTTTTCCCCCCAATAGTTTTATTTTAGAATATCACTACAACAACATGAGAAGGAAACCTCCGTTTCCTTCTTAAGGTGAGTGTAGACTAAAGTGTGTGGGAGTGAAATACTAGTGTGTGGGTCGCGAGTACGGTGGAAGTGGAGGGTTGTATTTGGTTACTGATGATATTGCGTATTTAGGTTTTTATGAATTTATGAAAATAAACACCGGTGGTATTCGATGGCGTGCAATCAACCGTGACGGCTGATTACGCGCGCAATCCGGGTCAGTCAACCGTGACCGCGCTCTCTCTGGAGCCTTCTATAACATTCGATCGCGTAGAAATTCATAGGACAGAGAATGGTACTCACCGCTTACCCAGGATCGTTTTAGAACGGTCCTGGGTAAGCGGTGAGTACCATTCTCTGTCCTATGAATTTCTACTCTATTTCTTTTGCGCTTAGGAGCAAAAGCTATCATATCGGCCCTACTCAATCGTCTCCAGGTCGACATTTTTTTCAATTAATAAGCAGGACCATGCTGCACCGCACAGTCGTATGAACCATTTCGAAGAGGCACGGCCGCTTGAACAAATCCATTTACTGTCCTGACTTTAAGATAAAGTCTTTATTTAAAAGAAAAAATACAAAAACACATATTATATATACATTAAGAAATAAAATAATGTGTCTGTAAGAAAATACAATAATAAACCAAGTAAATCAATTAAAAGGACAGAAGAAATTAGAAATTACTGCGTGCTTCCAATTATCTCCAGAATGAATTGTTCGGCGTAATTTTACTATATAAAGAGCACGCGACGTGGGCTCGAGGAATCCAGTTTGTGATCTGTTGAAAAACCGTAACTTCAGAATAAAATGTAATTTTAATAACATTACTAGCCGTACATCCGTGAAAAATCAGTTATGGACAGACAGACAACGAAATTATTATATTTAGATTAAAATTGTGTTACTACCTTAAAACGCTTATAATAATATTAATACGCAATCATCAGTCAAGTTTCTTGTCCAAGGGGGAGAATAATCTTGCATTTAGTGTGCACGGGGCAATAAACCCAGTAAACACGCCACGCTCGGAATCCCCGAAGTGGTCGCATCCCACTGATAAATTACTATATTTAAAGTTTGTTCCGATTCGCCAAATCCGCACCGAGCCATGGGTCGGCGAGAGGAAGGGGGGGAGGGAGGGGGTCGCTCCGGGACAGCCACCCCGGACGCCAGGTCGCGTGACCGAAACCTGATTAAAATCCTTAATAGGGTAAAAACAATTAATGGATCGGACAATACGACTGTAACGCATTAACAAACAATTTAAAAACGGGAAACATTAATGCTAATTTTTAATGAAATCACATTTTGTTATGAATAGTCCTTTGATAAGACTAACTAAGACAAATTAGATAAATCACTGTATCGTCTATTTTTTAACTTTATTTATTTAATTACATTGTTACATAATAACGGTGTAAATTACGTTTTATATATTTGAATAGTAATATATTAGAATGAGAATAGAAAGACCTTTAAAAGAGAATTTAATTTAAGTCTCATGTTTAAAAGTGGGGGGCACTGCCATTAATGCAATTATTAGTAGCATTATTTTAGAATAGTGAAAAGGATATAATGTAAGACAAATAGAATGTATCTAGAAATATTACATTAAGTAATAAAAATTAAGAAGGTATTGTAATAACATTTAAAAGTATATATTGATTGTTTTTGATAACATTTTTTTCATAGTGTTGTTGTGATTGATTTTTGTAGTAGATTTTTCAATTTAGTTTTGAAATTTGCATAATTTTTTTTGGCTTTATTTAATTGAGAAAACATTTTTAAAATATCCTCCCTGATAGGTTAAATGATTTTGGGCTGCGCTAGTATTACATTTAGGTGACAAAATGTATCCAGCTGATGTCGATCTATTACTAAAACATCCTAATGTATTATTATTAATGTATATTTTGTGAAATTGAAGTATCGCGAATTTTTGATAAATTTGATTAATATTAGGACGTTAAAATTTTTTAAAAGTTCCCTAGTTGGAAATATTGAAGGTTTCCTCAAAATCACTTTGATAATTTGTCTCTGAACTATTTCCACTGGTAGTGTATTAGACTAAAGGATCCCACCCCAGCCAACTATACCATACTATAAAATTGACTTTTCTTGAATGAATATGAATTTAATTATTTCATATTAATCACTGTTAATGTGAGATGTCGCATTAGATTTTTAAAGTTAAGGTTTAAGGTTAGAATAACCCGGATTCTAGTTCTGATTGCGTCGATCTATTTTTTCGATAGATTTTTTCTGTATATCTCGAAATGATTCATCTAATTTCATTTAATATTTATAACAAATACCTTGTGGTATTGAATTTTGCAAACAAAGGGTATTTTATGTTTTTGATTAGATTTTTATCACCCAGAAAGAAATTTTCTGAAACAGGTTGGATAAATATATAAACTCAACTGGTTAATTATATAAACAACGTTATTTAATTACTCGAGTGAATTTTTTCAAAACAATTTACGGTTTATTAGATAAAGGACCTTCAAAAAAAATCGTAAATAATCTTTATTCATTCCCTTCCCATCCATCATTCTCGATAAATATATCTGAAAAGTTTTCTGATACGTAAAGCAGTATTCAACTCTGACTGTATTTTTTAACAAATTGTTTTTATTAGGTAGTTATGTTTTGTACACTTCCGTGCGTAATAAAAGTATGTACATAATTCTCTGCGTAATGATTAATTAATCATTAAATAATAAATCACTAATTAATTTCCAGTGTGTTCATTCATTCCTACCTAACCACGACACGTAACAGTACCAATGGGGAACACTTGTGTACAAATATGTAAATAAATAATTAATATTGTGTGTTATAGAGGTTCAAATTATTGTAAATAAAATGGATGTTTTGTAGGAGTGACTTCTTAAATGATGACGGTTTGTCCGCAAGAATATCAACATCAGTGATAAGGTTAGTTAGGCACATATTTGAGGATTTTAAAGGACTCTACGCCGTTTACAGTAAATTGGAAATTGCTAGAAGGGTCTAGGATGGTCCATTGGATTCTGGAAGCGTCGCGAGCAACATTAACTGCAAAGAGATTGACCGAGCCGCTGCGCACTTAGTATTAGAGTTAGTGACTACTAACTAACGCCAAAGAAAGCGAACCACAAAACAATTAATAGACAACCAACAACTAATAAGAGTATAGCGATACAGTGGGTACTTGCGTGCGAATTGACGTGAAGTAGTTCGTACCTGTGTGGAATATTCTAGTAACAATTCTGTGGATTTAAGAACGGTGCTCTAATTAAATTCGTGTCCAGTGACTTTGTGTAGTAAATAAAAGTTTTTAATGTTTCATTTATTCATTTTGAACTCCCAGTGACACCACCCCGTGACATTTTATTTTATGCACGACACATTCTCGCGTAGGTACTCTATTTAGTTACTTGAAATCTCTAGGTGATAGTATATCTATACCTATAAAGCTCAATATCTGTTCTCTATGCAAATCTACACCGTTTGTCCGATTCGATTGAAATTTTGCATATTTATGCTTTAGGACTCAGCGGATAAAATAGGCGACATTTCCCCCCTATTCTTTTATCCCTTTCCTCCCCCTAATATATTTTCGATGCAAATCTGTACCGTTTGACCGATCGAACTCAAAATTTGGAAACATATTCTTTAGTACTCGGCGGGTAACATGGGTGACATTTCCCCCTTTTTTTTTTATATCTTCTCCTCCCGATATATTTTCGATGCAAATTTATACCGTTCGAATCGAACCTTTGTTTCCCCCTACAAATTTATTTTCAACTTAATCCTTAACCCGTGCAACGCCGGGTACGAACAGCTAGTTTCAAATTGAATTGGTAATTGAGTTGTATAATGAGTTATTTATCCACGAATTTCACGTTTTAGTAATTATTTTCAGATCTGTATCAGAGAGTTTCTTATTATTCAAGAAATATCGTTCGAGAAAATCGTGACTTGTGTGATAATACTGGTCTGGGTCACCAAGGTAAACCTCGGGGCACGATACAAACGGTAATGTTTACAAACGGATCTTATCTTTTAGATGAAGAAAAAACAATGCGCTTAGATTTACAATATTACTCCTTTGTGCTGTCATGTATTGTTGCGCAATAGAAACTATATTTAAACGATTCGTTAAACATATTAGATCTTTGTCACCAAAAATAATAAACACCAAAAGTTGTACAGCAATGCTTAATATATAGACAAAATTGACGACTATTAAATTGATAACTTAATTTTTATGTTCATAATAAATGCAAATAATATAAGCAAAAAATAGTTATGTCAACCCTCCAATGAAGAGTGTCTGCAGCAGAGTCTTATATTAAAAAGGAATCCACATTAAAAAATATAAATAATTAAAAAAAAAATAAAAACGCTCAAAACAAAGAAAAATAAAATATTAAACGTTGAAAATGATATCATAGGTGTGTATATTGACACGGACGCTTTTCTCGTACAGAGTGTTGCAGATATGTCACGGAGGAGGAGCTCCACGGATATACACATGAAACGGCCATTTTATTTCGAAAATTTTCCGATAAAATAGTAATTAAATATATACCTTAATAAGTGCCAATAAAAAATAAAAACAATTAATCATCTCTTTGTAACAGATCATCCAATTTCTACCTCAATTTTATCCTCCCAGAGTGGTGTACTCCCTTCAACAGTTTCCTTAAAAATTCGGAGTGTAGCGCAAATTGTCGATTTAATATGATTCGTGAAAACTTCCGATTACCTTAAGTGTTTTATTTATCTCATCGTTGTAATTTAAAATAAAAATAAAGATTAGTGTATATTATAGATATCTCACAGAGACGAAACTGTATTAATTATGGGAAAGTAGGTATAGAAGTCATTTGGGTGTACACA